>CM057230.1:4814132-5384089 GCA_029891385.1 Erythroxylum novogranatense
TTAATCACGAAAAAAGCGTTTTGGAGGAATGAGCCACTATGACGGTTGGGCGTGAATGAGTAGAATAGCATAAGGCAGCACTAGAGAAGTGGCGGCTAGAAGTTGCAGAATGCAATTGGTGAGGTTAGCAAATTAAATGCGCAAGGAGAGAAATCAATTGGCGCATGAATGTGGGCGTCGACTATCGAAACAAATTTAAATTAGAAGAAGCGGAACAACGCACAAGGGATTAAAGCGACAAATAATTGTCTTATCAAGGGACCCATGCTGCGACGTGAGAAGGATGAATTGAAGAGGATACAATCCGCCCGCATCACGCGAAGAAGTTTGGGACATGACCGTGGCGATGAAAGCGAATAGTGCGAGAAGAGTGAAAGTGGCGGTAGAACAAAGAGAACACATTATATTTGAAACGAGACCCGATAGTAGACAAGTAAGTGAGGCGGTGTACAAAATCAACGGAGGGTTTAGGGGCGTGAAAACAAATAGGAACAAAATCAAGAAAAGCGGTGGCGGTGTTGGAAATTGAAGAAATCACATGAAACATGGGACAAGTGAAAGCAAAATTAAAGAGGCATCACGGACCAAGGCAGAAGGAATGACTTGAGTAGGTGCAACATCTTTGGAGAAAAAAAATCAAGAAAGCAAATTCAAAAATCAGGGCAACAATTGAAATCATGTGAAATTTGGCGTTTTAAGAAAAGCGTGCGGCGGAAGTGGATACAGGGAGGCAGTGGAGGTGGAATCAAAAGCAGCGGTAGCATGAACAAAAGTCACGCACAACTTGGAGACAAAGAAAATCATGCAACTTTTGAAGCATGAATCAACCACCTGACACTAACGACAACTCTCCTCTCATCGGACAATAAAGACTCTCCACTTATTGGACAAAGGGATTCACGTTAAAAAACTTTATATGGGGAGAGTTACGGAATGCAAGGGGATGAGCTATTAACGTTAAAAGAAGAAGAAGGAAGACTCTCTCTACTCACTCTGAAGCATCAGCGATACACTGAGGAAAGAAGGACTCACTCAACGTGAGCATTAATGTGAAACTCTTCATTTAATCTCCATTCACGCACATTTAGAGGAGGACTCCGAGACCAAGCAATCACCATTTGTTCTTCCATTTCTTCTACTCATTTCATATTTATAATGCTTGCTTTTATTATTTTCATTACTACTCTTGTCATTATGAGTAACTAATCCTTCCATTCTAGGTTTTAATGGAACCCTTGATGTAATCTTGGTTAATTGGTATTTTACGTGTTTAATCTCTTACATGGTTTTTACTTAAAGGTTTGTTTATTGCAATTTGTTTTAATGCTTTTCATAATTTGATCACCTATGAAATTGATTTTCTTAATCTTTGTGTAGCATAACGAGGGAGCAATAGATTTGGAAGAAAATTGCAATAACTTAGGATCACATTAGTAGTGATTTGTGTCTAGGATGGGAGATACCTATCCCATAAGTAACCACATTAAGATTGATTCGATAAAGCAATCATTGAATTATCACAATTTACCATAGAAATATAGGAAATTGGTTTGATGATTAGGATTACTAATGATCGGGAGGGCTTAGTAATTAATTCTAAATCTTAGGTTATCAAACCCGTTATATGAGTTAGCAGAGAAAATTTACGACGCAGGTAAAATCGGGAAGTTAAATTCCTAGATTTTCATTCCATCGATATTTCTTATATTTTATCTTGCGTTAATTCGTTTTTATTTCATTTTTCAAACCACAATCAATCAATCTTTTCTTTAATTTTATGTTTTTAGCTTAAATTAGAAGTTATTGAGTATTACTATTTAACTAATTTGGTCTTAGTGGGATCGATATTTTTACTACTTGTGATAAAGCGTGCACTTGCGTTTATCAACGACATTTAGATTCACCAGGAACAGGAGGAAGGCAATCATAAGTTGATTGAACCGAAGAGGAAGGGAGAATTAAAGAATTGGAGTCATCGAAGTGCTGCATATTAGACATTAGTGTGGAAAAAGGAAACACATGCTCATAAAAGGAAACATCTCGTGAAATAAACAGTTTGTGAGAATTAATATTATATAGAGTTTATAACCTTTAACACCTAGAGAAAAACCACGGAAAATAGACTTAATACTCGTGAATCAAATTTGTTTCTAACGTTGGAATGATTAGAAGCAAAAAAGGCAAAACTGACAAAACCACAAATTGGTGTAGGCGGTGGCTTAGAGTATAAGACTTAAAGGTGATAAGTGGCGAAGAGCGGGTGTGGGGATACGATTAACACACACATTCACCCCAAAAGAAATGGAATTTTGCATGAAAACATAAAGCTCGTGCGACATTGAGATTATGTTGATGTTTGCGTTCCACAACCTTTATACTGTTAGAGGTCTTATGAAACGTTGATGAAAAATACCTTTGGAGTTGTAAAAGTCGGGAACATTGAACTCTTGGCCATTATAAACTTTTGATACATTTAACGATGGAATGAAATTGAGTAGAAACAAAAGAAATAAAATTCTGCATAATTATCTTGGCCTTTAATTTGTTGTGCATTAAAAAACCCCAGTAAATCATTGAAATAAATCAATGATAGTAAGAAAATAGCGATGGCCTCTAAAGGTGGGAGCATAGTTATCTCCTAGATATCAATATGAATCAAGTCGAAGCAGGCGGTGCTAATAAGTCTTGATCGAGGAAAAGGCAATCGTTTTTGCCTTGACATGTGACAAATATCCTGAGGCTCATGAAGAAAGCGAAGGAACTATTAATCGTAATCAAGAAAGGGAAGATGGCCTAGCCTAGCATGCCAAAGTAAAGTAGTTTCTTTATTACAAAAACAGAATTAACAACTATAGAAGAAGCGGAGAAACATCCTTTGGAATGGAATCTGTATGGCCGTAGAAAGCTTAGCAACCCCGATCATCCTCCATGGCTGGAAACTAGAATTATACAATGAGAAGGTGAAACAATTAAACAACAAGAGAGGTCACGAACTAACACCAACGAAACAAGATTAAAAAGTAAGCGTGAAGCACATATAAAACATTAAAAAGTTGCGAGATGGTTATTGACGAGCGGTATCCACATGTATAGCTAACTTTGCATTTGTTAGGAAGAGTGATAAAACATTAGAAACTGATTTATAAGAATGAAAAAAGATAAGGAACAAGTTATATGATCATGGCACCGGTATCAATAATCCATTCATTGGAATGCAAATCATGACCGATGGAAATATTTAAAGAGATGTGAAATAAGCTCGTCATTGAAGAAGGCAAACTGAAGTAGAAGATGGTGAAGAGATTTCTATAGAACAACAATTCACATGATGTGAAGTAGAAGAAAGACCCTGAAGCAATTGTAAAATTTGATCATATTGATCTTTAGTAAAATGAAAAGTAGAACCTGTGTTCTCTGCATTTGCAGAGGGAAGATCATCAGCAACAGAAATAAGAGAATCAACATCAACGACATTAGCATACGGGCGACTGGGAAATTTCTTGGAAGTCTTGGAAGCCTTCATGTTGGGAGGATAACCATGTTTCTTGTAACATCTATCAATGGTATGACCTTCCTTTCCACAGTGAATGCAAATCGGCGGGATAGAATTGTTAAAATGTTTCTTAGGTGTAGCGGCACTAACACCCTTAACAGCTAAAGTATTAATATCAGGAACCGAAGAACAAGCTAATGGAATAACGAAGGGCGTTCTTGTTGAATAACTAAAGAGAATGCTTTATTTAAAGAGGCAAAGGATCCGTAACGAGGATGCGAGACTTTCTGATTGAATCTGAATCATTTAATCCTTTTATGAAGACCATGACTTGATCATGATCATGGAAATCGCGAATATTCTTGGACAATCCACGAGAACGAGAAGTACAAAGAACGAAGGCAGGAGAGGAGACCTTGATTTGTAACTCATCTCTGAGATTTTGAGCTTAGTAAAATACTAAGGCCCGTGGCGACAAACTACCTTAAGCGACAAGTGTAAATTTCAAGCTAAAGGTCCTAGCGGAAAGAATTGCTTTGAGCAAATCTTGCTTTGAGATCTGCCATATTTCATAATTTGAATCTAACGGATGATCATTGTGCAATGGGCGGAGAAACAAAATGCATTATCCGAAATCACCAAGTTATTACAACGTTCCCGTGGAGCGAGCGAGAGAATCGAATGTGATGGGTACGCACGGTCAGACCATCCTGAAAACTAAGCTTGTTCTTGGGCGGCGGCGACATCCTCAGCCACTTTGCCACTAATGATAGTTCGGTCTTGTGAGGCTGAAGAAACGAGAACCAGCGTCGAGTTCTCATTCCATGAAGGAAATCTGAATTTGGATGGATTCTCCTCTGGTTTGGACATCGAACCAGAAGCCGCACTCCAAGCCATATCGGATGAGCAGTCTTAACGTAAAACAATAAGAGAAAGAAACGTTGTGCGTTCTTTAATGGAAAAACAAGAAAAAGCTGGGTAATTGAGGCGGCCCGGAGAAGTCGGAGATCTGATGTAAGCTCGATACCATAACAAAATTCCAATTAAGCGAGGAAAAAGTGTTTTCGATTACATAGAATGAAGAGTATTTATATTGTATATGGGAAGCTGAACCACTAAAACTAAGCTGTTAACTAATGACATAATATATAATTCTAACATATTAAGTGAATTATCAAAGTGTGTAGTTTTGTACGGATAATTACATACACTCAAATGACCTACAGAAAGTTTAATGGTTGCCAATTTTGAATTATAGGAAGAAAAAAAAAGGAATGTTACTGCTAGCTATAATAAAGACAACATTGCATTCAATCCTAAATTGGTAATTCTGTAGGCCAATAACAGGTAAAATTTTAACCACTGAATCACTTATAATGTTTAAAATTAGTTAAATCATTTCTTTTAATTAAAATCAATTAAATAAAAGAGATGATTCAAAATGACTGATCAATTATACAATTTTAATTATTTTATTGAACCGTTTAATTTAAAATTTAATATGATTTCACATATTAATTTAAGATTAAATAGGACTAAATCCATTTTGTTAATCCTAATTAAAATGCAAGAGAAAACTAGAATTAGTAGCAAACCTAAACTAAAATCCAATCTGAATTTAATTAAATACAATTTAACATCAGTTAAATATGATTTTTCCTTGATTAAAATTTTTAATCAAATCCATTGCTTCAACTATCTACAGAGAACAATGAGTCATACAAAAGCCATTCTCTAGGAAACCTTATCGTCAGGATCTTAGAACCTGACAAGGCTGAATCCCAAAACCCATGTGGACTGTGCCTTGTCAAAACTTTCCTTCGAGACTCATTTGATTAAGATCCAGCAATTAAAAGAATTTAATTTTAGGAGCTTCTGTTTTTTGTACTTTTTTTATTGATTTCTAATATCTACAATTAATTTATTTATTAAAATGATCATTTGTTAAATTAATTATTAAATACATAAAAATACAATTCTTTTAATTATTTATAGCAACCAGGAGTTTTAATTCGTTATGTCAAAAATTACTAAATTTTAGAAAAAAATGTTCAACTAGATTAAATACGACTGCAGATGTTATATTATTTTCAATGATCTTTCCTTTCTTAAAACTATAATTTAATTAAATTTTGGATTATATATAAGATTGTTAGACAATAAAATTAATTGAATTTTATGTTTTCAATTGACTAATCTAAAAAGATAGATATTTAATATCAAGTCAGATAAATATAATTGATGAAATTATTATTTTGTATCAATAATCTATTGTAGTTTCAATAGTGGAAGTGACCATAAATTAAAGTTCATTTTATTGATAACTCTTGTTTTATAATTTATATAATTCAATTTATTTTCTCCGTCACAAAATTCAATATTATCACATCCCTCGTTTTGTTAAATGTTGTATTTCATATGGATTGATGAAATAGAATTTCTCTTGATGAGACTCCTTTTCTTATATTATATTTGTATTATTGCAAGATTTAGGATTTAATTTCAGATGCAAACAATAGCATTATTACATACGGTTATTAATTATTTAAGTATTTTCATATTTTAATTTACGAGATCGTTTTTTAAAGAAAGATATATAAGATGTGCTAGTTTTATTATTTCATAAATATTTCATTTGATGAAATTATAATTAAAAATAATTTAAGAACAATACATATATATAAATTGAATCTTATAATTATAATCTTATTAAAATTTCAATTACATAATAATTATTTTAAAAAATTATTTTAACATTAAAATATTAAATATAATTAACAAAATATATACAATTAAATTAGGTGTCTTTGGGCTAGAATCAGTTATAACAACCAAGACGTCGGTCCATCTTTCAAAGATTAGTCTTATACCTATCATTTCACGTCGGGCCCGATCCGTACATCAGCCCGTCCACGAGATGTAAGTCTTCCCGTGCATCGTAAAAGACTAAAACTGGCCTTTGCTCCGTATATAAGTATAATTATGCCATAATGGAGTGCGTAATCATAACCTTAGCTTTCTCTGCATCGGCGATCTCACTACAAAGACTCACTTGGCGTCGGAGGGCTTATCGAAGCAACCCGAGCGTGCCTTCTTTGTTTTGTAGGAACCTTTAAGCGAAATTCGTGTTCGTGATCGATTCCATGGATCCAAGCGATAACGTCTTTACCTCGCGAACTAAATTGAAACAATTGGCATACCGTGGGGCTGCCATCAGGACACCACGTCCGCTCTCTGCAAATCGGTCGGTAGCGTGACCTAACCTGATATAGCGGTTATCACGGCTTTGGCGTTACAAGCGGATGGGTTTGCGATTTACTTTACCCTGCCTTGCGACACCATGCTTCCCGCGCGGTCGTCGGACCGAATGATCCATGACCAAAAACCTGAAGAAAGAAAAAGCAGGCGTAGCAGAATATAATTTGGAACCAACATCGCGAATCTCGGCACTCTCGAGGCGAGACCCTCCTGCGCCGTACATACCTCCTACTTTGAAAGCAGTTGAGGCGGCGATCTGTAGATTAGCGATTTTCGGTCTCAATCGGCTGACAATGACCGCCTTCTACGGCAGACCGATTATAACGACCGATCGTCACCCTACCGAAGCCACAGAAAAATGCGTGGGCGATCGGATCGATGCGACCATGAGCTTATGGATCGCCCAACGTGACTCGATATAGCTCTCCTTTATTAGGTAATCTTGGATAGCCTCCGCGCCCGACACCAAAATACCGGCCTCGAGAAATATCTTTGGAAAGACCGATCCTGGACTACCTATAACACTTCGATCGATGATGAATGCACCTTTGCGTTCGAGGCGCCATTCGGTCTGAGCTTTACTGTCTGACCTTTCGAAGGAGCTTGCGATGGTTGATAGCTTACCTCCATTTGTATTACTTGCTTTGAAGATTTTAGCTGCTTTTCTCAATCAATTACGCCTGATAGCGACCACGAAGACCACGCTAAGTGATGCAATTGACCGAGGAAGGAGCGAAAGTTTGCGGAGTTCATCACTCGGTTCGATAATCAGCGGTTGAGTCCCGACCTCCTTTGCTTATCCATGTTAGCGGCTTATGAATAACACGAGGATGAGAAATCAAAAGTAATTGGCCTTGATCAGCCCGATCCATTGAGAAATAAGAAATAGGCGGATAAGTACATTTAGCTCGAAGAAGTGTTGAACAATCTGAAGCGAATGATAGGCGAATGGTTCGCATAAAGCGGCGAAAGGCGGTCAGTGGAAAACCAACCGTCGATAGGGATATCGGCGAGTTCACCAACAACGAAGACGATATCAGAAATCTTGGCGGCCATGAGGCGGAGGAAACTATCAAGAACCGATAAAATGAAGACTTCCTGCGAGGATAGGAACCCGATTTATATTATCGTTTACAAAGACGCCGGTCGTGACACGGAAGATTGTTGGCAATTGAAAGAAATCGAATCCCTCATCCGAAAGGAAAGGTAGGATGATTTGTGAAATCTGAACAAAATGCCGACCGATATAGCGAGCACAAAATCGGTCGGCTGACAATGACGACGATATTAGGCGGAATGATAGGAATGATAGAGGGAGCAGAATCGAATCTTGATGACCGGCGAAGTGAGGGGCGGTCCGGTCTGAGGCAGCGAAACCTGGGCAACAAGATGAGCGACCGGTTAGGGTCATCAATATGATTTTTGGTGGAAATGCAGCGGGGGTCCTTCTTAAAGGAAGAAAAGAGGTATGCCGGCGGTCGGCGAGACTTGTCATCGAAAGAAAGAGACGAGCGATGGGATGATATCGTTCGATGAATCGACCTTGACGATATAAGTTGCCCTCGTGGCGACACACTCGTCGTAAATCTGAACATGGGCGACAGCGAGGTGAAGGCGGGTAATGATTGATCTGGAGGATTTCGATCGACTTGTTGTCTTATGATGCCTTAAGCGGATGGAGTACGGAAGCCATTATTACTATAGAAGGACCTATCGAAGGGGTAATTGGAGCATCGACTACCCGTTTGCGGGTCTGTTGAAAGTGAAGTTGAGAAAAATCGCGTCAAATAGAAGGGCGTTGAGTTCTTAGTCGTAAAGTTTCAAGGCGTACAATGCGATAATTGGACGAGCTACTCAAGCATACATAGGCGGTCGTCTCCACTACTACCAGTGATGAAATTCAGCGCCCGTGGAATCGGTATTGTCGGGGACAACGAGAATCGCTAGAGTGTTACTTAGCGGAAACAAAAACACTAGGCAGGCGGTAGTCTGGCGAGCTCTCTTGGCGTGAGCCGATGAGGAGACGGACAAGCGAACCTAGTAGAAGAAACACAACGGGTCGTCTTGGATGAAGCCGATCGCTCTAAATTCACAAATCTAGGTTTGAGCTTGAAGGACCTAGTTAAAGAAATCACAATTTGTTTGGTAGAAAGCAGTCGGTCTTCGCTTAGGTATCGGCGAGATGCAGGAATTTTTCGATCGGTGCATCATACTCCCTTGGTATTTGACATGATTCTGGCAGATTAGACAAAAGAAGCGATGCTTGCGCGAAGGAAGCGGCGAAGGTGATCGAGAAAGAAATAGAAAACTACTCGAAGTCGGGTTCATCAGAAGTCAAGTACCGAATGTAGCACCCCTCCAGCGAGACCCGAACCCGACATCAGCGGTGATATCCAGAGCCGTGACCCGCGAGGGTGGCGTCTAGAACAATCACTACCTTTTAAAACTCATTGTAACACTTTCTTTTTCAAAGCAGTTAAACAATGAAATCAATAAACACTTTAGGCCCGATTTGCTCGAAAATCTTTTCAATCAAATCGATTTCAGTCACAAAAGGCACTCGATAGTGCTCGATCGGAGCATAAGTAGAAAGACATGACCCACTAGGTTCCAATGCCATTTACGAACACATTTCGGTAATCACTAAAACCTGATACAATTTTACATTTATCTAGTTAGGGCCCATTTGAACAAATCACTATACTAATGCGGATGTGGCGACCGATCCCGACCGATACTACGCCTTGCTAGTGGTAGACATACTCCGGTGTGTCTAGCAGGTACTCTTCACTACGAAAAATAGATGCAATGTTGGGTGAGTTTGCGAACTCGGTGAAAACCATCATCGATGGTTCACCTGACTCATGCATTCACGATCATATACATAACACATAGTAGCATTTACGGTAATATAGCATGTAATTTCCTTATTCACATTTCACAGTCATTACAATCAATTTACATTTCGATCGATAATATACATATGCAATGCACGTGTGGCCTTCCATTTTCTTTTCGTTGTTGTGACCGTGCTTTGAGCTCATATCGTTGAGCCATTGGCTCTGAAACATTGGGCTTGAAGCCACGAAGCGTTAGGCATAGCCACGATCATCGGTGAGGCTCGGAATCGTTAGACACGAGGCCACATGCGTTGAGCTTAAAGCTCAAAGCGGTGGCTGCCGGTCACTATGCTGCCGTTATCGATCATTTATTATCGTGAATGCACGTATCACTAACCAATTTCCAATCTCGATCATTTGTCACTTGCATTTATTTTCCGTTTCTCATTTCAATATCACTTTTCATTTCTTGGGACCTTTGGTCGATATTTCATTCAAATACATTTCCATTCATTTTCACTAATGCATGTTACAATTTAATTCACTCGTGCATTCATACATTTACTCATCTTTGCGCCGATATCACGATCAAATATTTGAACACCCGTGGTTGAAATCAATCAAATCAATCACATTTATCCATCCGTGCTTCCTCATGGCAATCAATGCATATAATTAATAAACACATAAGGTTGAGAAACCAACTAGGTTACTCTTTGCATTTCAAGCTTCTGACTGGAAGTCCCGATATCGTCCAGTGGAGTGTCGATCTATCGGAACCTCTATGTCAATCGAATAATTCACATTACCATTTTAGCCAATATCAATTCAATAATACATATTTAACAAATCGATCAATACTATACATGTTATGACATTCCCGATCAAATTCCCGAATTCCTCGATTAGATCACTCTCTTACTAGTCCATAACACTTTCAATTAGAATCAAAATCACTAATCGTTTACCACTCGATTCCAATAATCATATAATTACATTAGAATTTCCATTCTTATCAATTCACAAAATCTTAGCCTCTAAATTCCAATTAATCGGTCTTTAAAATCAATTAATCATCGAGGAACCAATTGATTGAAATTAAACCTCAAACTCATTACTTGTAACAATCACCTTAAAATCACTTAATTTCATTCTCCCGTATGCAATTCTTAGTCTCGAAAATCAATTGATCCAATAACCAAACTCATAAGAAAATTAATCCTCAAAATTTCCTATAAAATAAACCATGTCTCTTGGTTCACATGTCCTCGCATGACGAATCCACACCTCTACTTGTGGCGTAAAATCCTCCGCGTAAATGGTATACCAATTAAATTATTTCCTTATAAATCGCGACGTGCGCTTTGGGTTGGCTCGCCTGGTGGCGTGTTCATCATACGTCGCGGTGGCGATCATAAAATCATGACGAAACCAGAAATTTCTCGATTTTCTAATAACAATCTATCCGATTCACTTCAAATCACTCCCGATCGACTTAGTATACTACACTCGACTCATTTCTAGCCTCGATCCATCATTTAAACCATTTTCATCAAAAACCCAAATCAAAACCAATGAAAATCTCAAAACCCTTTCATCGTAACTTTCAAATTCTCTAAACCAATTCATACTCAAATCAATGATCAAATGAAGCGATTTAACTCATAAACAAGTATAAACTTACTTGATTCAAGCTTGATCCGTTGAAAATCCTCGAGAATCTCAAATCAAGCTACTCTCCACCCGTGGCGAAACTCATTCATTTTGAAAACAAAAGCGATTTAAATCGATGCTTTAAACATATATATATAAAATGACTTAGGGCTTGTTTGGCAATTTAATTGCCACAGTCCAAATCTAAAACCACCTCGATCAATTCGATTCTAATTTCTCCCGATTAGCAATAACAATTAATAGCAAATCCTAAAATCATATCTCGAATAATCTCATATCAATTGTCAATCAATCTAGGACCGGAATCCGGTTTATCGGTCGATATATCATTTTCGGTCGGACTCGATTCTCTAAAATTTCAGAAAAATTTCCATAAATTCACAAAATTAGGAAATGCTCACTCTGAGACTCAATTTCAATTTCACAATCAAGTCGGGAATGCGTCATACATGTATGTACATATATATATATACTTATGGGTCAATAATCATTTATCAATGACTATCAAAGCGTAATGCATGTGCAATGCAACACTTTACTGTGCAAATCCTAACCCGATCAATTATCAATCTACTCGTCACTCAGATAGCAGGGATATTACAATTCTCCCCTCTAATAAAAATTTCGTCCTCGAAATTTCATATAAGATTATCAACAAGTTAGAAGTCTTTTAGATCATTGATTCTCTGATTTCCACTTATTTAGTTATACGAATAATTTACATCAAATCTTTCTTAACCTATGTTGCCCTTTTACACACGATTTATCACTTCCAAAATCGATAGCATATATCGGATCTAACAATATTTTCCAATTCAGTCTTTGTAACATTTTGAGATCCGAATCATCTTTTAGGATTTTAAGCGGACTTGCTATTTTAATCACACTGGCTGCTTACTTACCTCTTTTCCTTTCTCGAACTCTATCTTTGTTTAACGATTTCTTTTGATTACTCGTAATTCTTTATATCAATACCAATACTACACACCTTGATCATATCAATATTTCCTATTTGTCCATATAACACTTTACAAATCCATTTATCTTTTAGGTTACCAGCGACTTGTCAATCCATAAATCGATTCACAACACGGTCACATCGAGGCCCCTAATAACAAATTAGGTCTGATCATTTTACTATCCAGAATGAACAACTCCTTTTAGATATAAAACCTTTCATACACTTTTCAAATGATATCTCCAACGAAACACAATCAATCTTATCTATGCATCAATCTCATTATCCTATAAACTCCAACAAAATAATTGTTTCTCATTGATAACACCACGATCGACTATATAGGTCAAACATACTGTAATCTTTCAACGTCACATTTTACTTTACATTACACTTTTAATACATTTACAATTCCTTTCATGATTTTTACTCATATTTCTAATCCGGTCCATTACTCATTTTCTTCTGACTAATCTATCCACATTTCTCGATACTATCCTTATTCAAAATTCTCGATTCGGATTTTGCCATGCTTTCAATACACCTCTGCACACTTGATGTGGAATCCCCGATTGCTATCGTTCCTTTTACACTTTACCAACTCGACGGTTTACATATAATCTTTCATCGGTTTCAATAATCTTATCATCTAATTATTTGCTTCCTTATCAAAATTCGGAAACATTTGAACACATAATCCTTTTCCCAATTTACTCATATAACTTAATCATTATGACTTTACAAGCGCATATTCATCCAAAACATTTTTTTGTACAAATAGAATCTCAAACTTTTCACAACACTTTCGATACACTATTCGATCAATAGATTTTAAGTCATCAAATACCAATGCAGCCCATTGTAAGCTTATCTTGATCTCCATACATAGAATCTCTTTACATTTTCCAATAGATCACATTATCATCTTTACAATTCATTTCATATTATAACACCAATTCAATTATTCGATCAATACTCGAATTGAACATTTCTCTAAGTATCTCTTCTTACAATCATTTGTCATACACTTCACATATTTTCCTTTTAACACTTTCCTTATCATTTACGATCGAGAAGACCTTTACCAATTTACGGATGTATCCATTATACAATCAATCCATTATAACTCCAAATTCTTTATATACTTATCCTTTACAATTTCATATTTATCACGCCTCTATTTGCATTTAATCTCCCAATACCACGTTAGAATAATAATAATTCATCCACTAATTATTCTACCAAGATCAAATTCACTCTTATAAAACTTACATGTCAAACAATTTCCTCAATTGTGCCAATTTCTCTTATTCACTTTTCAAATGTATTCAATCGATCATCATCCACTTTGAACACAATTTAAACATTTCACTCTAAACACAAGTAAGATATGTTGCTCTTGTTAGCATAATGACTCTTCATATCAATAATCAATTTATATCATTTCCTAACTATCGGTTGTCTCGATGAGGAACAAATTTTCTCACGATCTTTCTCCATTTCATCAAATATATTTTGACACATTCTTTTACCTTGGATTCTCCACGTATTTCAATTTATTCATTATCATTTCAAACAAAATTTTCAAAACCACTTTATACTTTCCGATATTCACACAAAATATATCGACCCGATATTCTCCTCGAATCACAAGCGATATCCTTTTACTTACAATCAAACTCTTTACATTATCGTAACACATACTTTTTATTCTATCTTTTACCATGAGTATCCGCTAAGATCGGGACTCCCGATAACAACTTTTCATTCATTTCACATTTATCTCAATTTGTCCTTTCATTACTAAACTTTTCAATTTTAATCATCTAATCAACTTAATTCAATTCAGGAAATTCTTCTTTCAATTCCTAATCATCAATAGTCATCACATTTCTTATCGATTTCAATTATTCACAATGTCTGTGACGATCAATCTATACCATAATCCACGTAACCAAAGAATCTCTTTTTGATACCGTTCATTGAAATACATACCATTTATAGTATTACATTAATTTACCAACTTAGTCACTTACGCTAAAGACACTTGATCTCATTTGATCTTGGACCACCTTTTCCTTTTACTTTTATCCTCGATCATGAGGCTTTTCCATACCAACCTCCTAATTACAATCTCAATTCATTTCCAAATATCACTATAAACACTTTTGGTTCTTACTCTATCTCCATGAACTTTTAACTATTTGACTTGGCGGTTATCCACTAATGCACCAATTGATTTCGATATCATTTCCATTTATCGGTGTGCATTCGCATAGGCAAATCGACCTATAACAACTTTTTACTTTTCTTCTCTCAATACTATTTTCTCTCATTTTGATCCTTTCATCATTTTGTTTCTGTGACCACACTCGAATCCAGTATCACAAATATACATTTATTGTTGCTTTCTCCTTAACATATTCAAATTCTAGGTCATAGACCTCCGATCATGACTCTATCCACGCTTCCATTGCATGACTCTAATCATAAAACATTTTATTTGCCATCTTTCACATATCTCTATATTTCTTCTATCACTTCACAACTACATATACAATTCACATCTACTTCCCATTCTGATTTTTCCAATATCACTCTAATGTAGTATTTCATGTCGCCTATCAATACCAATACACTAAACCTCGATCATCATATAAATCAAGTATACTTGTTCTTTTCTTTGATTTCTATAATTTTCATTTATCACATTTTCCCATATCATCTTTTCCACACTATTTCTAACCACTTAAATCACTAAATGCAGGCTCGTGTATGAGACTCGTATGCTAGGCGGGGATCGATCGTCATTATCTGTAGAGACATAACTTATATGCATGCACTTTGACACATTTATCTCGGAATGCCCATGTAAGATTGTATACGGGCTCGATACCACAAATGTAGCACCCACTCCGACGAGACGAACTGACATCAACGGTGATATCAGGGCAGTGAACCGCGAGGTGGCGTCTTAGAACAATCACTTACCTTTTAAAACTCATTGTAACACTTTTCTTTTCAAAATAGTTAAACAATGAAATCAATAAACACTTTAGGCCCGATTTGCTCGAAAATCTTTTCAATCAAATCGATTTCAGGTCACAAAGGCACTTTCAATAGTGCTCGATCGAGCATAAGTAGAAAGACATGACCCAACTAGGTTCAATGCCATTTACGAACACATTTGGTAATCACTAAAACCTGATACAATTTTACATTTATCTAGTTAGGGCCCATTGAACAAATCACTATACTAATGCGGATGTGGCGACACCGATCCCGGCAGATACTCGCCTTGCTGGTGGTAGACATACTCCCGTGTGTCTAGCGGGGTACTCTTCACTTCTGAAAATAGATGCAATGTTGGGTGAGTTTGCGAACTTCGGTGAAAACCATCATCGATGGTTCACTGACTCATGCATTCACAATCATATACATAACACATAGTAGCATTTACGATAATATCGCATGCAATTTCCTTATTCACATTTCACAGTCATTACAATCAATTTACATTTTGATCGATAATATACATATGCAATACCCGTGTGGCTTCCATTTCTTTTTCGTTGTTGTGGCCGTGCTTTGAGCTCATATCGTTGAGCCATTGGCTCTGAAACATTGGGCTTGAAGCCACGAAGCGTTAGGCATAATACGATCATGTTGAGGCTCGGAATCGTTAGACACGAGGCCTGTCGTTGAGCTTAAAGCTCAGCAGTGCATTTGCGGTCCTGGCTGCCATTATCGATCATTTATTATGCATGAATGCACATGTCACTAACCAATTTCAATCTCAATCATTTGTCACTTGCATTTATTTTCATTTCTCATTTCAATATCACTTTTCATTTCTTGGGACCTTTGGTCCGTATTTCATCAAATACATTTCCATTCATTTTCACTAATGCATGTTACAATTTAATTCACTCGTACATTCATACATTTACTCATCTTTGCGCCTTGATATCACAATCAAATATTTGAACACCCATGGTTGAAATCAATCAAATCAATCACACATTTATCCATCCGTGCTTCCTCATGGCAATCAATGCATATAATTAATAAACACGTAAGGTTGAGAAACCAACTAGGTTACTACTTTGCATTTCAAACTTCTGACTGGAAGTCCCGATATCGTCAAGTGGAGTGTCGATCTATCGGAACCTCTATGTCAATCGAATAATTCACATTACCATTTTAGCCAATATCAATTCAATAATACATATTTAACAAATACGATCAATCTATACATGTTATGACATTCCCGATCAAATTCCGAATTCCTCGATTAGATCACTCTCTTACTAGTCCATAACACTTTCAATTAGAATCAAAATCACTAATGGTTTACCACTCGATTCCAATAATCATATAATTACATTCAATTTCCATTCTTATCAATTCACAAAATCTTAGCCTCTAAATTCCAATTAATGGTCTCTAAAATCAATTAATCATCGAGGAACCAATTGATTGAAATTAAACCTCAAACTCATTACTTGTAACAATCACCTTAAAATCACTTAATTTCATTCTCCCGTATGCAATTCTTAGTCTCAAAATCAATTGATCCAATAACCAAACTCATAAGAAAATTAATCCTCAAAATTTCCTATAAAATAAACCATGTCTCTTGGGTTCACGTGTCCTCATGACGAATCCACACCTCTCGCTATGGCGTAAAATCCTCCGCTAAATCATGGCATACCAATTAAATTATTTCCTTATAAATCGGCGGCGTGCGCTGGGTTATTTCGCTTGTGGCTGTTCATCATGCGTCGCGTGAGCGATCATAAATCATGACGAAACCGAAATTTCTCGATTTTCGATAACAATCTATCCGATTCACTTGAAATCACTCCCGATCGACTTAGTATACTACACTCGACTCATTTCTAGCCTCGATCCATCATTTAAACCATTTTCATCAAAAACCCAAATCAAAACCAATGAAAATCTCAAAACCCTTTCATCAGTAACTTTCAAATTCTCTAAACCAATTCATACTCAAATCAATGATCAAATAAACGATTTAACTCATAAACAAGTATAAACTTACTTGATTCAAGCTTGATCCGTTGAAAATCCTCGAAATCTCCAAATCAAGCTACTCTCCACCATGGCGAAACTCATTCATTTGAAAACAAAGCGATTTAAATCGATGCTTTAAACATATATATATAAAATGACTTAGGGCTTGTTTGGCAATTTAATTGCCACAAGTCCAAATCTAAACTCACCTCAATCAATTCGATTCTAATTTCTCCCGATTCGCAATAACAATTAATAGCAAATCCTAAAATCATATCTCAAATAATCTCATATCAATTGTCAATCAATCTAGGACCGAATCCGGTTTATCGGTCAATATATCATTTTCCGGTCGGACTCGATTCTCTAAAAATTTCAGAAAAATTTCCATAAATTCACAAAATTAGGAAATGCTCACTCCTAGACTCGATTTCAATTTCACAATCAAGTCGAGAATCGTCATACATGTATGTACATATATATATATACTTATGCGGTCAATAATCATTTATCAATGACTATCAAAGCTGTAATGCATGTGCAATGCAACACTTTACTGTACCAAATCTAACCCGATCAAATTACCAATCTACGTCACTCCGATAGCAGGATGTTACAATTCTCCCTCTAATAAAAATTTAGTCCTCGAAATTTCATATAAAATTATCAACAAGTTAGGGAGTCTTTTAGATCATTGATTCTCTGATTTCCACTTATTTAGTTATCTGAATAATTTACATCAAATCTTTCTTAACCTATATTGCCCTTTTACACTGATTTATCACTTCCAAAATCGATAGCATATATCGGATCCTAACAATATTTTCCAATTCAGTCTTTGTAACATTTTGAGATCCGAATCATCTTTTAGGATTTTAGGCGGACTTCTTATTTTAATCACACTCTGGCTTACTTACCTCTTTTCCTTTCTCGAACTCTATCTTTGTTTAACGATTTCTTTTTGATTACTCGTAATTCTTTATATCAATACCAATGCTACACCTTGATCATATCAATATTTCCTATTTACATCCATATAACACTTTACAAATCCATTTATCTTTTAGGTTACCAGCGACTTGTCAATCTATAAATCGATTCACAACACGGTCACATCGAGGCCCCTAATAACAAATTAGGTCTGATCATTTTACTATCGAATGAACAACTCCTTTTTAGATATAAAACCTTTCATAAACTTTTGAATGATATCTCAGCGAAACACAATCAATCTTATCTATGCATCGATCTCATTATCCTATAAACTCAACAAAATAATTGTTTCTCATTGATAAACACGATCAACTATATAGGTCGAACATACTCATAATCTTTCAACGTCACATTTTACTTTACATTACACTTTTAATACATTTACAATTCCTTTCATGAGTTTTACTCATATTTCCTAATCGATCACATTACTCATTTTCTTTCTGACTAATCTATCCACACATTTCTCGATACTATCCCTTATTCAAAATTCTCGATTGGATTTTGCCATGCTTTCAATACACCTTTGCACACTTGATGTGGAATCCCAATTATTATCGTTCCTTTTTACACTTTACCAACTCGACGGTTTACATATAATCTTTCATCCGGTTTCAATAATCTTATCATCTAATTATTTGCTTCCTTATCAAAATTGGAAACATTTGAACACATAATCCTTTTCCCAATTTACTCATATAACTTAATCATTATGACTTTACAAGCGCATATTCATCAAAACATTTTTTTGTACAAATAGAATCTCAAACTTTTCACAACACTTTCCAATACACTATTCGATCTGATAGTTTTTAAGTCATCAAATACCAATGCAGCCCATAAGCTTATCTTGATCTCTATACCATAGAATCTCTTTACATTTTCAATAGATCACATTATCATCTTTACAATTCATTTCACAATTCACTTAGGGCTTGTTTGGCAATTTAATTGCCTGAGTCCAAATCTAAAACCACCTCGATCAATTACGATTCTAATTTCTCCCGATTAGCATGATAACAATTAATAGCAAATCCTAAAATCATATCTCAAATAATCTCATATCAATTGTCAATCAATCTAGGACCGGAATCCGGTTTATCGGTCAATATATCATTTTCCGGTCGGACTCGATTCTCTAAAAATTTCAGAAAAATTTCCATAAATTCACAAAATTAGGAAATGCTCACTCTAGACTCGATTTCCAATTTCACAATCAAGTCGGGAATGCGTCATACATGTATGTACATATATATATATATACTTATACGATCAATAATCATTTATCAATGACTATCAAAGCGTAATGCATGTGCAATGCAACACTTTACTGTACCAAATCTAACCCGATCAAATTACCAATCTACCGTCACTCAGATAGCGGGATGTTACATGATGTGGTTTTAGTGAAAAAGAAGAGCGGGAAGTGGAGAATGTGCATCGATTTCACCGACTGAACAAAGCATGTCGAAGGAATGACTTCCCTGTCGAATTGACCAGTTAGTAGACTCCACCTTCGGACATGAACTTTTAAGCTTTTTGGATGCTTTCTCGGGCTATCAGCAAATTCAGATGAGTCTCGACGACTAAGAAAGGACTACCTTTATAACTGACCAGGGCACATATTGCTATCAAGTAATGTCGTTCGGCTTGAAGAATGCGGGGGCCACCTACCAGCGGCTTGCCATGGAAGTTTTTAAGAAGCAGATCGGTCGAGGCCTATGTGGATGATCTGGTGGTCAAAAGTAAGACAGCCGCGGAGCATGTGGAGGATCTCAGAGAGGTCTTCCAGACCCTTAACAAATTTTAGATGAAGTTGAACCCGAAAAAATGCGTCTTTGGTGTAGCATCAGGAAAATTCCTGGGGTTCATGATTACTTAGCGGGGGATTGAAGCTAATCCAGAGAATATCGAAGTCATCATCAAAATGCCTTCGATGCAATGCTTGAAAGAAGTACAGATATTGACCGGTCGGATAGTCTCTCTGAGCAGGTTCATTTCTAGATTGGGAGACAAGTGCCTCCCATTTTTCAAAATTTTAAGGAAAGCGGATGTAACCCAGTTTCAGTGGCCAGATGAATGCGAGAAAGCATTTCAACATTTGAAGCAATATCTATCTAGCCCACCCATCCTGCAAAGCCCAGTTGAGGGGGAGAATCTGATTTTATATTTGGCGATCCACGAAGAATTCGATCAGCGCGATACTTGTTCGTCGGAGGAAATGAGCAACGCCCGATCTACTACGTCAGCAAGGTGTTGACCGGACCAGAAATGCGGTATGTGCCTATAGAAAAACTGGCTCTCTCGTTGATAACGGCGGCTCGGAAGCTAAGACCTTACTTTCAGAGTCATACCATCGAGGTATGGACCGACCAACTTCTCAGGCAGCGCCTTCAAAAGCTCGAAATCTCGGGTCGACTAATAAAATGGGCGGTAGAGCTGGGGGAGTTCGACATACAATATAAGCCTCGGACGACGATTAAGGCACAGGTGTTGGCAGACTTCATTGCAGAAATGAACCAACCTAGCTCGCAGGGTGAGCAATGCCACCTTGGAGCTTATTTGTTGTGGTTAGATCCAGCGGCGAGGATCGGAGGCGGAGGTGGTATTGATTAGCCGCATATGGAAGAAAAGGTAGAATCGCCGCTTGGCTAGAATTGAGGCCTCGATAGCGAGGAGAATACGAGGCTCGATAGCGGCCTCGATTGGCTAAGAAATAGAGATAAAACATCTTAAGGTATATAGCGATAGCAGTAGTGGTCGGTCAAATTCTTGGGCGATTATGAAGTAAAGGGAACAACATGATCAAGTGTCTGGGCGGGGAGTTAAGTAATTTAAAGCGATATTCGATCGATTAGAATAGAAACGAGCTCAAAATGCTAAAGCGGATCGCTCTCAAAATAGCTTCGATCGAGATGCGAAATAGCGTTACAGTCGGCGGTGAGACCGACCTAGCATTCAAAAAGTCGAGGAAGTTCTCGGCGTAAATCTACCGGCCGATCAATTTGGATGGAACCAATCGAGACGGTATCTCTTAGAGAACTGTAGGAAGAAACCTTGGAGGCCAAGGCGAGAATAAAGGCGGTGAATATCACGATCGTTAACGGCACCTATCTGGCGATCTTATGATTGGCCTTTCTGCGATGCTTGGCGAAGAAGAAGCGAGAACAAGCAATGGCGAAGTCCACGAAGAATGTGTGGAAACCACGTGGGAGGTAGAATGTTGGCTCATAGGCTGATTAAACAAGGGTATTCTTGGGCGACAATAAGGAAAGATTGCGAGGAGAAAGCCGGCCGATGTGAGGCTTGCGAAAAACGATAGCCTATCTCATTGATGGCGAGAGGATGAAAATCGTGAGTCATCCTATCCCTTTTGCTCGATGGGAATGGATATCTGGGGCCTTTCCCTCTCGGTCTGGGACGGAAGAAGTTCTGGTAGTAGCGGTGGAGTACTTCACCAAATGGGTAGAAAGCGGATCACGGTCGCTACAATTGCGGCGAAGGTTGAGAACCGTGAGGAAAAATATACTAAATAAACGGGATGCCTATGGTGCTGATTCTGAGACAATGGTGGCGATTCGATAGCGAGAAGTTCAGAGATTTCTGATCGACTAAAGATAAAGCTGCTGATTGACCTTAGTAGCTCACCCCCAAACAACGGTCTCGCGGAGAACACAGCAAAAAGATAATGAGTGCTCTCGAAGCGCTGAGCGAGCGAAAGACTTGGGTGGAAGAATGGGTGAAGTATTGTGGGCGTCTGAGAACCACAAGCAGACCAGGGGAAACTCCGTTCAGGATGACCTTTAGGCGAAGCCTAGTCGATGAAGTGGTGTTACCTGACCAAAGTGTAACGCCCCAATTAGGGGTTAGCGAGATGAAGCAAATTGAGTCGATTTATGTTATGTCTCTTTGACATTTGGCGGCATTCATGGCATTTTGGTACCTTGGTTTAATGACACTTGGATTGATTGATTGTATTAAGATAATTTTAGTAATTTTGTATACTTGAACATTTTAGAAATTAATGGAGGATTAGTTTTGAGTTGCCAATTTATTTTGCGAGTCATTATTTTACGATGGAATTTTGGTGAATTTTGGAAGTTGGTTGGAACTTACGGGTATTTATTTGAGAGAAGAATTCATAAGTATGTTTTAGGTAATGAACTATTCATCCAACAGTACTCAATAGTACTAATTGAATTAGTTCTGAATATATATCTGAGTTGAGTAATGATTTTGAGGCAGGCAGATAGTGTTCATCGGTGTTATTCATGACTCTGTCGATCGATTTGATGCGCTTTTACTGCTGCGAGATCACGAGGTTAGTTCTTTTGATAATGAATCGATGGATTGTTCTTGTCTTTTATAAAGATAGTCGGATGAGATTTGATATTGGTAGAAGAAATTTTAGATCTATCATATTTGTGATTTGGATGATTACGATAGGTTAGATTTGTTAAATAGGTTAGTTTTTAAGTGATGATGCTAAAGAATTGAGAAAAAAAAAGAAAGAAAGGAGGAAAAAAGAAGAAGAAGAAGAAGTTTTGCGAGTCGGAGAAGACAATGAGCGGTGCGATGATGAATAGTGCATAGTGCATAGTGAATAGTGAATAGTGAATAGTGAATAGTGCGCGATGAATAGTGAATAGTGAGCGTGCGTATTTTTGAGCGATGTCATGCGTATTTTGTGAGCAGGAAGAATCGTATTTGTGAATAGTAATCCGTATTTTGAATAGTAGAATCACGGAAATTTGCATGACCATGCATCATGTATCTCTGATAATTATACCTGATAATAATTTGTATCTGTGTTCCTATTATAGAAGGCGACCCTTTGCCGAGATATTAGGGACTTGAGGCAATAACTAGTAAGAAGCGATTTAAGGTCGATAATCCGGTATTTCGATCGATAAGTAAGATAGAAATTTGATCGTCGCGTCATGCGCGATAAAATTGGAAGTCATAAAGGCGATCGATGTCGAAATTTGATGGCAAATCGATAATATCGGTAATGTCGATGTCGATAAGTAATTTTGATAGTAAAGTTTGTAAGTCCGTGTCGGGAATTTGATGAAATCGATAAGTACTATGGGTAAAATAATTTCGATAGAGACGGGACGGACTCACTGCGTTATACATCTTGAATTGTGTACTATTAGGACAATGAATGTCAGGAGTGCTCATGTGTCTTTGTCTTGATTGTGTCTTGGTCCGGACAATGAGCGTCAAGGTAATTGTTGTATGATTATGTTATTGAAGTGCTAATGTTATTGCACGTGAAATGTAAAATGATTTGTTACTGTCCAGAGTTGTGGGTAAATAGGCGTACCTAAAAGTGTAAGCGCTTACGTGACACTTGATGTCGAGACTTGATCTTCTGTGACACTTGATTGTCGAGCCTTTAACCACGATATGGACACGGTATCGAGACTTGGTCTTGTGACACTTGATTGTCTTCGATATGGACACGATTGTCGAGACTTGATCTTGATAAGTCCGTTACCCTTCTATTTTATGGACTTTTGATTTGTTTTGTGCATTAATGATAACATCATTATGAAGTGCATTTTGCACGAGTATTAATCTCGAATGCATGCTTATATCGTTATTGTGAAAGAAATTGGTTAAATTAGATAAATGATTACTCATTAAGCTATAAGCTTAGCGGTGGATTGCCCGTGTAGGTGCGAGCAAAGAGATTAAGAATGGAAAAAGTCAACGCGATGGCCAAAGAATTGAGTTTTGTGTCACTCGAATATGTATTTTGTTTGGTTTGTTTGGGCTGTAAATATTCTTTCGATTTGTTTACGAAATTATGAGATGTATTATATGTATTATTACGTTTAGTGTTTAAAATGCATGTGTGAAGCGTTTTGCTTTGTTTGTCTGTATTGGGTGGCATCCACATATCCTCCGGGGGGTATTTGGGTGTTCAAGTGTCCTGAAGCGCTTCTGAGACCCTTACAGGCATGCTGTTACCCTGACTTCAGACGAGAACAAATCATTTCCGACATTTCATGTGCAATAACATTAGCACTTCAATAACGTAATCATCAACAATTACCTCGGACGTTCATTGTGGGACGATTACTACAATCGATCTGACACATGAGCACTTTCGGACATTCATTGTCGGAGCGATTACCTGATTCGATGCGAACAACGCAAAGTGAGACCGTCCGGGTCTCTACTGAAATTATTTTACCCGTAGTACTAACGACTACTGAAATTCGATTACGGACTTACAAACTTCTTATCAAAATTACTTAAAAATGCATGTGTGAAACGTTTTGCTTTGTTTGTCCTGTATTGGGTGGCATCCACATATCCTCAGGGGTATTTGGGTGTTACACAAAGGTGTCGAGCTATGAAGAAGAGCGGAATAATGAAGCCCGTCGGCGAACTTCGTGCTTCTAGTGAAGGCGAGGATAGAGCGACCGCCCGTTCGGAAGCCGTCGGTGACTTGAAATTCTAGAGAAGAGTAAAAGTAAAAGCGGCGTAAAGGTCGGTGGGTACATTATCTGGTGAGGCGGTTGGGAAACACCACAGAAGCTTCGGACGGTGTGGGAAGGACCTGATAGGTGATCAAGCAAGCGGACATGGCTCTTACACCTACGTGATCTGAGCAGGAAGATTCTATCAAGGCCTAGAACTCTCGAAACTTGAAGGCGCTCTACGGTAGATAAGTTCTATTTTAGTTAATCTTTGTTTATTCTTGTTTTTGTACACAACACTGGGTACCTTTTTCACAGCCTGCCGATCGGGTTTTCTTGACCGCACCCTCTTTATCATCGATAAAGGGTTTTCGGACTTCTTGGCGAGAAGAATTTTGTTAAATTTGGCAAAGAGTAGAAAATCCCATCGACATCGCTCGGTCGGGTAGTCAAGACAAGATCCTTGGGACCACAACTTGGCCTCGACTATAGATCGATCAGGTTGTCAAGACAAGATCCTTAGAACCATCGATCGACTTCGACATAGCTTGGCCAGGTCGCCAAGACAAGATCCTTGGGACCACAACTCGGCCTTGACTATAGATCGACCAGGTTGCCAAGACAAGATCCTTGGAACCATCGATCGACTTTGACATAGCCCGACCAGGTCGCCAAGACAAGATCCTTGGGACCATAACTCGTCCTCGACTATAGATCGACCAGGTTACCAAGACAAGATCCTTGGAACCATCGATCGACTTCGATATAACTTCGGTGAGTCGCGAACAAGATCCTTGGGACCCTGACTCGGCCTCGACTATAGATCGACCGGTTGCCAAGACAAGATCCATGGAACCATCGATCGACTTCGACATAGCTTCGGCGGTCGCCAAACAAGATCGCTTGGGACCCTGACTCGGCCTCGTTATAGATCGACCGAGTTGCCAAGACAAGATCCTTGGAACCATCGATCGACTTGACATAGCTTCGGCGGTCGCTAAGACAAGATCGCGGGACCACACCTCGGCCTCGTATAGATCGACAGGTTGCCAAGACAAGATCCTTAGAACCATCGATCGACTTGACATAGCTCGGTAGGGTCTCGAGACAAGATCCTTGGGACCCGGCTCGACCTCGACTATAGATCGACCGGGTTGCCAAAACAAGATCCTTGGAACCATCGATCGACTTGACATAAGCTTGGCGGGTCGCAAGACAAGATCACTTGGGACCCGGCTCGACCTCGACTATAGATCGACCTCGGCGTTGTTCGACCATGAGCAACTTTATAAAATCCTACTATAGATCGAAAATAAAGAACATAAGCGTGAAAAATGACTTTGAAATGATGAAGGACAAAAATAAAATTTCATTTCTTTGAATCCGTCACAGCCTGGCTTGACCAGGTGAGCTTTAAAAAGTCAGCAAAAGGAGAGCTCTGAATAGCCAAGGAGCAGGAGAAGCCTCGGAGGTTGGTGGATGCAGGAGAAGCCTCGAAGTGTCTGAAACAATCAGGCGGGAGGCGGGGTCTAAGGGAGGCAGGAGGAATATCCTCGTGAAAGCTCTTCCTCCTCAGAGCTAAGATCTAGCTCCTCATACGGAACAAGGGTCCGTTCTCCCTCGGCCCTCTCCTTCATTTCCTCCAAAGAAAGGCCGAGAGCTGCGGGAAAAAGCGGCTCGGCATAATCCTCAAATGAAGGACACTCCAACCCACTAGGAACGTGAACCTCGTGGCACCTCTTCAGGACCGAGAGGGTTAAGTCACAAGCAAGCTCTAAACACTCCTTGTTTAGAAACCGCCTTTTTCACCGTTTTATCGCATCGATCCTTTGCCTCTTGATAGAGCACCGCAGATCTCTCAACACATCCTCGGTCCTATGTCTACCCTCCACTACTGCATGACAGTCCTGGAGGTACTTCTTACTACGCTCCTGCTCCGTCTCCATCACTTTCTTCAGCTTGTCCTTCGCCGCAATCAATCAACTCCTCTCCTCCTCCCCGGTGGCAAGTTGAGCTTGTAAAACGCTCCTCGCCTCCTCCCAAGACTTCTTCTCCTCCTCCAAGGAAGAGAGTTGAGCCTAGAAGAGGTCTCTCTCTTCCTTAGCCTCCGAAAGCTTGCCCCTCAAAGTGCTCACCTACTCGAGGACGTCATGCACCTCCCAGTCCAGCGACTGAATAGTCCCATCGAGCATTTCGATCGTCGATGCATCGAGGAGGCAGCTAGCTCCCAGCAGCAGTCACGGATGACACGGGCGATAGCTCCTAATGGGTCGGTGAGTCAATATGCTCCTCGTCCACGGGAGGGCGATCTTCTCGATAAGATGAAGAGCCACATCGAGATCGTGGCGATGCGGTCTTATCGAGGCCCGATCGGCTGGCTCCCATTATCGGCCTTCATTGCTCGCCCGTCCTTGCCCTTGTCCGACCGGGTAGTAAGCTCTCCCACTTTCTCCTTCTCCTTGCCTTGGTCCGAAGGACGAGAAGATTGATCTGCAACCCGAACGGTCCTTTTTCTCTTAAGAGGTGGCTCTACCTCCTCTTCCTCCTACCCCAAGGCAGCTTGGCCTTGCCGCTGATGCGATCGGCGGACGCCGACCTGACAGGATGGTCCTCGATGGACGGAGGGGTCAGCAACACCGCATGGCCTGGCTCCATTGGCAGAGCGATGCCTTCACCGGTCTCCGCCTCCTTCCTCTTTTCTTCCTTTCGGCTGCTTTTTTGGATTTAGGGGTTGGGAGGACCGGAAATCTTCTATCCTCACCATGGTGCCTGCAAATAAAGCGAATTGAGCGAAACCAATACTTAAAAGATAACAAATAATTCAACCACGAAGAAGTCGACGGAGACAGGCGGTCTCCTCTCTAGCATTAATTTATGGCGAGGGGCGAGTAAAAGGAATCGGTGAGGCCCCCGGTGATACCCATAATGGCGAGGCGAAATCGTATCGACCGAGCTCCTTTATGCACCGACCACCTCACTCCTCTCTACTAAGAGACACGCTCGGCGTGTCGTTCCTTCTTCGGCTAAAGGATACCTCCATGGCGGTACTCGAAGGAGGATCACAGGATTTCCTGAAAATACTTTGTCCTGGCGAGAGATTTTCGAGGCTGTCTCGGCCGGCGATACCGGGCATCTCTGCAACAAAGAAGGATCCGGCCCCGAGTTGAACTCTGGTTCATCCTCAAAGTAGCCTTGAGATGCCAATCGAAGGAGGCGGTAGAGGCGATGTACAACAAAGCCAACCCATTGATAAACCTCGGCCGTTTGGAGAATTTGGCTCGGCATCGGTGATAGGCGGCGCACACCTCATCAACAATCGAGGCGTAAGGGGCCTCATACATGCCAGAGAAAAACTATCGGAGACGACAAAATACCCACTCGAGTTCTTTGTGGATTCGATTCGTGATTGAAAGCCGACCTAGGTCGCGGGACAAAGGGATGTTGTTCCTAATAACCAAGCCGATTCAACTCCCCACGGTCATCGTTGATGCATTTCTCGGTGGCTCCTCCTGACCAACCCATCATACGCTCTCTCGTCGAGATTTCTTGACGTCTCTACCATACTTCTAGAATTGGCCGCCGACATGTTCCTTTAGAAGAAACCTTTGAAAAGACTTTAGAGAAGGAGGCGAGGGAAGAGGGCGTACCTATTTAGTGATTTGAGGTTGGGAAATCGGACGATGGATTGAAAGAAATTTCGGGAGCGTAAGCGAGAAAGAAGCAAGTGAAAGCGAGTGTAAGCTAGAAGCGAAAGCAAATGTAAAGAACTACGCAACCCATCGACCACAGTACTTATAGAAGACGATCGAAGGGCGCCCGATCAAAGCTTCGACACATGGAAAATCTAAGTCAAGTTCGGAGACACGTGGCAAAATCGTAAAGAGGTAAATTAGGGTTGTTCGAAATTTGGGCGGCGCGGTGATTGAAAGGGCGTGCTTGACACTATACAACGATTCTGAGGATGATTCATTTGATTACGAAAATGCAGCCGGAGAACGCGCGCCGTTAGTAATAATTACATAAAAGTACCCTCACGCGCTCGGCACGACTATTCGCTACACTCTCTGATGCAGTACGCCGCATAGCGGTGTCTATGTCGATCGATCGGGACACTCGGTAATTGAACCTAATCTGAGCATTCACGCACTATGCCTAATATACGATCAATTGGACTAACATGAGGCATTCCATAGGCGAGCTACAAGATTGATAACCGGCCGTCGGGCTACCCCGTTTGTCGACAGAACGAGCTCTGAGACCGCTTGTATACTCCTTG
Organism: Erythroxylum novogranatense; assembly: GCA_029891385.1. Lineage (NCBI taxonomy): Eukaryota > Viridiplantae > Streptophyta > Magnoliopsida > Malpighiales > Erythroxylaceae > Erythroxylum > Erythroxylum novogranatense. The sequence continues at coordinate 4,843,096 of CM057230.1, forward strand.
ACCCTTCTCTTTGCTCGGACTTCGAGGTAGGGGCTTATGGTCGAGTCGGTCGTCTTTGGGCCGAATCGGACATAACAACCAAGGCGATCGGTCCATCTTTCAAAATTAATCTTATACTTATCGGCTCGTCGGGCCGATCCACGCATCCATGGCCCATCCACGGAGGAAGTCTCCCATGCATCGTAAAGACTAAAACCTAGCGCTTTGCTCCATATATAAGGTATAATTTTGCCATAATGGAGTGCGTAATCATAACCTAGATTTCTCTGCATCTGGCGATCTCACCTACATAAAAAGTGACTTGGCGTCGGAGGGCTTATTGGGAAACAACCCTCGGCGTGCCTTTTTGTTTTGTAGGAACCTTGACGAATTCTCGTGTTCGTGATCGATTCCATGGATCCAAGCGACAGCGTCTTGACCTCGCCAGAACCAGGCTGAACCAATATCCAAATAAATAATTTATTTAAATAATTTATATTACAAAATTTACAACCAATCAATTAGCTATAAAACGTAGATGAACACAACAAGGATCTATGTTTAACATCCTTAGTTATCGAATATTGAGTTACCATAGTACACCTACAAGGAAACAGAGTAACTTTGGGACATAAATGGATGTACTTAAAGGAACGAAGACCCGAAAGCATCATTATTCGAAAGCGCTGGGAATTGGGATTGTTGGACGCATTTGCAAGAATACGGTCCTGTTCGAAAAGCAGCATCTCTCTTGGGTCCACGCCATGGATATCCAAGCTTCGATACCATCACCCTCTTTTGTTTTGTCCAGCATAATAATATTCAATGCGATAACATTCTTTGATGTGACCCGTGAAGGTTTACTGACCAAAATCTATCTCCCACACTGGAAACTCGCACAACCTAGAAAAGGAATGAGGTGTACCTAGGATGCTAAACTCGTGTTATTCGTTGAGGCTACCGTTTCCTGCGTGATTGCGAAATTCAATCAAACTTTTACGAACTTACGAGAAGGTAACAAGGAATAACTTTCTTTCAGATTTTATTGCAAGGACCACTCCTTATATAGGATGGTTTGTTACATATCACGTGAGAGTGTAAAGAAAGAAGCTTCTACTAGGTGTAAAAGGAAAACTAAATAATATATTTGGACTTGAATTAAATGGTGGACTATTAGTCCATTTGGTTAATCTCAATGCCTCGATCCACTAACGAAATAAGTGTCCCAAGTCACGTTTAATCGGCTAGGTTTCCTCTCTCCACTTGGTTCTCTTCACGCGCCGCCCTGGCTCGGGGTTAAATCGATGCACTGCTTGAGAAGTCGGGCGGTAGATGTTGTGGATGACACCGAGCCTGAGTAGCAGATCTTGAAAGGAGGCCTTCGGTAGAGCTTTGGTGAAGATATCGGCTAGCTGAGTGTTGGTGGAGACCGGAAGGAGATGGATGACGCCGTTCGATAATTTTCACGAGCGACATGACAGTCAATCTCGATGTGTTTTGTTCATTCGTGAAAGATTGAGTTTTCTGCTATGTGAATGGCGAAGAGATTGTCGCAGTAGAGATATGCCGGTCGGAGATCTTGAAGGCCAATGTCTCTGAGAAGATAAAACACCCACTGGAGCTCGCATATTGTGGTAGTGAGGGCTCTGTATTCTGCTTCTAAAGAGCTTTTGGAGACGGTAGGTTGCTTCATGGATTTCCACAAGATCAGGGAGGAACCGAGAAATACACAGTACCCGGTGACAGATTTGCGCGATTCGGGGTAGGTTCCCCAGTCAGAATCTGAGAAAGCGCAAACCTTCAACGGTGAGTCTCGTCGAAATAGAAGCCCTTGACCCGACGATGACTTGAAGTACTGCAGGATCCGATGTGCTGCTTGAAGGTGTGAAGTGGTTGGAGCATTCATGAACTGCGAAAGTTGTTGGACCGCGAAGTATATGTCGGGTCTTGTGGAAGTGAGGTAGAGGAGTTTTCCAATTAAACAGCGGAAGGAAAGTGGAACTGTGAGGTGATCCCCGGATGAGGATAGTCGCAGATCTGTAGTCATGGGGGTAGCAGCTGATTTCGAAAACAGAAAACCAGTCTCTTGAAGTAAGTCTAGTGTATATTTGTGTTGACTTAGGTTTATGCCTGTAGATGATCTTGCTAATTCTAGTCCCAAAAAGTATTTTGCAGGTCCGAGATCTTTGATTTTGAAGGTGTCATCAAGGAATTGTTTGGTGTTTCGGATGAGCTGCATATCATCAATGGCGAGGAGGACGTCATCAACATAAACAAGCAGGATGATGACGGTGTTCAACTCAGTTTTCCTGAACATGGAATGGTCGGATTGTGACTGAGTAAAGCCAATGGAGAGGAGAGCAGAGGTCAACTTAGAATGCCATTGGCGACTGACTTGCTTCAGACTGTAGAGACATTTTTTGAGATGACAGACAAGGTTAGCTCGTGGAAGAGACAATTCGGGAGGAGGCTTCATGTAAACTTCCTCCTGTAGGTCTCCATGGAGAAAAGCATTATTTATGTCCAATTGATGCAATAACTAGTTATTTTGAGCTACTAATGCTAATAATATCCTGATTGTTGTTGTTTTAACCACAGGTGAGAAGGTTTCGGTGTAATCCAAACCTTCTTGTTGAGTGAAGCCCTTGGCTACAAGACAGACAACTTTTGCATCTTTGGAGACTACCATCGGCATTGAATTTGAGTTTGTGGGCCCATTTGCAGTCAATGGCCATCTTTCCTAGAGGTAAGGGTTTAAGCTCCCAAGTATTGTTATCCTGTAGTGCCTTCAATTCTGCCTGCATTGCATCCCTCCATTGTGGATGCTGAATTGCTTGTTTATAGCTAGTGGGTGATGGGGGGATAGGTTGTTATAGGTCAAAACAGAGGAAAGGGTGTGAGGTGAAGTATGTGGAAGGATATGACAATGATAGTCTTGAAGGTGTGATTGAGGTTTGCTAAGTCTTGTAGATCGACACAGCAATGTGATTATTTCTGGTTCAGGTGGAATTGGAGAAGCAGGAGAAGTAGGGGGAGTGTTAGACTGTGAAGAAGGTTGGTGGTTTGCAGGGTTTGAAGGTGTGAAGTCATCAGAGGGTGGATTTGAGTGAATGGGCAGTATAGGAGAAGGTAAGTCTGAAGTGATTGAGGATGCATTGTAGGGGAATATGGTCTCATAGAATTGTACATCTCTGCTCACAATGTATTAGTTTGTGTTGGGGTCAAAAAGTCTGTATCGTTTAGTGCCCGTAGCAAAGCCAATGAAAACACATTTCCTGGCTTTTGCATCAAACTTCCCTCTATTTGCTTCTTTGGTTGAAGCAAAGCAAAGGCAACCGAAAACCTTTAAAGTTGTTAAATCAGGGTTAGAACCAAATAAAATAGAAAATGGAGATTGATTAGATAGCAAGGGAGAAGGAATACGGTTGATTAGGTAAACAACATGAATTATGCAATCTGCCCAAAACTTGGTGGGTAGGTTGGCCTGCATTTTCAGAGCCCTTGCAATATTTAGAATATGCTGATGTTTTCTTTCTGCTCTTCCATTTTGTTGTGGTGTTTCAACACATGTAGTTTCATGTAGGATTCCCTTTTCTGTGTAGAAGTTTGTCATGCAAAATTCCATGCCATTATCACTTCGGATGCATTTAATATGTTTTGCAAATTGTCTTTCAACATAGGAGTAGAACCCTCTTATTAAGTCTCTTGTTTCGGATTTGGTTTTCATCATGTATATCCATGTCATTCTACTACGGTCATCCACAATAGTTAGGAAAAATCTATAACCAAGAATGGAAGGAGTAGGATAGGGACCCCAAATATCAACATGTATTAAATCAAAACAATCTTTGGCAATTGAAGTACTAGGATTAAATGGCAATCTTTTCTGTTTAGCAAAAAGACATATGTAACACTGGTCTGTATTTTGAAATTGAACAGCAGAATCTATTCTAGATAGAATGTGTAGCCTCTAATTAGAGAGATGTCCTAGTCTTTTGTGTCATATGTTTTCTTGAGATGATGAAACATGACATAGAAGAGAAATATGATGTGGAAGTGTGGCAGATAGATGATAGAGTCTGTTGGCTTGTTTGGGAAAACCAATCATCTTCATAGTTTTGATGTCCTAAATTTCACATGAATCAGGTGTAAAAATTAGTCAGCAAGGATAAGAGCTAGTATGTTTACTGATTGAAATTAGGTTGAAAGAGAAATTAGGAACAAAGAGCACATTGGTGAGAGTAATGGAGGAAATGTTAACTGTTCCAATGTGTGTGACAGAAACAAAATTTCCATTTGGTAATCTGACATTTAAAGAATCAATTATTTTGTAGGCTGTAAAAAAATCTAAAGTGCAAATGATGTGGTCAGTAGCACCAGAATCGAGGATCCATATGGATGACCATAGACCAGAAAATATATGAGGTTTGGATGTACCGTTTTGATCAATTGACAGTGTATTGATCTAAGGTGTGCTTACTGATGCTTTTCCTTTTGTGTCTCATTCCTTATGTAGGATTTGCATCAGCTGTGCGTACTGCTCTGGAGTGAGACTAAAGTTTCCATTATCTATTCTTGATTCTTTGGAGGCTGATGATCCCTCAATGTCCGAAGTTAAGTTGTCCTGGTAAACTTCAACTTGATTGACTGCCTTGAATCTGTTTTGGTTATTGTCTCTGTTTGAATAAAATGGTTTTGCACTTGAAAAATTTGGAGGGTAACCATGTTTTTTTTTATAGCATTTTGCTTCAATATGTCCAATGTTCCCACAAAAGGTGCAAATGGGTCTTTTGTTCTGCTGATAGTTCCTTTGGGTGTCAGTCTTGCTAAAAAAGGCTTGTGGTTCAACAATGGATGAGGACGAGGTCTGTTGGTTATGCAACTGTCTTTCATGTTGTGCAACCATAGCAAAGGCCTTTTTAATGTCAGGTAATGGATCCATGAGCATAATGTGAGACGTAACAGTACTATAAGAGTCATTTAGCCCCTTTAGGAATCTGATAACATAGTCAGCCTCTTGATAATTTTTGAATATAGTCAAGACATCACAATTGCATTGAGGTTCACACTTGCATTTAGGCAGAGGTCTTAGGTTAAACATTTCATCCCACAACATTTTTAGATGTGTGTAATAATCAGATACAGAGAGATTACCTTGCTTGTGACTGTAAATTTCTTCTTGTAAGTCAGATATTCTAAAGGAATCTGCTTGTGAGAACCTTCATTCCAAATCTTTCCAAACTTTAACTGCTGAATCAAACCAGATCACACTCTGAGCTATGGAATCTGTAACTGATCGTAGTAGCCATGACAGGACCATTGGATTACATCTTTCCTAATACAAGAATAAAGGATCTTCTCTTTGTGGTGTTGTGATGGTTCCATCAATAAATCTGTGTTTGTTTTTTGACAGGAGGGCCATCCGAATGGATCTTGCCCATGAATGGTAGTTGGTGCCTGTTAAAAGGGAAGAGACAAGAACCAAGGATGGATTTTCATTTGGATGAAGGTAAAAGGGACTGGCTGGGTGATCTTCTGCTCGAATCGCATTTTGGGGTTGTGTTTGATGATGACTTGGGTTAGCAATACTGGTATATGAAGGACCAGCACCTGACATGAGGATGATGAAAGAAAATAATAGACAATAAAGAAAAGAGAAGATGGAGCCAGCAGAGAGAAGAATATCAAGCCTTTTTCAGTGCTCTGACACCATGACAAAAAAGGTAATGAGAGAATAACTTTCTGGCTTAGATTTTATTGCAAGGACCACTCCTTATATAGGATGGTTTGTTACATATAACGTGAGAGTGTAACAAAAAGAAGCTTCTACTAGGTGTAAAAAGGAAAACTAAATAATATAGCTGGACTTGAATTAAATGGACTGGACTATTAGTCCATTTTGGTTAGTCCCAATGCCTCAGTCCACTAACTCAAATAAGTGTCCCAAGTCATGTTTAATCAGCTAGGTTTTCCTCTCTCCACTTCGGTTCTCTTCACATCATTCAACTCAATCTGCTTTTCCTAGATTTTTTTTAATTGTACAATATTAATTTTTCCGCATATTCACCACATTAAACAATACACAAGGACCTGAAGGCTACTTGGACAACGATCTTGAAGCCGACATGTAACGCCCCCTCACCGTATGGGTACATATCGGGAAACCCGAAGGTCGCTCCGACACGTATCCCACAATGAGGGTGCACTACCAGAACATTATCCAATAATATCCACATGGCATCGCAATAAGTAAAATCATAAAAATATCACAATAGCAGAAATCAACAAAATTGAATCCCAAAATAATAATCATCTGGTACAATCATCGATGTCGAATAGACAAGTCTATCGGTCTCTAACAAAACCAAAAGGAAGCGATACAAGCATCTATCTAAGTCATCCTCAAAAGCTAACCCGGTGACCGACACATGTGCCATCGCGTCCCTACTTGACCGGCGGCGGAGAAGAAGATCTTGAAGCTAGGAGTCTCTCTAATGATCTGAAAAATAGGTTGCAATTTTGGGTGAGTTTGCGAACTCGGTGAAAACCATCATCGATGGTTCACTCAAATCATGCATTACGCAAATTACGACAAAGACGACACGGTAATATCAATTAACGATATTATATAACGAGGTACGATGATACATATTGGTATCTGATATCGGTAACAATATTACGATAGCTTAAATGCGATTCACAATATTACATCACAATATCTGATAAATCATGGCATCACGAGTTCGAGAATCGTCACACAATTTAACAATTCAATCGATCATGTATATAATGCATATGAGATTCTTTCCGGTTATTGATGTGTGCCCAGTGCTCGATCGGTGTTGATGGGGGCGCGTCGAGATTTCTCCCCCGGGCTAAGCGAGACGATGCGATGTTGAGCTCGAGGCTCTTTTCGATGATAATAGCAACTTGGGACACGTCCATTATCGATCATGCATTTATGCATGCGGTGCAATATTGATAATTGATATTGATGATTGATCAATTTACAATATATGGCTATAAAGCCCGATATATCGATTCGGTATCATACGATAATCGATTCGATTCTGATAAAGCATGCAATTTAAGCCAATAAATTTCAGTAATCATGAAATAGTCGATCAATTCGGTAGTAGCATGCATTTCGATCCTAATCACGCCCGATAATCATCTGATTCACCTTTGCAAGTATTTCATACAGAGCGTATAAACAATCGAAATTTGAGAAACCAACTAGGTTACTCACCAGTAACCGAGCTCTTGCTGGAAGTCGGCAATATCCGTGGAGCGACGGTCCAACGGTGCCTCTATATGATAAAAATACAGTCCATTACTAATTGCCTAATTAAGCGATTCGAGAATGCATATGTCTCGGTGAAATGATATACGATGCATGTTCACGATTTTCCGGTGCTAAATCCCAATTTCGGTACTTTAAACTCAATTCTATCTCTTTGTTCAATTGATCGACAATTATTTGATCCATTCCTAAAATCCAGTCAATTTACCTCCATTTGAATACCCTATAGCAAGTCCCTATTTATCGGGTCAAAACTTCTATTGCAAATTTCAATTAAACTCCAATAGTCTCAATTTGCCACTTAGGTCACATTATGAACCATAACTGACCTTAAATCCCTATAATTCGATACCATTTAGATCAATTCAAATTCCTACAATTATCCTCAATTGTAGACCTCTTTCCCTAGTTCATAACAAATCTAGAATCGCCTCAATTGGAGGTCTACACCAAAAGTTATGCCCGATAAACCAATTTTAATCGATGGAGCAGTCCCTCTCGCATGACATCGCGTCTCTCATGGCCTTGAAAAGCTTCGCTCATGGCGTCTAGCACGCCATTGGCGAAGCAGACTGCCTTGTGGCGTCATGATTAAATAGCGCTGCATGGCGTCCCATACCTTCGCCGGCGAACGAATAAATATTAAATCGTCATAAAGCGTATGCCAGAAGCCGTGGCGTGCGGCGAATTCCGCCATCTTCTCCGATCGTTTTCCTCATTAAATCCTCCATTAAAACACTCCATCCACTCAAATCTACCCTAATAAATGCCATAAATGCAGTAGAGTCTATTAATAACAACATAAATGCCATAAAACTTACCAAATCACAGATCGATCCACAAATCTCCCAAAACCACCGTAACCCTAAAAATCCTTCAAAACCCACGATCAAACACTCTCCAAGCTTCTAACCTTCACCAATCACCATAGACAAGTTAGACTAACACAATAAGGAAGAAGCCATAAGAAGAAATCGAAGGATCTCACCGTTGGAAGAAGAATCGAATCACCGTAGAGGGAGAGAAGAAGAAACGAAATGCCTTAGGAAAATAATCCCAATTTTTCCAAACCTAGCTATTTATAGGCATAGGTCTCCAAATCAGTCCAAATTTCAGTCCCTAAATTTTAATAACTCATCATATTTATTTCTTAACAGTATAACTCTAAAATTTTCCATTGCCATCGGACCATTTTTTCGATCTTATCTGATCGATGGTCGGTCTCTCAAATATTTACGGTAGGGCATTTTCTCTAAATTTCCCGAAATTTTCTATAATCCTTATCAAATACCGGTCCTCGTAACCAATATTAAATCAATCATTTGAACCCAAAACTCAAATTTCTCAATTAATCATATTCGGTCGATTCGATCGATTCACAATTTGATCAGTTCACAAACCAGTCACTTTAGTCAATTTCAATTCATAATTAAATACCGAAAAATCATGAATGCATGTACCTATGAATATATGCATATGTAGCAAACCAGTTCCTCTATAATTAGAGGCCAGTAGCATACTCAGTCAGTAAATACAGTAAAACCGATCAGTCAGTCCCGATATTACCATTTTACCCTTGCTGACAGTAATGGGATGTTACACGACATGCCAACTCCAATAATTAATGCCATCCCCAAATCACGTTCAGTCAGATGTTGCTGTCCTCCGTGATGAGACTGAAGAATAATTAACATCCTCATGACGACGATTAAAACTAAAAAAATTAGCAATTAACTAAACAATCTATTACGCATAATTGTAGAACCAATAATAATAGAATTATAGTACAAAACAACACCATTATTAATTATACAAAAAATGTAGCCACAATAGTGTAAAACAGAAACTGAAATCAAATTTCTTTTCATAGAAGACACATAAATAGTATCTTTCAAAAGTAAACCGTGTCCTATACTTAACTTTAAGGAACCTAATCCTATATGCTCAACATTAACATTAAATTCATCTCTTAGTTGCATCATCAACTTCCCTTTATTTGGCTTCCACTTGCTTTTGAATTCTTGCAATGAGTTCGTTACATAAATAGTAACACCAGTGTCTAACTACCATAGATTAGGAGGAACATCAACAAGATTTGATTCAAAAAAGACAAAGAGTTAAGAAATACCTTTATTCTTTGTAAACTAATTCTTAAACTTCACATAGTCACGCTGTTTGTGCCCATGTTCATGACAAAAGTTGCAATTTTCATTAAAAACAAGCTTGGGTTTAGCACTAGAACTCTCATCAAATCCAGAAGATAATGCAAGTTTATCATTCTCCTTCTTTTTAAATTGAGGCTTATCCTGTTTGTTTTTAAAATTTCTTTTTGTCACCACTCTTGTGAGAAATGTGATGAATACTTAGGACTTTTCCTTCTTCATAATCTGCTCCTCTTGAATAAGAATGGAAATCAATTCATCAATGCTCCATTCATCATTCTGAGCATGGTAAGAAGTCCTAAGAACATCAAACTCAAATGGAAGGGATTCAAACACCTGCTAGATCAGATAATCCTCTCCCAGCACAACTTTCATGTTCAACTTGTTATACCAATTCACAAGCTTCATAACATACTCACGAACACCACCCACACCATCATACTTGGTCTTAGATAGAAAAGATAAGTAATTAGACTTTTCAGTTTTATCAAATTTCTGAAATTTTTCACCAACATCATTGAGATAATTTTTGACATTATCAGTTTCAATGATGTTCTTTTTAATAGTCTTCTCCATTGTGTACTTGATAATCATCAAACAAACTTTGTTAGAATGAGCCCACTTATTATATTTAGCTTTATCTGTAGCGGAAGTCTCAACAGTGGGTTATGCAGGCTTATCATCAAGGAGAGCAATATCAACATTAAAAATAGTCAAAAACAGATTCAAGGATTCAAGTCAATTATCATAATTGGTTCCATTCAGCTTAACCAAAGAATTCAAAGCTGAAAATTGATACAATGCAGGGAGATTTATCAAATGTATCAACTTATAATAAAATTGGGCAAACAGTACGGTTGGGTTCTTATGCAATTGCAATCCTACCTAAGGGTCCCGAATTACAACACAGATCACCCAAAACATTAAATTATGCCCTAAAGCTAATATCGATAGGATACTTAAACTTATAGACATAATTCAATGAATTAAACAAAGTATTAGAAATCACATTGATAAAGACAAACTGATAAGGTAAGTGCATCATTAGCATAGTATCTAATATATGCCAATAACAATTTCACAATATCATTTGGTAATAATTGGTCCCACAATAGGCGAGCACACAATTACACAAAGTGAATGACAATAGTTCAATAACATATCCCAAGATTTCCCCATAGGTTCTAGTTAGCACCACAATGACAAAACTAACTATAAAAATCATATAATATAACATTATATTCATAAACTACATCCAAAATTAATTTTGGTGCATAACTACATTAAAACTGATAGTACACAAGACCCCACAAGCCCAAAAAATACCATAAACAAGTACAAAAATTTTCAAGATAAAATTCGAAGAATACATTATATTTTTATTAATTTTAAAACGGAAAAAATAAAAACAAATATTTATATTATTCAAAAGTTTTAGAAAAATACCATAAATTAGAATCGGACAAATGGAGCAAAAAAACAAAATTTGGGACAAAGTGGCCAAGGAAGCAAGTCGCACGTGCCTCCACCCACCTCTAAGTGTTGGGAAAAGCCAGCCGGATCGGGCTTCTTCTTCTCCACTTGAAAAACTTGGAAATCGGGTTGTTTGACCCAATTCGAAAAATGGCCATAACTTACTCAATTTTGATCCGTTTTTAACGAAATTAGTGTCATTAGATTCAGAATTTAACGATCTATCAAAGCACTCAATCAATTTCACAAAAAAGGTTATTGAAAAATTTTGAAATTAAGAAAACCTTTTTATGATTTGTTTTTTCGAGTTTTGGAGTTTTAAAAAGACAATAGAAAGTTTAACAAACTTACCACACGATTTGACACTAAACCGAAACAAACCAACAACAACAAAACAGATTTTACAGAAAAAAAAACATCTAATTTAAAAAATTATTTAAAATTAACAGTCACAATTAAAGTTAATTCAACTCTAATACCAATTGAAGAATAATTAATCTATAATTTCATTAAGTGACCCATGTAGATTTACTCTAACCAAAATCTATCTCGCACACTGGAACCCGCACAACCTAGAAATGCTAAACTCGTTTTGTTCATTGAGACTACCGTTTCCTGCGCGGTTGCAGAATTCAATCAAACTTTTTCTGATCTTACTGGCTAACTCAGTCAACTCAATCTGCTTTGCCTCGATTTTTGTTGTCTTATACAATATTAATTTTTCCGCATATTCACCACATTAAACAATACACAAGGACCTGAAGACGACTTGGACAACGATCATGAAGTCGACATGCCAACTCCGATAATTAATGCCATCCCCAAATCACGTTCAGTCAGATGTTGCTGTCCTGGGTGATGAGACTCCGTTTGTTTTTGTCCTGAGTTAGAGCTATTTTTGATGCAGGAAAACAGTGTTGGATATTTTTCTTATATGTGACAACAATTAATTACATTTTATCGATTTTAAATAATTTATTAATTAAGTCACGTAATTTGATTTTAGATAAAGATAAAAAAAAAAGGTACAGCTATCATGGAATAGCATACACTTGCTAGCAAGTGCCAAGTAGCATTTTGTTGATGCTTTGCTAACATTACAGGGAAAATATGATCTCAGTGAAGACACAATAATTGGACTCCTTTGGGTAAATATAAACAACTTCTTGTTTTTAGTTTTGAATCTTGTAATTAGCTGCTACGTGAACCTGTAATCTGGTTTGTGCAGGATATGATCACTGCAGGAATGGACACAACCACTACAAGAAAAGTACCCATTCAGCGATGTTTTAAAACCGTCACAAATGATGAATAAACATCGCAGATTGTCTTTTGTGACGTTTTTGAAAACGTCACAAACAACGTCGTTGAAGGTATAATAAGGAAACGCAATCGGCGACGTTTTATGGAAAACGTCGAGGAAACGATGCAGATTGAACGACGTTTTAAAAAACGTCATAAAAGGTAGAATGAATCAGCGACGTCTTGGATAAACGTCGTTGAAAACATGAAGCTGAAGTCTTATGCGACGTTTATTAGACATCGCTGAAGGTTGACAATTGGCGACGTTTGGGAAGAAACGTCGCCGATTATTAGTTAATAAATTTATTTATTTAAATATATTGAAATAAATTTATTTAAATAATTTTTCAATTTTAAATAATAAAATTTGTGGGATTAATCCGAAAATAATATTAATTTTAATTGAATTATTATTATTATTTAATAATTAAAATTTGAAAACAAATTTATTAAATCTTATTTATTGAATAACTATTTAATATTATATATGGAATTTTTATTTAATAAGTCATCAATTTGTTCAATACATCATTAATTTGCGAATGATTAATAATGTATAACAATAATTTAATACATGTAGACAATGAATTATATAATTTCAATTCCCAAACATGTCATAATATAGTAATTAATATAAACAATATGTCATAAGTGTTTAATATATCGGTATGAGTACTTATCTATTCTAAATGAATATTATGTGTAGCAGATAAAAGATCCAAGAGCTTTTTTAGTTGTTCGGCTTGGGTAATGAATTTATCCTGCAGTTCTTCAAATTTTTTGGTCAATTCATCAACTTTAGACTGTAAGCCCTCATTAACCTTCATCGACTCCTCTAATTGGTCTCGAAGTCTCTTTTTGGCTGAAGTCATCCGTTGTGGTCGAGGCCCCATTCCCATGCCAACAATGTAATCTATTCTGGTGCCCAACACTTTGTCGCACACTTCATCCTTTGTCATGGGATGACGCATTACATTGAATGTGTCAATTAAGTAACACATTAAGTCTGAAAAAGTAAAGAATTAATTACATACACAATGTGATTTAAGAAATATTTATAAATAAACTATGTACTCACCCATTTTTCTTTGCATTCGGGAGTTGTCCATTGACCATTTCTTTCATCATAATGAGTGTGATCATAACTTCATCCGGCCACACTCATCTCCGTCACTCATTGTATAGAAATATATAAATAGGAATATTTTTTATAAAATTTGAAATGACAATAAAAGAAAAATATAATTAAAAAGATAATAACTCACAATCTCATGGCGTATTGCTACTGTTGCGGTCTAAACAAAACAATTAAATTTTATTTAAACCAATTAGAGGTAACTGCACCCCGTCGACAAGTAATATAAATCGGTAAGAATTGGATATCGTACCCAAGGGAAAAATTTTCAACACGTAAGAAATTAAATTAAACGATGAAAAATTACTCAGACGATCTAAAATTGGCTGATTTGAAAATAAAATAAAATAAAATAAGTAAATCAAGGAAATATATAAAAATGCAAGGTATGAATTGAAACGACTAGATTTAATCAAATGACAAAAATCGGTTAAGGTATCAGATTTCAATTGGATTGAAACTAAAATAAAATTGTAGCAATTGGATTGATTTAGAAATAATTCACTTTCACAAGTCAAACCCAATGTTTATGGTGTTAAGCCTTCTTCTAAATCAAGTCACTACTTGGTCCATAGATAATTGAAATAAAAGGCGTTAAATATAAAAAGCTAAAATTAAGTTCGTTAATGAGGTGATCACACAAGAATCACAAGGTTGAGTACATTCTTTACCTCCAGTATGTCGCTTGATTAATTTTTTCGACAAATTAAATCCCATTAGTTGTGGCATTTAATCATCTAAGGTCTTAATCTAGGTGATCAAGCTAAATTAAGACTAAATATGCATTTAATCAAGCAAAATCAATACAACAAAAATTATCCTAATCCAATATCAATCTTAACCTTAAGCAAGAAAAGAAAAATTTTCTTTCGCATATTTATCGATATAATATAAATCGTGGTCATAATATATGTTCGCATTGATTAAATTCACACAAAATTAAAATAAATACTAAATTAAAAATAAATTAAGAAAACAAATTAAAACATCTCTTTTTTTCGCGGCTGTCTTTGATCCAGCTCTCCACGTTGCTTTTTCACCAACCAGCTGCCAACATTGTGCTTCACTAGCTCTTTGTTTTTTTATCCCCTAGCACAAAACATTATTCCCTAGCAAAAGTTCCAGCGTGTGGGCTCCAAGTGCTTTGTTATTGTGTCTCCAACAGCTGCTTCAACATGATTGGAGAGTCTATTTTGAGTGGGGCTGTAATGTTTTGGTGATGGATTGATTACTCTCTTCTTGTCCACGCCTAACACAGCTTGCTTCCTTTCCTTCTTTCACGTAAATCCAACCTATCTCAAGCCACCAGCTGCTTCTTTACTCCACAAATATCTTGTTTTGTTATTGGCTCCCACATCAGCTCACGTTATTTCCATGTCTTCAATGTCTTCATTTAATTTTCACCTTGCTAACGTTTTTCCCAACTGCACGTTGATGTCTCTCTTCTCTTCTATCAGCTGCCCACACTCCACCAGCTGCTTAGCTTCAACGTTTTCTTCACAAGCCTTCTCTTCTCCAGCTCACGTATGTGTGTGTCCTCCCCTCCAATAGCTAACGTAATTTCCTCCACTTCACAGCAGCTGCTTCAACTTGCTGAACGTGTGCGTAACGTGAGTGATAGATTAGAACAGCTTCAACGTCTTCTTCCTCTTGCTACAACTCCACGCCACCAGCTGATTCTCACGTGAGAAGAGAATATTTACAGAGGGCTGTATATTTCGTTTAAGTGTGTGTGTTCTCCACCAGCTGCTTAGCTTCAACGTGAATGGAGAGTGGTTTTTTAGGTGGGGCTTGTGCGTTAGTCAGCTTGGAACTACTTCATCGTCTTCTCTTCATTTTTTTGCAGCCAACGTTTGTGATGTTGCTCTTCTTATTCAATATCCACGCCCCTCTTTCATGCCTAAATTCATGCATATAAACATGATTTTTTTCTTTTGCTGCTAGCTTTCTACGTGAGTTTTAAGAGATTTTTTCCACCTTTTACGCACAACTCTTGTCTTCATGTTCTTCTCGCAACGCCTAACTTCCAGCTGCCTGTTGAGATGACTTGTCTTGGGCAGCCTGAAGTGTTAAAATTGGCAGAGGAATTAGCAATGGTAGTGAAGGTAAGGAAGAAGAGAAAGGTGAAGGGAAAGATGAAGGAGCTCAAATGCTAGTGGAAGTTGAAGATGATGATCCTAAGCATAATTCAACAATGGATGGATCAAAGTAATGAAGATACAAGTCAGATCGATGAAGCACAAGGCAAGGAAGAATGGAAAATGAAAGAAACAGATGATCAGATGCACAACAAAAATTGAGAATAAAATTCAGTTACTTGCAGTTACTTGCAGAAGGAAGTAACCAGAATCGAAGAAGAAGTAACCAGGAAGGAAGTAACCTGAAGTGCAGAGAAAAAAACCAGCAGAAGGTTAAAGCAATTTTCAAGAAATTTAATTAGCAAAATCAAGTATTAATCTATGTCAGTCTTTGGTTGCTGGAAAAACAAGCTGCAGATGAAAAATGTGTGCTGTCCATGCTGTACAAGTTCCTTTTTAACAGTGTTGGTTTTAGTTACACTAAAGACAAATGAAGTTGCTTTTTTGTCTTTACTAAATTAGGAAATGTAAGGTTTATTCATCAGTCCAAGACTTTGTTTTTCAGTTAATGTTCAAAGAATATCAGAACATGTATGAGCTAATTAAAAGGCTCCTCTTTTCACTTTCGTATGTATGAAGGAAAAAAACCTATCATCAATACAAAGATACAAAGTCATTTTTCCAGTTTTCAGTTCTGCAAGTTTTCATTTTGATTGTCATCCTTTTGTGTCATTTTTTTATTCCTTCAGAAACTAAGTTTTTCCTTTGAAGAATAGATAGCTGAAGTAGTTTACTATGGAATTTTACAAAAATCTGAAGATCTCTATTCAGATGATATAGAAGAGCTACACTCATTTTCAATTTACACAAAAAAATCATTTCTCATACATTCACTTTTCCAGTGAGCAATCTGAGTTACAAATTGAAGATTATAAGCTACATCCTTCATTCAGCTGAAGCTTGAGTGAACAGAGGAGGAGGTGTTCGATATTTTGTCTCAACCATATTCAAGCTCAACAGGGCAGCAGTTGAAGCTTCCATTTTCAGACATTCAAAGCTTCACTTTCAAGAGTGGTATCAGAGCTTCACGGTTCACCTAGCCTGGACGAAACCGAACCATGACAGGTATGAACCCGACGATGATGAACTTGCAAAATGTACAGGCTAACATACCTGTACTGATTGGAGAAAATTATAAGGTATGGGCTATTCGAGTAGAGGATTGTCTTAGAATTAGTGATTGTTGGAGTGTAGTGACAGATGGAGTAGCTGAAGATCTTGAAACCACAACTCAAACAGATTTGGCTAGATTAAACCAAGATAGAGATAGAGATTTTAGAGCAGTTGTATTTTGAGATCTGTTGTGAGTGAATCAATTTTTTGAGGTATGTTAGTTGTAGGAGTTCGAGGAGTTGTGGGATATCTTGAAGGTAGAATATGTAGGATCACCAAACTTTGAAATTTGAAGAAACAAACGGTTTTGAGAAATTTTGAAAACTTTGCCATGAAGGATGAGGAAAATGTAGCTACAGCAAATGGTAGATTTCTAAGTTTGGTGCAAGAATCGAAGGAGTATGGGGAAAACACAAGCACAGAAAGGTTGGTGGACAAGTTTCTGAGTAGGTTGCCATTAAGGTTTGAAGCAAGTATAGCACCTCTTGAGTGGCAGTTCACAAACAATCCAGAATCTGTAACTTTGGAGCAAGTCTTCAATGTTTTGGAGATGCATGAGGAAAGACATGGCCATAAAAGAGAAGGGGAAGTGTTTGCACTTAAGGCTGAAAGGTTTAGAACACCTGAAAACCCTCCAAGCTACACACAAAACCAGTTTTCCTTTGAATCAAAACCAGTTCCAACACAAAACCATTCAACAAATCAGCCTTATAACCATCAAACACCTCATCAAACTCCTACCTACACTCAAAACAACCCCTATCCGAATCAGTCCTACTCTCAAACACAATATGCCTCACCAATTTCCTACCAAAAAATCCAAAATCCAAACCAATATCCTAGCCATAAAGATACCCGAATGCAAGGAGGAGCAAGGATGAGTAGAATGGGAATGTTTGTCAATTGCATATTTTGTGGGAGGAACAACCATTTAGCTAAGGATTGCTTTTGGAATGACAATATTGAATGTGTTTTTTGTAGGAAAAGGGGACATACAAGGAGGGTTTGCTATGAAAAGTGGATAAAGGAGCATCAAAATCCCCAAAGTTCACTCTTTGGGAAGCCACCACCCATACATCCTCTCCAAAGAACCAATCCCTCACCAAACATGCTGCCATACCAACCTCAATTATACCAACAAGTTTCTGAACCTCAAATCCATCAAGCTCATTTCATTGGAAAACCAGAAACTCAATCATCTCAACCTTGCCTAACCTCATACCCGATTCCTCAACAGCCTATATATCAATCTCAAATGCCACAACCCTCTTCAATTTCACAATCATATGCATATTATCCTCAACCAAGCCTACCTCAACCTAGCTCAATGCAACAAACTCACCAAAACATGCAAGCAAATCTGCCAAATTCATCAAACCAAAGCATTTTCAAGCCACAAAACCAATGATGAACCAGCATTATATTCACAGCCACAAACATCTTCAAATACACAAAACCAATCTCTAAACATGTCAAGCTTTCAACCTGAACCTTCACAAACCAAAAACCAATCAAACCAAGCCATAACTGAAGAGAATGTGTTTACAGCTGAAGCTAAAACTTGTCAAGAGTTGAAAACGGTGGCTGCTGAAAATGTGTGCATTTCTGAAGTGAATTTGGAGAAGGAATGTGAGTGGTTAATAGATAGTGGTTGTTCCAACCACATGACAAAAAAGAAGGAAGGATTTGTGAGCAAGAGTGAAGGAGTTAATGTTGTGGTTAGGATAGGAAATGGTGAAGTTATGCCGGTTACTTGGAAGGGGTCGGTGAAATTGGATACTAAATCAGGAAGTACCATCCTTGATGAAGTGTATTTTATCCCTGAACTTGATCAAAACTTGATAAGTGTGGGACAGCTGCTGGAAAGAGGATATAAGGTGTACTTTGAAGAAGAAATGTGTAGGATTTTCAATGAAGAAGGGGAGTTAGTGCATAAGGTTCCAATGGTGAACAAAATTTTCAAGCTAAAGATGCAAGAAGTGGATGGAGCATTTGCAAGTCTCTCATTGATGAAGTAACTCGACTTTGGCATCAAAGGTATGGGCATGCCAATCTAGATTATGTGATTGAAATGCAAAAGAAAGGATTGGTTCTTGGTATACCTCCATTGAGCAGCAAGTTGAAATCAGTATGTGAAGCATGTGCAAAGGGAAGAGTCATGTTTTGCCTTATCCATCAAGTGATTAGAGAGCAACCGAAAGGCTCAATTGGTGCTGCTTGATGTGTGTGGTCCAATGAAAACTATTTCAGCAGGAGGAAGCAAGTATTATGTTGAATTTATTGATGATGCAACAAGATATTCATGGATCTACTTCATGAAAACAAAAGACCAAGTTTTCGGATTGTTCAAAGTTTGGAGAGTGAAGTCGAAAGTCAATGTGGACATAAGGTGAGATGCTTGAGAAGTGATAGGGAGGTGAATATGTTTCAATGAGATGAAGAGTTACTTTGAAAAGGAAGGATATTTCACCAATTTTCATTGCATATTCACCACAATGTAATGGTGTTTCGGAGAGGAAGAATAGAAGCATAATGGAGATGGCTAGATCAATGATGATTGGGATGAATGTGCCAAGAAAATTTTGGACTGAAGCATGCAATACAACAGTGTACATTCAGCACCGATTGAAGACTAGAGCATTGGATGGAAAGACTCCATTTGAAGTTTGGTTTGGAGTTAAACCAAAAGTGCAGCACTTGAGAGTCTTCGGATGCATTGCTTATGTACACATACCTGAAGTTAGAAGAACCAAGTTAGATGAGAAGGCAATCAAGGGGGTGATGATGGGATATAGTGGAGAATCAAAGGGGTATCGGATCTACAATCCAGAAACTGGAAAAATGCTGGTCACTAGAGATGTAAAGTTTGATGAAAATGAGGCATGGAAGTGGAATGAGCTGATTGATGGCAGATTATGGACTGTTGGTGTTGAATTTCCATTGGCTGATCCAAATGTGGGTGAAATAGCAAGAGAAAATGCAGATGATGATCACAACCTTGAGGATGATGGAACTCAGGAGGAGACGCCTCACTTGGATGCATCAAATTCAGATGAAAATGACAGCAATGGAAGTCAGGAGGAGAATGTTTCAAGTCCTAGAAGTGGAGGATCATCAAGCTCCAATAGTGCACACAAGACAAGGGACTTGGCATCAATTTATAGAGACACTAACCCTATTTTTGATTTTAGGTACAGGGCTGAAGATGATGAAGAACCAAATGAAGCATTGGCTGTAATTGAATCAGCCATGAGCATTAATTCAGAACCAAGGACATTCAAGCAAGCTATCAAACATGAAGTATGGAAGAGAGCTATGGATGAAGAAATCAAAGCAATAGAGGAGAATGGGACTTGGATACTAGTGGATTTACCTTCAGCTGAAACAAAAGTGGTTGATTCGAAGTGGATTTTCAAAGAGAAGCTGAATCCGGATGGCTCAATCAACAAATACAAGGCTAGACTAGTTGTGAGAGGATACAAGCAAGAGTATGGAGTGGATTACACCGAAACTTATGCTCCAGTTGCAAGATTGGACATGGTAAGGATGTTATTGGCACTAGCTGCAAATAATGGGTGGAAAGTGCATCAAATGGATGTCAAGAGTGCCTTCTTGAATGGGATGCTAGATGAAGATGTCTACTTGAAACAACCAGATGGCTATGTGAAAGATGGTGAAGAGCAGAAGGTATACAAGCTAGTGAAGGCCTTGTATGGGTTGAAGCAAGCTCCAAGAGCTTGGTACTCAAGAATCAACAAGTATTTGGTGCAAAATGGCTTTGAGAGGAGCAAAAGTGAAGCAACATTGTATGTCAAGACCTATACCGAAGGTAAACTGATTTGCTCACTCTATGTTGATGATTTGATGATTATAGGGACTGAAGATAAGCTTGTGAGTGAATTCAAAGACTCCATGAAATCAGAATTTCAAATGACTAATTTGGGAAAGATGAGATATTTCTTGGGTTTGGAGATTCAACAAAGGGATGATGGCATCTTCATTCATCAAAGGAAGTATGCCGAGGAGTTTCTTGATAAGTTTGGATTGAAGGAGAGTAGTGGCATGACAACACCTATGGAGCATCAATTGAAGTTGGAAGCAACCAAACCAGGTGAAAATTTTGATGAAACTTACTATAGAAGCATAATCGGTTCATTAATGTACTTAAGTGCCTCTAGACCCGATATTGCTTGTGCTGTAAATATGTTGGCTGCTTTCAATCATAATCCATCAAGATATCATGCATTGTATGCTAGGAGAGTATTGAGATATGTTAAGTATTCGGTTGATCATGGAATATGGTATGGAAGGAGAAAGAATGTGGAATTATATGTATTTAGTGATGCAAGCTATGCTGGAAATGGAGATTGTAAAAGAAGAAGTGGATATTGTTGTAGTTTAGGGACTGGTGTGTTTGCATGGAGTTCAAGGAAGCAAAAGGTGGTTGCTCAGTCCACTGCCGAGGCTGAATATGTTGCTGTAAACATGGCAGCCAAACAAGCACAATGGATGAAGAAAATTTCAATGGATGTTGATGAATTGCAAGGGAAATGTGTGACGATTTATTGTGATTCAAGTTCAGCTATAGCAATGGCTGAAAACCCTTCGGATCACATGAGAACCAAGCATATGAGAGTCAAGTATCATTATGTGAGGGAGCTGATTGAAGAGAAGGAGATTAAGTTGGCTTTTTGTCGATCTAACTTCCAACTTGCTGATGTATTCACCAAAGCATTACCAAGGTGGAAGTTTGATTCATTTAAGAAGATGATTGCGGTCTGAGCTCCACAAGACAAAGGAGGAGTGTTGAGATGACTTGTCTTGGGCAGCTGAAGTGTTAAAATTAGCAGAGGAATTAGCAATGGTAGTGAAGGTAAGGAAGAAGAGAAAGGTGAAGGGAAAGATGAAGGAGCTCAAATGCAAGTGGAAGTTGAAGATGATGATCCTAAGCATAATTCAACAATGGATGGATCAAAGTAATGAAGATACAAGTCGATCGATGAAGCACAAGGCAAGGAAGAATGGAAAATGAAAGAAACAGATGATCGGATGCACAACAAAATTGAGAATAAAATTGATTACTTGCGATTACTTGCGAAGGAAGTAACGAGAATCAAGAAGAAGTAACCGGGAAGGAAGTAACTGAAGTGCAGAGAAAAAAAACCAGCAGAAGGTTAAAGCAATTTTCAAGAAATTTAATTAGCAAAATCAAGTATTAATCTACGCGGTCTTTGGTTCTTTGGAAAAACAAGTCGCAGATGAAAATGTGTCTTGTCCATGTTGTACAAGTTCCTTTTTAACAGTGTTGGTTTTAGTTACACTAAAGACAAATGAAGTTGCTTTTTGTCTTTACTAAATTAGGAAATGTAAGGTTTATTCATCACCCAAGACTTTGTTTTTCAGTTAATGTTCAAAGAATATCAGAACATGTATGAGCTAATTAAAAGGCTCCTCTTTTCACTTTCGTATGTATGAAGGGAAAAAAAAACCTATCATTAATACAAAGATACAAAGTCATTTTTCCAGTTTTCAGTTCTGCAAGTTTTCATTTTGATTGTC
Source organism: Erythroxylum novogranatense (assembly GCA_029891385.1). Taxonomy (NCBI): domain Eukaryota; kingdom Viridiplantae; phylum Streptophyta; class Magnoliopsida; order Malpighiales; family Erythroxylaceae; genus Erythroxylum; species Erythroxylum novogranatense. The sequence goes on from CM057230.1 coordinate 4,865,260, forward strand.
ATCCTTTTGTGTCATTTTTTTATTCCTTCAGAAACTAAGTTTTTCCTTTGAAGAATAGATAGCTGAAGTAGTTTACTATGGAATTTTACAAAAATCTGAAGATCTCTATTAAGATGATATAGAAGAGCTACACTCATTTTCAATTTACACAAAAAAATCATTTCTCATACATTCACTTTTCCAGTGAGCAATCTGAGTTACAAATTGAAGATTATAAGCTACATCCTTCATTCAACTGAAGCTTGAGTGAACAGAGGAGGAGGTGTTCGATATTTTGTCTCAACCATATTCAAGCTCAACAGGGCAGCAGCTGAAGCTTCCATTTTCAGACATTCAAAGCTTCACTTTCAAGACTGCCTTCTATATTCAACAAAAAACGCAAAACATGCCAAAGCCACCCTCCATGCTACTCTTTACGCTAGCTGTCATTTTTGCCTTTTTCCATATTGCTGTGGTGTTTTTCTTCTGCCTTCTCCAAAGTCCACGCACGCCATTTCTTAGCTTCCCAAGGTGTCGTTTTTGTCTCTAGCCATCCTATCTATCACATTAATGCGATAAAATGCGCAATTTAACTTTTTCTCGAGGTTCTCTTGCTTGAGGCTTTTGAACATTCCAAATTTCATAATGTGCCTAAAATTAAAACAAATAACTTTTAATTAGTGGAATTTAAATATTAAATGGACAATAGTTCAGCAAATTATATATCCAAATTAACACAAAATATCCATTAACAACACCCCCACACTTGAATTGTTGCTTGTCCCCAAGCAACTTACTTGGATCACAACCAAAATATTATGTCATTTTATTTGCAACGAAAATAAAGTGTTTGCAATCCCTTAAAATTCGGCAAACTCAAGTATCAAGCTACTTCATGGATCATAATATTTTCATCAAGACACATAAACAAAATCAAAGGTAGATATCTTTGATCAAAAGCAAGCACAAAATTAAAATGAATTTTTCTCACGATATTCACTCATGTCGCTCAAGTGTATAAGGGTTGTGTTTCGCTCAAAACTTCCTCTATGAGATTACGCTACCATAGGCTTGCAAATTTACCTATTTTTCACTACATAGAGTACATGCCATCATTCTAACGCCCCAAATTAGGGGTTAGAATATTAAAGGAATTTAGTACGAATTATGTTTGTTATTTGTTTATTAAATATTTGCTTAAATTGTGCATAAGTATTTTGGCATGCATTCATGGCATTTTCCGGATAAATTGGTTTAATGAAACTTCGGATTGATTTAGACCGTATTAATATAATTTTAGTAATTTTTGTATACTTCAAATATTTTTAGAAATTGATGGTGAATTAATTTTGAGTTGAAAATTTATTGTACGAGTCATTATTTTATGACGGACTTTTGGTGAATTTTCGGAAGTTGTCTGGAACTTTTGGGTATTTGTTTGTTATAAGAATTCAAAACAATGTATTTGGTTTAAAAAGAATATTTTATTAATAAAAATAAATGGAAAACTTATACGGTTCTCATGCAAGGTGACAAGTGGTCGTCTGATGGCTCACATGCACGGAGCCATGTGTTACTAGATTCATTATACACGTTTATATACTTGTTGCTCTTTGGAATGGCTTTGGTCTTCACCGAAAGTCGCCAAGCTCTCCTTTTCATCATCTCGTTAGTGTTTGTTTACGCTTCATTGTGTTGCTCCTCTCCAACCACGAAATCTTGCTTGTTAATGTCTTTGTTGGAATTGATTGTACCAACTCAAGTAAGTTATTGTATGTTATTTCTGCAGTGGAAATATATACATGCATGCATGAGTTTAAAAAGTGTGATTGTAGGATGTTTACGGTATTCAAGCTCTGTTTTTCTTGTAGAAGATGTATGTGACATATATAACTTACAGATGAGTTACATATTATAGGAATGAGAAACTTAAAAGATGTGTAGATATTTATATATGCAGTAACGTGACATGCTCTGTTTTTGGTTATATATGCGTTAATATGTGGGTATTGTGAGAGATGGGTTTAAATGATGTTAAAGCTTAAGAAACCATAGAGCATAACGAGGAGTGGTGTTTCAAGGAGGAAAATGAAAACAAACGTGGGCTGTTGTGATGGAAAATCGAAGAAAGAGAGATTCAAAATTTATAAAACACAGTAGAGAGAGAAAGTGAATATTTGTTTTTAAATGATGTTTGAAGTTGAAAATTATTTATGAATCTGGTTGGTGAGGTTTGATATTGGGATGAGGTACATGAAGTGTAAGAATAGATAAAGAAAATGAAATAAAGTGTAATAATAAGGATTTTGAAAGTTTACCGTAGAGAGAGAGAGAGAGAAAGTTGGAATGTTAAGTTTTGTGATCTTTGGAGTATAAAGTTGTTTCTGATGATTCTGATAGGTTAGAAATGCTAAATAGGTTAGTTTTAAAGTGATGAAGTTAAAGAAAAATGGAAGAAAACTTTGTTGTTTAAATGCGGTTTGGTGAAGAAGACGATGAGCAGTGGTATAGGTCCACTTGTTGAGGTGTATAAGTCGACTTATTGCATGAAAATGTCATCTCCTTTTCAATAAGTCGAGTTATGCAGTGTAAGTGGACTTGTGGTGTTATATAAGTCGACTTGTATAAGTATAAGTCGACTCTTGTGTGTTTTAATGGATAAGTCGACTTGTGTAAGCATAAGTTGACTTGTCAGTTATGTAAGTCGACTTGTATAAGTATACGTCGACTTGTGTGTGATAAACTTCACTATTTTGACCATATCTTTATCATCCGACCTCCGAATGACCTGATTCTCAAAGCGTTGGATTCGTAAGAAAATTTTCTACCTCTTTATGTGAAACTTGTAATTTTTCAGATTTAATTAAGAATTAACAATTCAATAATGTAAGTTGTAAATTATAGAATACAAATTCGGAATTTAGAATTAGTCCCGGAATTTGTTATGAACATGCATCATACTCATTATTCATACAGTAATTATGCAAAATAGTAATTTGTATCTGTGTTCCCTATTATAGAGGAACAACCACTGCTAGATATTGCCGGGACTTCGAGGAAATAAACAGTAAGGGCAGTTTTGGTAAGTAATACAGGTAAATAATTTCAGTAAGTAATTTGGATAGTCAATTTTGTGAGTCAACCAAGATGATGTCTAGGATTGATTTATTGGAAGTGCTAATTGCCTGCACATGAAATGTCTGAAATGACCTTGTTTTGTTTTAAAACTGTTAAGTCCTAGTTGTGGGTAAATAGGCATGTCTAGAAGGGTCTGCAATGCTCTCGTTATTTGACACTTTGGTGTCTCCGATATTGAGACATATGTCTCTCCCGCCGATACTAATTATGGTATCTCTGTATAAGTCCGTTACTCGCTTCAGTAAATGGATTCTGATCTTGATATGTGTTTGACAAAAGCAGATATGATTACGACGGTTTATACCTCTTGTGATATTCGGATTCGATAAGTAAGTGAATCTGCATCTTTGAAATGTGTTATGTCCGATTTTACGATAAATGTTTCTTCTTGCATGCTTACGCTGAAGTTAAATTTTATATGATAATCCATTAAATTAGATTAGTTATTACTCACTAAGTTATATGCTTAACACAGTGGATTTGCCCGTGTAGGTTCGAGCGAAGAGTTTAAAGAGGCGGGACAAGTCTCATCGACCGCCAAAGGATTACATTCATAAAGTTTGAAAATGTATTTTGTTTCCTTTGTTTGGACTTGTAAATATTCTTTGGATTGCTCGAGATTTACGATATGTAATATATGTGTGTGGGTTTGAGTTACTAAATAAAATAAATATCGTGTGATGTTTGGTTTTGTCTATTCATCTTGGGTGGCATCCATGTATCCTCCTGTGGGGTATTTGGGTGTTACATCTTTTGGTATCGAGCAAGTTTAAGCGGTTACGGTTTAACCACGACTTGCCTATTGTTTTCCGTTGAATGTCTAAGTTGTGTTTTGGCCTAATGCGGTGTCCCATGTTTTGTCTCTAGAAATTACGATGGAAGGATCTCACGAATTTGTTGACGGTTCTTTGAGAGTAATCACCGAGCAAACTCATTCGTAACTACTGGACCGTCGAGGTCAATCGAGGTGAAGCCGAGGTTGCACCTCCTCCTCCACTCGTGGAGAAGCTTTGATGAAGTCCGTCCCAGATATGATGATTTTGCTACATCGAATGACAACACCTAAGGCTCCGATTGATCATTGAGGAAGTATAACAAGAATTTTCTGGGACTTCATGGAGGAATCAAGGGCCTGAGTTCGATTGAGAAGGTGAAGAGGGTACTGGATGAGATTTGTTGTCCAGCAGAGCAGATGGTTCACTGTGCTGTTTCCCTACTACAGGGAGCAACTTATGAATGGTGGAAGTTTGTCCGTAGGAGTCCTCAGCTACCGGTGCCTCTGACGTGGGAATTCTTTGCCCAAGTATTTAAGACTAAGTACGTGACGGAAGCTTACAGGAAGGATCGGTGGAAGCAATTTCTAAATCTGAAACAGAGGAGTTTGTCATTCTTCGAGTATGATCGGAGTTCAATCGGCTTAGTAAGTATGCCCCGAATCAGTCTTCGATCAAGAGTTAGATGTCATCAATTCGAGGAGGATTGCATGATTCGATCAAGGAGCATCCGCAGCGTTTTTATGTTACAACAAGTTACTTACCATCGGTTAGTACAGCCGCAATAAAAGTAGAAAGACAAGAGACGATCAAGAAAGAAAGAAGTCGAGAAGAGGCTTTAATAGGAGGAGGTCTTGGGAAACGAAATCGGAAGGTAGTTTCTCCGCACCGAGAGTTGCTCGAGATCTGTGATGAGGGAAGGCAACAAAACTTTCCTACATCGATCGCTTCTAGTAGGGTTCCTCCTGGGGTCAAGGTTCGTGCTCTAGAGTGCCCACACCGCCTATTCATCATTGGGGTGTCATTGGAGAGTTACAGTGCATGTTTTCGTTGTGGCGTTATAGAGCATATGATTGCAAATTGCCCTCCGAGACGATGCAGGATAGCACAAGCTAGTAGAGAGGTTTCTCATGCATCAGCTGGGACCAGAGGTCGGGGAAGAGGTCGAGGCGGATATAATCAGAACAGGGCTAATCCGAGTTCTCACTCGAAGCGTGAATCGACCAGCTATGCCCATCGCCGGTCGAGCTTATGACCAAAGCTCGTGAGGATCGGGATGCACCGATGTCATTCTTTGGTACGGTTTTCTCTTTGGTTATGAATTGTATGCATTAATTGATCCTAGATCTTCACATTCATATATCTGTGCTGGAGAAATGTTTGCTAAGGAGATGCTTATAGATCAGTTAGAATATGACATGCATGTGACTAGTCCTCTGGGTAGTAGTGTGCTGGTGAATCAGGTGATTAGGAATTGTCCAGTTATGATTCAGGGAAGTGAGTATGCAACAGATCTGATTAAATTGCCGTTTCACGAATTTGATCTGATTCTGGGTATGGATTGGCTGTCTAAACATCAGGCAGTAATTGACTGTAAGGCTAAGACAGTTTTCTTGAGGAGGCCTGACCAGTCTGAGCTTGTATTTCGTGGTGGTTGCACACGTGCTCTAACTAATGTAGTATATGCTATGCAAGCTCAAAAGCTTCTTAGGAACGGGTGTGAAGCTTATCTAGATTTTGTACTTGATTCCCAGAAGGATGGTGCTAAGGAGAAATTGCTTGAGATTCTTGTAGTGAATGAGTTTCCAGATGTTTTTCCTGAGGAATTGCCTGGGCTTCCTCCAGAAAGAGAAGTGGAGTTATCTATTGAAGTCATGCCTGGTATTGCTCTTATATCTAAAGCACTGTATAGAATGGCTCCTACTGAGTTAAAGGAGTTGAAGTTGCAGTTACAAGAACTTCTGGATAAGGGGTTTATTAGACCAAGTGTATCACCGTGGGTGCACGGTGTTATTTTGTGAAGAAGAAGGATGGTACATCGAGAATGTGCATCGACTACAAAGCGTTAAATAGAGTCACAGTGAAGAATAGGTATCCACTGCCAAGGATTGACGATCTATTTGATCAATTAAGAGACGCAGGAGTGTTTTCGAAGATAGATCTGCGATTGGGGTATTATCAGCTTCGGGTAAAGGATGTGGATGTACCGAAGACTGCATTTAGGAACCGTTGTGGACATTATGAATTTCTGGTAATGCCATTCGGGTTAACTAATGCTCCAGCAGCATTTATGGATCTAATGAATCGAGTGTTCAGGCCTTATTTGGACCAGTTTGTTGTGGTGTTTATTGATGATATCCTGGTTTATTTTAGGAATGAACATGATCATAGTGAGCATCTCCGAATTGTCTTGCAGACCCTGCGGGAAAGACAATTATATGCTAAGTTGAGTAAATGTGATTTCTGGCTTTAGGAGATATCATTTTTAGGTCATGTGGTCTCTTTTGAAGGAATTAGAGTTGATCCTAGTAAGATAGAGGCTATTGTTAATTGGAAGCCGCCACGGAATGTGACGGAAGTAAGAAGTTTTCTGGGTCTGGCTGGTTATTACCGTCGGTTTGTTAAGGGATTTTCAATGATAGCATCCTCTTTAACTAAACTTTTGCAGAATGGAGTGAAGTATGAATGGTCTGATAGATGTCAGAGTAGTTTTGATCAGTTGAAGAATATGCTTACTGAAGCTCCTGTATTAGTTCAACCTACGGCTGGTAAGGAGTATGTTATGTATACTGATGCGTGTGGGACTGGTCTAGGGTTTGTTTTGATGCAGGAAGGAAAGGTAGTTGCTTATGCTTCTAGGCAACTAAAGACTCATGAACAGAATTACCCTATACATGATCTAGAACTTACAGCAGTAGTGTTTGCCTTAAAAATTTGGCGACACTATCTGTATGGTGAAAGGTGTAGAATTTTCACAGATCATAAGAGTCTGAAGTATCTGCTTACACAGAAGGAACTCAATTTGAGACAATGACGTTGGTTGGAATTATTTAAAGACTATGATTGTATTGTGGACTACCATCCGGGTAAGGCTAATGTTGTAGCTGATGCCTTAAGTCGAAAGACTATCTCAGCATTGTCACTGAAGTAGATTGGATGGAAGTTGGGATCTGATGGAGCCTTGATGGCTCAATTGATAGCAAGGCCCACGTTGAGACATGAGATTTGTAATGCTCAAAGAGCTGATGATAAGTTACAACAACTTATCGTGGCTACTTAGGAAGGTAAACAGACTGATTTTTCTGTGCAGGGTGATGGTGAATTGTATTATAAGGACCAGTTGTGTGTGCCAGCTAATGAAGAACTGAAGAAGAAGATATTGTTTGAGGCTTATAATACATTATTTACTATACATCCGGGTGGAAACAAGATGTATCGAGTTTGAAGCAAGATATCTTGGTGGTCGTATAAACGGATGTTGTGGATTATGTAGCAAAATGTCCGACATGCCAAAGAAGTTAAAATTTGAACACCGTGTTCCATCTGGTTTGTTAAATCCTATTCCTATTCCTCAATGGAAATGGGATAACATTACCATGGACTTTGTTATGGACTTCCTTTTACCCAAAGGAAACATGATGCGATATGGGTTATCAGGATAAGTTCACCAAATCGCTCATTTTCTACCGCTCGCTCGACTATTCATTGGATAGGCTTGCAGATTTGTATGTGAATGAGATTGTAAGATCGCATGGAGTACTATTATCGATTATTTCGATCGTGATCCTCGATTTACTTGAGATTACGGAAAGTTTACAGAAGCATTTGGTACTCAATTTAAGTTTAAGATCGCTTTTCATCCCCGCATGTATGGGCGCCGTAACGAAGTTATCTGATTTTGGAAGATATGTTGAGGGTTGTGTGTTAGAGTTTCAGGAGTCGATAATTATCTCGACTTTGATGGAGTTTGCTTATAACAATGATTATCGACGAGCATCGGCATGGCACCTTATGAAGCGTTGTATGGTAGGAAGTGTAGAACCCGGTATGTTGGACTTGAGTCGAGTGAAAATAAGATGATCGGATCGAAATTGTGAAAGATATCAAGAAAAGATTCAGATTATTCGACAAAGATTGAAAGTCGCCAATGATAGGCGTAAGTCTTATCTTGATTTAAAAGGAAGGATATTGAGTTTCAGTGGGTGATAAGGTGTTTCTAAAAGTGTCACCATGGAAACACATACTTCGGTTTGGGAAGAAGGGTAAGCTCAGTCCGCGATTCATTGGGCCTTATGAAATTCTGAAGAGGGTTAGACCCGTAGCTTATCAGTTAGCTCTTCCTGGAGAATTGGCCAGACTGCATGATGTGTTTCATGTTTCTATGTTGAGGAGATACCGATCTGACACCTCACATAAGATTCCGGTGCAAGAGATTCAGGTACAACAGGATTTGTCGTATGAAAAAGGGCCAATTTCCATACTAGCCAAAGAAGTGAAACAACTCCGAAACAAGTCAAGATCAGTTAGTAAAGTCCTCCGCAACATCATAGAATCGAGGAAGCAACTTGGGAACCAGAGGAAATCATGAAGGCTCAAGATCCGCAATTATTCGACCGTGTATGAATTTCGAGGACGAAATTTCTTAAGGAGGGAAGGGTTGTAACGCCCCAAATTAGGGGTTAGAATATTAAAGGAATTTAGTACGAATTATGTTTGTTATTTGTTTATTAAATATTTGCTTAAATTGTGCATAAGTATTTTGGCATGCATTCATGGCATTTTAAAGTAAATTAGTTTAATGAAACTTCGGATTGATTCGGACCGTATTAATATAATTTTAGTAATTTTGTATACTTCAAATATTTTTAGAAATTGATGGTGAATTAATTTTGAGTTGAAAATTTATCAGACGAGTCATTATTTTATGACGGAATTTTGGTGAATTTTCGAAAGTTGTCTGGAACTTTTGAGTATTTGTTTGTCATAAGAATTCAAAACAATGTATTTGGTTTAAAAAGAATATTTTATTAATAAAAATAAATGGACAACATATACGGTTCTCATGCAAGGTGACAAGTGGTCGTTCGATGGCTCACATGCACTTGAGCCACGTGTTACTAGATTCATTATACACGCTTATATACTTGTTGCTCTTTTGAATGGCTTTGGTCTTCACCAAAAGTCGCCAAGCTCTCCTTTTCATCATCTCGTTAGTGTTTGTTTCGCTTCATTGTGTTGCTCCTCTCCAACCACCAAATCTTGCTTGTTAATGTCTTTGTTGAATTGGTGTACCAACTCAAGTAAGTTATTGCATGTTATTTCTGCGGTGGAAATATATACATGCATGCATGAGTTTAAAAGTGTGATTGTAGGATGTTTACGGTATTCAAGCTTTGTTTTTTTGTAGAAGATGTATGTGATATATATAACTTACATATGAGTTACATAATATAGGAATGAGAAACTTAAAAGACGTGCGATATTCATATATGCGAGAACGTGACATGCTGCTTTTGGTTATATATGCTAATATGTGGGTATTGTGAGAGATGGGTTTAAATGAAGTTAAAGCTTAAGAAACCATAGAGCATAACGAGGAGTGGTGTTTCAAGGAGGAAAATGAAAACAAACGTGGGTCATTGTGATAGAAAATCAAGAAAGAGAGATGCAAAATTTATAAAACACAAGAGGGAGAAAGTGAATATTTGTTTTAAATGATGTTTGAAGTTGAAAATTATTTCTGAATCTGGTTGGTGAGGTTTGATATTGGGATGAGGTACATGAAGTGTAAGAATAGATAAAGAAAATGGAAGAAAGTGTAATAATAAGGATTTTGAAAATTTACCGTAGAGAGAGAGAGAGAAAGTCGAATGTTAAGTTTTGTGATCTTTGGAGTATAAAGTTGTTTCGATGATTCGATAGGTTAGAAATGCTAAATAGGTTAGTTTTAAAGTGATGAAGTTAAAGAAAATGGAAGAAAACTTTGTTGTTTAAATCGGTTTGGTGAAGAAGACGATGAACAAGTGGTATAGTCGATTGTTGAGGTGTATAAGTCGACTTATTGCATGAAAATGTCATCTCCGCCTTCAATAAGTCGAAGTTATACAGTGTAAGTCGACTTGTGGTGTTATATAAGTCGACTTGTGTGTGTTTTAATGGATAAGTCGACTGTGTAAGCATAAGTCGATTTGTCAGTGTTATGTAAGTCGACTTGTATAAGTATACGTCGACTTGTGCGATAAACTTCACTATTTTGACCATATCTTTGTCATCCGACCTCCGAATGACCTGATTCTCGAAGCGTTGGATTCGTAAGAAAATTTTCTACCTCTTTATATGAAATTTGTAATTTTTTAGATTTAATTAAGAATTAAGGATTCAATAATGTAAGTTGTGAATTATAGAATACAAATTCAGAATTTAGAATTAGTCCCGAAATTTGTTATGAACATGCATCATACTCATTATTCATACAGTAATTATGCAAAATAGTAATTTATATTTGTGTTCCCTATTATAGAGGAACGACCACTGCTAGATATTGCCGGGACTTCGAGGCAATAAATAGTAAGGGCGGTTTTGGTAAGTAATACAGGTAAATAATTTCAGTAAGTAATTTGGATAGTCAATTTTGTGAGTCAACCTAGAAGATGTGTAGGATTGATTTATTGGAAGTGCTAATTGCCTGCACATGAAATGTCTGAAATGACCTTGTTCGCTTTTAAAACCGTTAAGTCCTAGTCAGGTAAATAGGCATGCCTAGAAGGGTCTGCAATGCTCCTCGTTATTCGACACTTTGGTGTCTCCCGATATTGAGACATATGTCTCTCCCGCCGATATCGATTATGGTATCTCTGTATAAGTCCCGTTACCCGCTTCGTAAATGGATTTACGCCTTGATATGTGTTTGACAAAATCAGATTATGATTACGACGTGTTTATACCCTCTTCGTGATATTGGCCTCGATAAGTAAGTGAATCTGCATCGAAATGTGTTATGTCCGATTTTTCGATAAATGTTTCTTCTTGCGATGCTTACGCTGAAGTTAAATTTTATATGATAATCCATTAAATTAGATTAGTTATTACTCACTAAGTTATATCTTCGAGCACGGTGGATTTGCCCTGTAGGTTCAGAGCGAAGAGTTTAAAGATCGGGACAAGCTCATCATACGCCAAAGGAGTCATTCATAAAGTTTGAAAATGTATTTTGTTTCCTTTGTTTGGACTTGTAAATATTCTTTGGATTTCTGTTCTGAGATTTACGATATGTAATATATGTGTGTGGGTTTGAGTTACTAAATAAAATAAATATTAGTGTGATGTTTGGTTTTGTCTATTCTGTCTTGGGTGGCATCCATGTATCCTCCTAGGGGGTATTTGGGTGTTACAATCATGGATCAAAAGGGCTTTTATTCAGGGTTGTAATGAGGTTTAGGTAGTGGTAAGGTAAAAAGAACAAAGGCTACTCACAAGTATTCACAAAGTACTAAGTGGCGTGGGATAATCAAAAAGAACTTCTGAAATTTACATACAAAAATACGGGACTACAACTACTCATTACTATCAAACGCTACTAGTTTGATCTTTTTTTTTTTGATTTTTTTTTATTTTTTGTAACAATAAACAGAAAGAAGATAGCAGTGGTATAAATCAACAACAACTAAGTAGATGTACTTCCAAAACATCTCAGAATAACATGTAAAATAAAAGTCCCCTAATCAAGGAATCAAATACTTAGTACTTCATTTATCTTGTGAAAAGGGTAAGGCTAAAAGTTTTCAAGTTTCAATGGAATACGATTAATAAGAAAACAATAAGGTTAAAGGCTCAAAGGGGTAACAAGGGAAAATTGACTTGGTGGGTTGTTTAAGTTAAAGGGTAAAAACAAAGAAGGCCTTTATCATGTCCATAAAGCATGTAACTAGCAGTACCAAACAGGTTCAGAGCAAGTTCTGAAGGTAATCCACATAGGGAAGCATCACATACGACAAGGAAAATAAATGACGATAAGATGTAGTCATCTGGCTCAAGATCTCATATGTGTTTAAATGAAAATCCATCAAAATCTCATACATTGCCTCATTACTAAGCATCAGTTATTGACTAAGTTTATGCAATTGACTACTTTAATTAATCCACATAGTTCACTATCCTCTCAAGTTGCCTATTCCAAGTTCATACAAATAACTCAATTTTCCATCCAACTACTTTGATAGAATCGTATGGTCAAATTCATCACAACTGGGACCAAAGTTAGCTACCAGAAGAGTCGCAACCATTCAAGCGTGTATTTCTCAACATCAACATCAATATCATAAACATCAACATGCACATAATCTCAATCCCCCCTGTTAGCCCCAAAATTTTATTTTATTTTATTTTATTTTATTATTTTTTTAAGCATGATTAAAGGAAATTAAAGCTTTCATTATTAAGTAAATTAGCATTGATTAAATTAGGTAGCATGAATTAAAAAGGAATTAATGAGTTAGGTGAAGAATTAATGGAAGTAAATATGTTAGTTGGTTAGTTAGATTAAAATTTAATGAAATGGGCTTTAAATGAGGTAGGAAGGAGAAGAGCATAAATTGGGCTTTAAATGAGTTAGTGGGCTTTGAGTAGTGTAGGAATTAAAGAAGAAAGGAAGATAAGAGAAGAGGAAATGAAGATGGGCTTTGGGCTTGGGCTTAGTTTTTAAGTGAGGAGTATAAAAGGATGAAGAAAGGAGTAAGTTGTAGGTTAAAGAAAGGAAGAAACGAAAATAGAAGGAGAGGGAGAGGTGAGTGTCGATGGCATAAGGAGAAAGAAGAAGAAGATAGTTAGGTCTTCATTTTCCAAGAGTTTGAAGAAGAGTTGGAAGAAAGTCAAAGAGATAAAAGGTGGAGAATACTCAAGCTTCAATTTAAACCAAGTTAGCACTTGTGTTGGTGGAGATTTAAGGTAAGCCTTGAGTTAAGGTTTAAGTTCTTGGTTGGGTTTTGGTTAGAAAGAGTAGAAATGGAATGGGTATTGTGATTCCACCATTGATTTCATAAAGGATGTATTGTGGTTTCTCAATTGAAGTCGAGTTGACTTTGGGTTATTTGATTTTCATGAAGTTGACCAAAGGAGAGAAAGAAGAGAAGAAGGAGAAGGAGAAGAGTATCATTGAACCAAGAATTGTCAAGTGAAAGAGGTGGGTTACACCTTTACTTTTATGTTTTGAGCATTTAATGTAAATTCAATAAATGACATTAATGATAGTTGTTGATGGTTGATAATGTTTGTGTTAGTTGAGGTTAAATGATATTTATGATATTTATTGCTTGTGTTGTTGATATTGATGATTGCATTGAACGTTATTATGGTTGTTGAAAACCATAAATGAATGATATGAATGCTATAGTTGTGGTTGTTGGATAATTGTACGTGTTATGGTATGTGATTATAAATGTTGAAATGATGATTGGAAATGCTTGGAATTGTTGAGTTGAGAATGTATGAATGATGAGTTATATGTGAATGAAAATAATGCATGTTGATGATTGGATGATGTTTGAGTTGGTTGAGAAACTAACTTGCATGAACATGATGAAAAAGGGATATAAATGAAATAGCTTAAATGAGCATGAATGTGCAATATGAATTATGCATGAATTATATGATATGAAATATGATGAAAAGATGATTTTTTTAGAAACAATGAATTGGACAAGAACAGTCCAATTTTATGATGATGCATGATTAATATGTTAAGTGGGTAAGGTATAGTCCTCAAGATATGTCACGCGCACGCTGACCAAGAAGCCTTCTCCCTACGCCTGATTGTGGCATAGATGATCCAACATATTGGACTCAAGAATTGCCCATGTGACCTCATTAAATGGGATCACATGGTTGCCAAGAATAAGGACTTACCGAGCCAATTATGTGTTTTACATGAATCTATATGAAAGTGGAAGGTTGTTAAATGATTGAAGAATTATGAATGTTTGATGACCGATGAATAAGTGAATTATGATAAATTATGATGATGATATGCATGGTTGATTGGTTTACTAACGTGTGTATTATGATTTTGTGAGGAATTGTTAAATGCATGGATAAGTGAATGAACATGCTTATGATATAAACGTAAATGTGTTACCACGGAGCATTAGCTCACCCCACCAATTTCGTGAAATGAGCGGGATCCCGAGGAGCGGGCTTAAGGCATACCCAAGAAGTTTTTTTGTTATTTTTGAATTTGAAATCATTTTGTAACATCAATGCTTTAGTTGCATTTTGAGAAAATGTTGTATTTTGAAGTTTCATGTAATTGGGCTTAAAATGCCCACTAAAGCATTGTATGAATATGATAGGTTTTGATGATGATGAATGAAGGAATTATGAAAGCAAGAATGATAAGTTTTAATGTATTTGAGAAATTCATGTATGTATAAGACAAATTGCATCATTGTTATAGTATAGATGTTATTAGATGATTAAGAATGTGATTGTGTTAGTTGGATATGGTTTGAGAATGGCTAGAAAGCTAAGAGTGTGTTGCTGCCCTTAAATGTAGAATTGTTGTGCAGGTTATGGTCTAGATTGAAGAATTGGGTTAGGAATAAAATAGGGGAAGTGCTGTCAAATTTTTCCCAAAAATTGTGCAGCAACTTCCACTTGATTTTAGAGTAGTTTAGGGATTGAATTGGTTTAGATGGTCTCCTTGAAGAATGTAGGACATGATTAGAGCTTTCCAACAATATAAAATTTGTCCCAATTGGACTTAGGATGAAAAAGTTATGAGAGTGGGAAGGTTTCAGCCACTGTTGTTAGTCATGAAATTTTTGCAGCAACTTTGAAAGGATTTTTCACCCAATTAGAGACTGATTTGGTTTCTGTTTTTTTCATGAAAAATGTAGATTATCTTTTTATCTTTAAATTGAGGTATGATTTACAGATATTGGATTTAGAAATAAAAAGTTATGTGGTTGGGAGTGTTGACAGCTACTGTTCATACTGCAGAAACACTGTTCCATTGGTTTTACATTTTAGCTGAAACTTCCAGTAGGTTTTTACCTCTCCTAATGACTGATCTGGCTTTTACTCCCTTCATAAGAATTGTAGATTACCTTTTTACCTTTCCAATGAGGTATAGTATGCAATGTTCGGAGTAAGGAGTAAGAAGTTATGGTCATTGGAAGATTGCTGTCACTATTCCCAAATACTGTTCATGTAGTCATTTGAGGCAGCCCCTTCATGCGTGGTTTTGTCCCTCTTAATGATATAATTGAGTCTTGTTTCCTTCATAAAATAGGTAGAGGGTCTTTTTATCTTTTCAGGGAGGTATGAATTGTCCGAATCGGAGTTAAGAGCAAAAAGTTATGAGGGTCGGAGATTGGCATTTCACTATTCATTTGGCTAATTTTTATAACGACATAAGATTTCATATCAGCTTAGGAATTGGATTTTAAATTTTGGATCCTAAGAAGATTATTTTAAATTGGAGGTTAATTACGATGAATCTTACAAATTTTTGCACGGAGGGCTTTCATTGAATTTAAACTTGTATATAGGTATGATGGTTTAGGATTAAGTAGTTGGATTCCAGCAACGGGATCCGACATCAGTTGGGCTCTGGAAACGGGGTCCAACACCCCCACACTTAAAATGAACATTATCCCTAATGTTCAAGTAGTCAACAATTAAACAAAAAGAGGGAAAAGAGAAAGAAGAAACTTCGCTGAAGAAAAATCAGCCAAGAATTTTTTTTTCACCAACCACGTAAACCTGAAGAAAACTCAAAACAACTCGAAGAAATGCATTAAACTAAAAAGAAACGCTAAGGAAACAACGAGAAAATAAAAGAAAGAAAAGTATAGTCCTACTGAAAGACATGCACTGCGATCAAGGAGGCAAAGAGACAATCGCGCCTTATAAAGGGGATCTTCAATTGAAGGCTTCGGAACTAGCTTGGCCGGACGTTGGAGAAGCTCGTATGCTCTATAATGTGTCCAATATGCCTGCTGCAACTCAACTACAATATCCTCTAACTCTTCTTGCAATTCTTTCCCTAACTCTTCGATCATTCCTTGTGCTTTCCCTTCCAACAAATCTGCACAAATAGTAGAAGAATCTTTAGCATCAGAAGAATAAATATCAATAAAATGGCAAGAGTCAAGAGTAGAAGGATGCTTCATATCATTGAACACATCAAACACTAGTTCTTCATCTTGAAGTCTTAAGATGAGTTTTCCACGTTGCACATCGATGATGGTCCACGCAGTGGCCATGAAAGGTCTCCCAAGAATGATGGAGATGTCTATATCTTCCACCATGTCAAGGACTAAGAAATCCACTAGGAAGATGAACTTCTCAACCTTAACCAGAACATCCTCAATGATTCCCCTCGGATAAGTGATTGACCTATCTGCTAGCTGAAGCGAAAAAGTTGTGGGTTTGGGCTCCGTCAATCCTAATTTCTTGAAAACAGAAAAAGGCATTAAGTTAATGCTCGCACCCAAATCCATTAAAGTCTTATCTATATGTAAATCACCAATAACACAAGGAATAGTAAAACTCCCTGGATCTTTAAGCTTCGGTGGTAGCTTTCTTGACAATATGGCTGAACACTCCTCATTCAGCTTCACCGTGGCATACTCCTCAAGCCTCCTCTTATTAGACAAAATTTCTTTCAAAAATTTAGCATAAGAAGGCATCTGCGCTATGGCCTCAACAAAAGGAATGTTTATATGCAATTTTTTAAATATCTCAAGAAAACGACCAAATTGCTTATCTAATTGCGTACCTTTCAATCTTTGAGGATAAGGAATCCGAGGTTTTATCGGATGTGTGATGGGATCAACAAATAACCTTGGACGGTCCTCCTTTTCAGCTGGTGCTTTCGTGGCCTCCTTGCCACTTTCCTGACTCTCATCTTCTTCACTCTTTTCTACTTCTTTATCCTTCTGCTTTTCTTGAACTTCTTCAAGTTGTCTTCCACTCCTCAATACAATAGCCTTTGCATGTTCTCTCGGGTTGGCCTCAGTAGTGCTAGGTAATGATCCGGAAGGTCTTTCCTTCAACAAACTTGCAATCTGGCTCATCTGATTCTCCAAATGTCTGATAGAAGATTCTTGGTTCTGCATCCTAACCTCGGTAGTGGAAATGTACTTCGAGAGTAGATCTTCGAGATTAGATTTCTCTGGTGGTGCAGGATTAGGAGCCTTGAAACCTGGGGGTGGAGGTGGTTGTTTCTGAACATTGGATGATTGCGGTTGTACCACCTGATCATTCCGCCAAGAGAAATTTGGATGATTCCCCTACCCTGGATTGTAAGTATTAGAATATGGGTCCAATCGTTGTCTGTTATAATTGCCTACATAATGGGCCTCTTCTGACTCTTGAGCAAAAGGATTCCCGACTTGACATTCAGAAGACGCATGGGAATCTCCACCATAATGCTCACAAATAGCACAACTCCTTAATGAAGAGCTAGCTCCTCCTCTCACACTGTGCATCAAATTATCCAATTTCTTCGTCAGAACATCCATCTGAGTAGATAAAGCCACTGTATTGTCGACTACACGAGCTCCTGTAGGTCGCTTGGGATGCCTTTCTGAATGATATTGGAAACTGCTAGTGGCCATCTCATCAATCAACCTGTAGGCTTGATCTGGCGTTTTCCTCATTAAACTACCTCCTGCGACAGCGTCTATGGTACTCCTGGTCGATGGGTTCATTCCTGTATAAAAAGTATTGACCTGCTGCCATGTAGAGAACCCATGACTAGGACATTGTGTCAACATATCCCGAAATCGCTCCCAAGCTTCATATAAACTTTCATTTTCATATTGAGTGAAGGAATTGATCTCATTCTTCATCTTTGCAACCTTGGCAGGGGGGAATTTTTTTTCCAAAAATAACCTCATCATCTCATCCCATGTAGTAATTGATCACGACTGCAAACTAGCCAACCATGCTCTAGCCTTATCCCTTAGAGAAAATGGGAATAACCTTAATCTCACTACGTCTTTCGATACTCCATTTTGCTTGAACAAATCACAAATATCCAAAAATGTCTCCAAATGGGTGTTCGGATCTTCCAAAGGCAATCCTCCAAATTGAGATGCCCTCACCATGGATGTAATGCTGTGAGGAATTTCAAAACTCGAAGCTGTGATCGTCGGCCTTATAATGGGAGGCATAGGTCTATTGTTGTGCCTCATTGTTAAATCCATCATAGTTAACTCCCTTCTCTCTTCAGTATATGGCATCAACCTCTCTTCGTGTTGTTCCATCTCTGAAAACTGCTCTTCTCTGGTCATTTCTGCTGAAGTACTACTCCGAGCTAATCTGGTTTTCTGACGCAACCTGCGAGTAGTTTTTTCAATCTCAGTATCTAATAGTAAATTCTCGAGCTTTTGACCATGAGTGAGCATAAACAAAATGAAATAAATAAAAAGCAAATAATAACAAAGCTAAGAATAAATAATAATAATAAAACACACCAAAAAAAATAAAACACACAGATGCAAAGTAGTCAAGCAAACAACAAAAAAATGCAAATAAACAACGAAGCAAAAATTAAATCTGAGACAATTAACACCGTCTAATCTAATGACTCACAATAAGAAATTTATTCCCCGGCAACGACACCAAAAACTTGTTGCGGTCTAAACAAAACAATTAAATTTTATCTAAACCAATTAGAGGCAAGTGCACCCCGTCGACAAGTAATATAAATCGGTAAGAACCGGATATCGTACCCAAGGGAAAAATTTTCAACACGTAAGACAATTAAATTAAACGATGAAAAATTACTCAAACGATCTAAAATTGACTGATTTGAAAATAAAATAAAATAAAATAAGTAAATCAAGGAAATATATAAAAATGCAAGGTATGAATTAAAACGACTAGATTTAATCAAATGACAAAAATCGGTTAAGGTATCAGATTTCAATTGGATTGGAAACTAAAATAAAATTGTAACGGTGGATTGATTTAGGAAATAATTCACTTTAGCAAGTCAAACCCAATGTTCATGGTGTTCCCTTCTCTTCTAAATCTGAGTCACTACTTGGTCCATAGATAATTGGGAATAAAAGACGTTAAATATAAGAAACCTAAAATTAAGTTCGTTAATTCTAGGTATCCTCACACAAGATCCTAAGGTTGGTCTATACTTTAGTCTCAAGTATGTCGCTTGATTAATTTTCCGACAAATTAAATCCCATTGGTTGTGGCATTTAATCATCTAAGGTCTTAATCTAGGTGATCAAGCTAAATTAAGACTAAATATGCATTTAATCAAGCAAAAATCAATACCACAAAAATTATCCTAATCCAATATCAATCTTAACCTTAACCGAAAAGAAAATTTTACTCACACATATTTATCAATGTAACATAAATCATGGTCATAATATATGTTCGCATTGATTATATTCACACAAAATTAAAATAAATACTGAATTAAACATAAATTAAGAAAATAAATTAAAACATCTCTTTTTTTTTGCGGCTGTCTTTTATCCAGTTCTCCACGTTGCTTTTTCACCAACCACCGCCAACATTGTGCTTCACTAGCTCTTTGTTTTTTATCCCTAGCACAAAACATTATTCCTAGCAAAGTTCCAGCGTGTAGGCTCCAAGAGCTTTGTTATTGTGTTCCAACAAATGCTTCAACGTGATTGGAGAGTCTATTTTGAATGGGCTGTAATGTTTTGGTGATGGATTGATTGCTCTCTTCTTGTCCACGCCTAACACGACTTGCTTCCTTTCCTTCTTTCACGAATCCAACCTAGCTCAAGCCACCAACCGCTTCTTTACTCCATAAATATCTTGTTTTGTTATTGGCCCCACATCACTCACGTTACTTCCATGTCTTCAATGTCTTCATTTAATTTTCACCTTGCTAACGTTTTTCCCAATTGCACGTTGATGTCTCTCTCTCTTCTATCGCCTTCCCACACTCCACCACCGCTTAGCTTCAACGTTTTCTTCACAAGCCTTCTCTTCTCCATTTCACGATGTGTGTCCTCCTCCAATAGCTAACGTAATTTCCTCCACTTCACAGCAATGCTTCAACTTGCTGCGAACGTGTGCGTAACGTGAATGATAGATTAGAACGACTTCAACGCCTTCTTCCTCTTGCTACAACTCCACGCCACCATGGTGATTCTCACGTGAGAAGAGAATATTTACAGAGGGCTGTATATTTCGTTTAAGTGTGTGTTCTCCACCACCGCTTAGCTTCAACGTGAATGGAGAGTGGTTTTTAAGTGGGGCTTGTCGTTAGTCACTTGGAACTACTTCATTGTCTTCTCTTCATTTTTTTGCAGCCAACATTTGTGATGTTGCTTTTCTTATTCAATATCCACGCCCCTCTTTCATGCCTAAATTCACGCATATAAACATGATTTTTTTCTTTTGCTGCTAGCTTTCTACGTGAGTTTTAAGAGATTTTTTCCACCTTTTCCGCACAACTCTTGTCTTCATGTTCTTCTCGCCACGCCTAACTTCCAGCTGCCTTCTATATTCAACAAAAAACGTAAAACATGCCAAAGCCACCCTCCATGGTACTTTTCACGCTAGCTGTCATTTTTTCCTTTTTCCATATTGCTGTGGTGTTTTTCTTCTGCCTTCTCCAAAGTCCACGCACGCCATTTCTTAGCTTCCCAAGGTGTCGTTTTTGTCTCTAGCCATCCTATCTATCACATTAATTCGATAACATGCGCAATTTAAAGTTTTCTCGAGGTTCTCTTGCTTGAGGCTTTTGAACATTCCAAATTTCATAATGTGCCTAAAATTAAAACAAATAAATTTTAATTAGTGGAATTTAAATATTAAATGGACAATAGTTCAACAAATTATATATCCTAAATTAACACAAAATGTCCATTAACAGCTACAAATGCCTTGGAGCCAGAGTTTGGTCGACATTTGACCTGACTCCTAGTTATTTTTTCTTTTTGACTTTTTTCCTAATCATACACGTAAGAAAAAGTATTATAACATCTAAAAATCATAATTCATAAATACTAAAATATAATAAGTTGTAAAAAAATTAGTGATCAAATAAACTAACCTTTGTAGCTGATTGCTCCCAATATTCACATAAGTCTATCCACTCTGCCACTTTGACATTATTCAGATTAACATCCTTTCCGTCCTTCGTAAAATACTTTTTTAAACTATATCTTTGATCTTTGGACCTTAAAGCAAGAAACTTCTTCACAGTAGCATGCACTTTGTTGTCAGTCCTCATTCCCTTAACTTCCAACTTTTGCTGCAAAAAATTAAAAATTATTGATCAATGTTCTAAATATATGGAAAACACATACAAATTAGATTGGTTTAGAATACTTACGTCTAACTTATCAAATGCAATTTCCAATTCCTCAGTTGTAATTTTTGAAAATTTTGTTTTTACAGGTAAGGACATTCGGGAAACCAGACCAATCTCACTCGAGAATTTGGCAGATTGTATAGAGTTGGTTGGTCATCCTTCAGTTGGGGAGATCTCTATCTCCAATCTCTTACGTTATATGAAAGTGACATATTTCCATGTGGATTGAATCCATCTGTTGCTAAGCCTAGTCTCACATTACGTGCTTCTCTGGCAAACTCAGGATATAGCTCATCAAAGCTCTTCCAAGCTTCTCCATCAGAAGGATGAACCATGGTATTTTCGTCACCTTTAGGCCTATCATTATGCCAAGTCATTTGTTCAGCGGTCTTACTTGATATGAATAATCGTTGCAGTCTGGACTTTAATGGAAAGTACCGCAACACTTTCCATGGTATCTTCTTACCCTTGCCATCATTAATTCTCCATCTTGATGTTCCACACTTGGGACAACTTTGTAAGTCCTCATACTCTTTCCAAAAAAGGGAACAATCGTACTTACATGCATGTATCGACACATAACCCAAACCTAGGCTCCGTAGAAATTGATTTGCTTTATAATAGGATTTCGACAAAGTTTCGAAATGAGGTAATACATCCCTCAACAGAGCAAGTAACATGTCAGATGACTTATTGCTCCACTTGTTGTATACTTTCAATTGAAGCAACTTTATTAAAAAGGACAACTTTGTAAAGTTTGTACATCCGGGGTACAACTCTTCATTTGCTTTACTCAATAATTCATGAAAGCCTTGTCCTATAAAATCACCTACGCCATTAGGATGACTCCTTCCATCTTCATCAATTGGGCAATCATTTACGAAGGTACCCACATCATGAAGCAAATCTTGCATGCCATCATCCTCCTCATCACCATCACCCTCATTAATATCATTCCCCATCCCATCAATGTCTACATTTGCATCGTCAACCCTTTCTGCCCTAGAGATAAATCTATATTCTAGCTTTTCACCGTGTAAAACCCAACGAGTGTATGATTGGTCCATACCGAATCTCATTAAATGGTCACAAACATTCATTTGAGACCTAATATAACAATTCATGCAACGACTACAAGGGCATGAAATTTCACAATCTTTGCTCTTTGTTCCCACCACAAAATTCATAAATGCTTTCACTCCATCAATGTATTCACGAGAAACCCGAACACTGTTCATCCAACTCTTATCCATTGACCAAAAACTACCTATTAATTTAACATAAACATGACAACATTATGTTATGTTAGTGGGAATTCAATTCACACATAAAACACAAGCAACAAGTTAGAATAATAACAATAACTACATCATCATGAACAACATTTCCATCAACGCCCAAATCCCCACTATTGCCTATTATATGCAACCCTTAGTTAGAGCCATAATAGGAAGGTTGAGCTTATGTGTAACATATACCTCAATTATCCCATATATGTTCAAAATAATTATTAAAAAAATGTAAATTTTATTAGATTTGATGAAATTTTAAGACATTAAATTTAAAACCTAGATCTCTAAAGTAATATATTTTCAAAATAATAATTAACATAATGCAAATTTTAAGAGATTTGATGAAATTCAAAGAGGTGCACCAAACCGGAAATGAAGAAAATCATAGCAAGAATTATGATTATAAGCAATATACTAGGACTAACCTTGTTGCTAAAGTTGAAACCATCTGCATGAAGTTTTGTTTGAGGAGGTGGCTAAGAAAGTGAGTTGAGATCTGATTAGCTATTGAATCTGAATCATGGTAAAAGAAAAAAACATTTTTATCTTTTGTAAGAGTGTCTGCAATTTGAGATCTAAGCTTTTGAACACAACCAATAGGATTAATATGTTGTCACCATAATGGAACATGAAAATATTGGTTGCTCACATTATCAGTTCTATACCAAAGCATGTAAACATTTCCAGTTTATTATTTGAGATATATAAGAGACACTTATCAGTTAGAAGACTAATCCCAATATCTGCTAAAAAATAAGAGTCTTCTAGGATTCTTTTAACATGGTTTATGTTATCCCCTCTGAAAAAGCAAGCAACATAAAAAAAATATTCTTCTCTTCCTCATCCAACACATCAAAACTCACTTTGAGCTTATTCAGGATTTCTTGGTTAGGAATACTTTTCAATTTCTGTAATCTGAATTCCCATTCCTGTATATTCTTGCCATATAAAAATGAACCCAAAACTTATCAATGCTCATGGAACACCTTTGGCAAATTCTATAACTTTTCTTCACAATTTCAGATAATCATCAGCAGAAACTTGAGAAAGGAATTGCTTTAAAACATGAGAATGGGAAAGTGTATACTTCTTATTTAGTCACTAGAAAGTTGTTACATCTTCTTTCTTTTTTTTTGTTGTAACTTGTTTTGCAGATATATTAATTTCAGTTGACATCTTCAGAAAAATTGAAAGGTTATTGTTTTGAAAGGCTGCTAAACTTTATTTTAGTTAAAGGTAATTGTTAAAGGTAATTGTTTAAGGTATTATTAAGGCAATTAACTTTATTTCAGTTAAAGGTAATCGTAGCAGTAGATAATCATAGTAGTTAGTTAGAATAAGGAGACTGCAAAGTATAGTTTACGAATGAAGGGGGATAGGCAGGAGATTGATAAGAATTCTCGGTAGTTTTCTAGAGATTGTATTACATTCCACAATGTCTATTTTCATAATTGTGACTAAAGAGATTGATAAGAATAAGGAGACTAAAGATTGTATTACGAGTGACAGTCATTATAGTGTATGTCCAAAAGTTCTTAGGCAGTCCTAAGTGAAACATAACAAATTTGGCTATTTGTGAATGGTGTTTATGTTTACATTCCACAATGTCATTTTGTTTAAGAGTTTAAACATAAGACCTTTGATGAATAATACCAAATTGGGATAGAGGGAATAATAAGAAAAAATTTTGAATTCAAATCTATTATCTATTCTAATCATCTTAGCTGATAATTTAAATTAAAATTTAAACATTTTAAAGAACATAAGAATAGATATGGTTTGAGATTTAAATTTCAGTAAGTCCATGTGCACTTACTGAAATTATCAAGTATATTGAGGAAATAATTTGCTTCATTAATAGTGGAATGATTATAAGGACTAGTTTATTAGTTATTCACAACAAGAAGATTAAATTTGAAACTATTAACGTACAAGCAATCAGTAAGAACTAGTTTATTAGTTAACATCACATGTCTTATTTTAAAAATGAGAATCGTGGAATGTCTTATTTTTAAAAAAAAATGTATCTTATGTAAGGCTTCCATATATTCTTCATCCATATTGTTGCACACTATATTAACTTTTGGCCTTTCATTCTTTATACAAACATAGTCAAATCCCATCTTAACAATCATGTTCTTCAAAGCGTTTCATAACATAATCAAGGGGAGAAGGAATAAGGCCAACATATTATGCTTCAAAGCACTAAATTGTACAGTGGTAAAGGATTAGGACAATATGAAATTAATGGCTTAAGGTTACTTTGCAAACCTATTTGGAAGAAGTTATAAGGATAAATCAATTCCCCAAAATGTCCAAGCATCCTTAAGAGGCACAATCTCCACTAAGAAGGCTTTGGAACTTACAAGGAAAGTAGCTCCAAAGGCGATTAGATCTTCTATTTTCTTATTCAAACATAACAAAGCACTAGGATTAGATGACTTTAGTGCTAAATTGCTTCAGTCCACTTGGAGCCTCATTGATTCTCTATTCATCAATAATACTGTCTAAGAGTTCTTTGATGTCAAATGTCTTTTTCTGAACTAAACAAACATTTGTCAGTCTAATTCCTAAGACTCTAATTCTAGAAAATCTTAAGGAATGCAGGCCAATTTCATGTTACATTGTCATTTAATAACTTATCTTCAAGATAATAGCTAAGAGGGTAAAAAATACACTCAAAAGTTTCTTAAATGCTTGTGAGGGAGCATATGTTAAAGGTAGGAATATAAGAGACAATGTTTGCATAGCTTAAGAGTTTTCTATGGGTCACTCTAGCAACAAATCCATTAAGAGTTATGTAATTACAATTAAATTCATTAAGACTTTTCATACAATTAGTTGGGAATTCATATTGGATGCTCTCCAAGCTTTTGGTTATTTTAGAATGGATTATTAAATGCCTAACTACTATGACCTTTATAGTGATTATAAATGGTGAGCCATCTTATTTATTCAAAACAAATAAGGGATAAGGTAAGGGGAACCTTTGTCCCTATTTCTCTTTACTATTGATATGAAAATATTGAACAAAATCACCACCCTTTTTTAATAACAATTTGAATTTTAAGTACCACAATAGATGTTAGGCACTCCAAATCTCTAAACATGCTTTTGCTAATGATTGACTAATACTATGAGTTGTAGATAATGAGCCATTTGACATATTGAAGAGATCCTTAATATCATTCACGGAAATATTAGGTCTAGAATATAACCTTGACAAGAGCTCTATTTACTTATCTTGCAATTAAAAATTCTGATACATGAAACTGGAACCTTAAACTTGGAATCAATTCATTCAAATACCCAGGTGTTTGCATCTCCTCAATTAAAACCTATAATAAGTTATATCGACAGAAGAATCAGTTCCTGAAGTAACAACTGGCTTTCCTATGGAGATTTAATTTAGCTATCAATCACCTATTTGATATCCCACATGTTTTACGCCAGTTGTTCAAACAATCCCAATCACATTAAGAAAACTACTGAACGACTTTCGTCGAACACTTCAAAGGCAAAATGTTTAATGACTTACCTCCACCATGCAAACCCAAATTAACTACTATAACACAACGCAAATCCAAATGCACTACATATAATTGAAACAAATGCAATAACACTCTCAAAACCAGATTAAACCATCAAACACAACTTACCTCCACCAATGGTAGACACCGGCACTCTGACAGCAGCACTCCAACAACCCACGCAAACTTTAGCAACGAGAACACAAATCAACGATCCAAGGTGGCTCGAGAGAGAGGGAAAATGCGACAGCAACAGGCGGGATTGACGAAAAATGATTTAGGAATGGAGGGGAACGACGTCGATTGGGGAAGGTGGGGCTCGGTAGTCAAACGCAAACGATATCGTTTGACCTTTAAACTAAACGACGTTGTCTTGCTCGACAAAGAACTCAAACCAACAGGTGAGCCTTCCGCGACGTTTCCTCTATAAAAACATTAAGGATTATTTTTCTTGATGTTTTCCTGCTAAAACAACATAAAAGGTCTAACAAATCCGCGATGTTATTGCAAAACATCGCGGAAATTCAGTAGTTTTTGTGATGTTTTAAAAACGTCACAAAAACTACGAACAATTCGCGATGTTTTTTCCAAAAAACGTCGCGAATTGCCCTAAATTGTTGTAGTGAATAGCAGTATCTGCAGAGTGGCCAATGGCTGGGCTAATCAGGAACCCAAGAGTGCAACAAAAGGCTCAAGAGGAGCTAGATTGAATCATTGGTTTCGAAAGGGTCCTGACAGAGGCGAACTTCTCAAGCCTCCCTTACCTCCAGTGTTTTGCCAAAGAGTCAATGACGCTGCACCTCCAACCCCTCTAATGCTTCCCCACCGTGCCAATGCTAATGTTAATGTTAGACTTTAAAATGAGAAACTAATTAAAATATAGTAGAATGTAAAAGAGATAATGCAAGAGATGATTTATTTTATTGATAAGTTTTACTTTATATTGACGCTAAAAGCTTAAATATATAAGCAATGAAATAACAAACTTAGCTAATGCAAGAGGTGATTTATTTTATTGATAAGTTTTACTTTATATTGACGCTAAAAGCTTAAATATATAAGCAATGAAATAACAAACTTAGCTAATATCTCGATAAAGATTAAACAAACAAATCAAAATTTTAAAAGTTTAAATCTTAACAGATAACAACTTTATCTTAACAAATAAAATTTATATTTTAACAAATAATAGATCTTATTTTTACTACTCCCAAATTTTATTTTAAACAAAGACTACATTTTAATAACTTTGAATTATTCTCCAACGTTCCATTTTGATTCAAAGTTGTAATACTTTTTGAATTTGATGATATACTTCCCGTCACCTTTCAATAGGTGGAGCACTGTGAAACTCAACTATAATTTTGGAAACAGAAAAACCAGAAGGCAGAAAACAAAAAACAGATCTTACAAGAGAGATACTTTTATAAAAACTAGAATAGTCTTAAATAGACTTACAGAGAATAAGAGATAGCACTAATCCACTAACCAACTAAGTACTAATCCACTAACCAACTAATTACTACAAAATAGGAACAATATCTTTAACTAATTAAACAACTCACAAAATAACAACTTAATCTACAAAGGCTATTGACTAGGTCAACATGTCAACCCGTAAAAAATCTGATGTTGGATAACTTTTACCACTCCCTCTCAACATCATCTTCACACTCTTTTCATCATACTTAATTGATGACAAAAATTTTTAAGCTTAATAAAATTTAAGCCCTTTGTGAACATGTTTGCAATTTGATCTTCTGATTTAACATATCTTAAACTTATCTCACCAAGTAGAACTTTCTCCCTTATAAAATGATAGAGAACCTCGACATGTTTTGTTCTTGCATGAAATGTTGGAATTTTTGCCAAACGAATCGTTGACTGATTATCACAATGTATCAGAACTGCACCATCAACTGGTTAGTGTAAATCCTTAAGCAATTGCATAAGCCACATGTTTTCTTGTGTTGCGACAACTATTGCTCGATATTTCACTTCTGAAGTTGACAAGGATACATTTGGTTGTCGTTTGCTACACTAAGAACTGCTCCCTTTCCGAATTTAAACACATACCCAATTGTTGAATGACGAGTATCATGATCTCCTGCATAATCGGCATCACAGTAGCCAACTAACTTGTAATCTTCTCCTTTCTTGTATAGAAGACCATAATCAAATGTACCTTGTACGTATCTCCATATTTGTCGAACAATGTCTAAGTGAGATTTCCTTGGGTTTTGCATGTAGCGACTCATAATACCTATTGCAAAAGATAAATCTGGTCGAGTTAGAGTTAAATAAATCAAACTTCCTACTAGCTGTCGATACATTGTAGCATCCTCCAATTCTTTCCCTTCATGTGCACAAATCTTTGCATTTGGATCAATTGGAGTTGATATTGGATTGCATCCAAACATTCCAAATTTTTTTAATAAAACCATGGAATACTTTTGTTGATGAAGAAGAATTCCTTCAATGGTATAATCAACTTCTAAACCAAGGAAATGTTTTAACTGCCCTAGTTCTTTCATGTGAAACCAGATAGATAAATTCTCTTTCATTCTCAAGATTTCTTCTTTATCATCACCTGTCATGATCAAATCGTTGACATATACTAAAACAACAACAAATTTTCCTTCATTAGCTTTCACAAACAAGCTTGAATCTGTAGGTTTCACAAAATAATCACTTTGAGTTAAAAATTCAGCAATCTTACCATACGATGCCCTTGGAGATTGCTTTAACCCATATAGCGCTTTCTTCAACTTGCATAAATAATTTGGATGTTCTCGGTTTTGAAAACCCACAGGCTGAACCATATAAATCTCTCGATCTAACTCTCCATGTAGAAATGTGTTTTTGACATCCATTTGCCATAACTTCCAATCTCTACTTGCTGCTAATGTAATCAAGACTTGCACAGTTGTAAGCTTTTCCATAGGACCAAATGTTTCGTCATAGTCTAACCCAAATTGTTGGGTAAATCCGCGAGCTACTAATCGAGCTTTACTCTCAACTGAACCATCTGTACGTCTCTTAATTTTATATATCCATTTACACGAAATTTGTTTTGTGTGTCTTGGCTGTGGCACAAGTTCCCATGTTTGATTTTGTTCTAAGGCAACAATCTCTTCTTCCATTGACTTAGTCCACATTGAATTTTGAGATGCTTCTTCAAACGACTCAAGTTCTTTTTCCACTTCTTTTATTATTGCTGCATTTGCATATTTAGGATTTGGCCTTCGAGTTTGCATTAATCTTCTGTGTTGTGGAGGTGAAACTAATAGCTCCACTTTACTAGTTCCGTCCTTAACATTTGGTTGTTGAAATATGCTAGTTTACCAAGAACTTTGATTCTCTTCTTGTTCAACATCACCACTTGAACAAAAATGGGCAATCTGCAACTACTTTTCAAATCTATCTCTGGTAACATATCTTTTCCAGCAGGCCACCACGAAGAGGCTTCATCAAATACAACATGTCTTGATGTATAACACTTTCTAGTTGTTGGATCAGAACATTTCCAACCTTTTCTTTGGTTGTCATAACCTATAAAAATGAATTTAACAACCTTCTTGTCCATTTTTCTTCGTAATTTATCTGGTATAAAGACATAACAAATGCACCCAAATACTCGAAAATAGATAACATTAGCTTTCATATTTCATAACTTCTCAAAGGGTGAAAGAAAATTTAACCTTTCTTAAGGAAGTCTGTTAATAAAAAATGTTGTAGTCCTCATTACTTTTGCTTAAAATTTCCCATGTACATTTTTTCCATGTAGCATAGAATGAAAAATTTCTGCAAGATGCTTGTTTTTTCGTTCTGCAACACCGTTTTGCTGTGGCATGTTGGAACAAGTGTACTGGTGATGAATTCGACATTCTCTAAGATATTGAGAGAACTCGAACGAGTTTTCCTCTCCTTTGTTATCTATGCATAAACACCTGATTTCCTTACCCACTTCACCTTCAACTATTTCTCTGAGTTCTTTAAACTTCAAAAAAGTTTCTGATTTTTCTTTCATAAAGAAAACCCACACGTACCTAGAAAAATCATCAATGAAAGTCACAATATACCTCATTCCACTAATCGATTGTTGTTTGATAGGTCCAAACACATCTGAGTGCACCAGCTGCAATGGTTCTTGAGTATGAAAATTTGACTCTTCGAAAGGTAACTGATGTGCCTTTCCATACTGACAACTTGAGCAAACCGTGTCTGTTCTTACTTCAAGTTTGTGAAGGCCCTTCAATATTAACTTTTCATCATAACACTTAGCTTAGAGTAGCTAACGTGACTCAATCGTAAGTGCCATAAATTTGCAGTTTCACTCTTCCTTGTCTTTTCTACGTATGCATATTATGTAGACATTACATAAACTGATTCTGATTTTTTTCCTCTCATAATTGGTTCTTCTACAATCTTGAGATCACGATACACCTTCACATCTTATGGACCAAACAAAACAAAATGAGCAAATGATGTTAGTTGTGATATTGAAAGTAACTTTCTTTTCATACCAGGCACATGATACACATCTCGAAGTAACATCTGGTTATCTCCATCTTAAGGAGAAATTACAGTCTTACAAGTATGGGCTATTGGCAACCTTGAATTATTGGTTGTCACAACTACTCGACTTCCCTTATATTCTGAAAGATTTTACAACATTTGTTTATCAACTATCATATGGTTTGCACATCCAAAATCAACTATCCAGTCATTTTCATGGTCAATTGATTTAGAAGTCGTTGCTGTAAGTGTCAAATCCTCTTTTAAAACAAGGAATGCTTCAGCGTCTCAGCCATCCTCACTCTCCTCCTTTACACTAGAAGTGGCAGCATTACCTTCCACAGGCTTTTTATTGGTCCAACAATCTTTTGCAATATGACCCTTCTTGCCGCAATTGTAACACTTTCCTACAAATCTCTTATTGTTGCTATAATTCTTTGAAGCTCCCCCTGATCTAGAACTTCCATCTCAGTGATGACTCTTTGCCTTGTCACCATTCTTTTTAAATCCACCAACAATGTTTTTTTTAAGTTCCCTTTGTTTTTGTTAATGTAGAGTGTTTCTTCTTAACTCCTCGATGGAACTCCAGCCATTTGCTTGGCCATTGCTTCTTGACCAGTGAGCAAGTTTTCAAACTCAACAAGTGATGGTTGGTTTGGCCATCCCTGTACTGCAACAACAAAGCTTTTGTATTCGGACCTCAAACCATGAATAATTATTCTTTTCATCCTGGTTTCAACAATTGGAGCTGCTGGATCCAGTTCTAAAATTTCACGACATTTTGACTTCACCTTATGGAAGTACTGAGCAATTGTCATATCACGTTGGGACATTGATAACAACTTGTTCTCTAGAAGTTGCAGCCTCGTATCATTCTTCTTTGAGAAAAGCGTAGCAAGGGTGACCCAAACTTCTTGTGGTGTCTTGCAATCGCGAATGTGCTCTAAAAACTCTTCTTCAATTGTGGATTTGAGAGCAAACATTGTTTTTTCCGCTTTAATCTTCCACTTCCACAACGTTCCATTTGTGTCTTCAACTATTGGTTCCATCGAATCAGTTTCATTGACGACCTCCTAAAGATCTTGTCCTTGTATATAAGACATCATACATGTTTCCCATGTATTGTAATTCTGGTTATTAAGCTTTCGAATCCCTCCAACTACTTGGAGATCATTCATTATGTTGATCAACCTGGCTCTGATACCAAATGTGAAACTCAAATATAAAATTGAAAACAGAAAAACCAGAAGGTAGAAAACGAAAAACAGATCTTACAAGAGAGATACTTTTATAAAAACATGAATAGTCTTAAGTAGACTTACAGAGAATAAGAGATATGATAGCACTAATCCATTAACCAACTACGTACTAATCCACTAACCAACTAACTACTACAAAATAGGAACAATATCAGTAACTAATTAATCAACTCACAAAATAACAACTTAATCTGCAAAGGTTGTTGACCAGGTCAATATGTCAACTCATAAAAAATCTGACGTTGGATAACTTTTAACAAGCACATCTCTCCATTATTCTTTTCTTTGGAGCACTTCTCTTTATTCTTCAATATAAGCACTTCTCTCATCACTTCTCCATAAAACACTTCTATGATGTGTCTTGGTGCACTTCTCACCAACTAACAAAGGTTGTCTTCTTCAGTCACTCGTATTCTATTTGCTTGTTCTCCATTGTTGAACTTGCAATCCTTTTTTAAATTTCCAAATTGTTTACACCTAAAACATCGAGACTTTCCTTTATGCCAGCAATCTTTCTCTTTATGATCAAACTTTTCACAATGATCACATTAAGGAATGTTTGCTTTCTTCTTTAATGACTGAACCTTTGCTAGATAGCCTCTTTCCACCATCTTTTCACTTTCTTAGCTTCTCATTGCCCTTCTGATGTGAGCGGGACCATGGACCATCGAGCAGGACCAGGCAGAGAGCTAGCCAGGCTAGAAGGGCCCATGACCAAAACTAGGACGAAGAGACTTAAAGAGGCTCTTTATATGCATATGGGCTTTTATCTTGAGAGGATGGCGAGCTCCAAGCCTATTGAAGGAGAGTTTAATGGAATTAAGCCCAAACTAATCCATTTAACTCAAATCCTTGGATCGGATACACTTGGAGCTTGAAGACAAGAAGATTTGGGCTATTTTAATGCTTCATCACTTAAGCCCAAGAGTATATGGATCAAGTAGTGATGCAACACATCAGACCTATTTATTTAGTTTTTGAACTTTGTTTTTTGGGCTTCCATATATTTTAGCCCAACCTTTCGAACCATCAATAGGGAGAAACATTATTCTCTTGTTCTTGTTACCTTTCGAACCATCTTTTACCTATCAATTGCTTTCCTAATTGTGGCGTGACGATTTTTCGTTTCTCTGAGTTTTATTTTGATCATCAGGATTGTTTGGAACAAGTTTTCAAGAGGTGTCGTAGAACTTAAATCTTACGTATTGTTAAGTCATTAAATTACACTTATTTTGGACGTAATTATTGTTAAGGTGTGAAAATTATTATATGAAATTAATAAAATTATCTTATAATTGTTTACAGATAGTTTTCAACACCTTAGGGACGAAATAGGATGAAAAAGATGCAAAAGAAGGAAGAA
This sequence comes from Erythroxylum novogranatense, assembly GCA_029891385.1. Lineage (NCBI taxonomy): Eukaryota > Viridiplantae > Streptophyta > Magnoliopsida > Malpighiales > Erythroxylaceae > Erythroxylum > Erythroxylum novogranatense. The sequence continues at coordinate 4,898,432 of CM057230.1, forward strand.
AATCTGAAATCCCCAAATTAACAAAAATTCAATGACTAAGCGTGGGCACGCCTAAGAACGGAAGCTAAAATCTGCAGATAAATTTCAAGAAGTCAAATTCAAACAAAACACAACTTTACAGATTATCTTGCCATCTTTCAAGGGAGTTTCCTACCGAAAATAGAAGAGTACCTAATCTGGACAGAATCAAGAGAAGATAATGAAGAGATAAGCATAAAAGGGGGAGAGTTGGTGATTGACGTAAGCTAGCTTAGGTTTAGAATAGGATTTTCATTTCTGGACTTTTCTGATTTTTTTCTTTACGTTTTCTACACAATTTCCAATTGATGTTTTCGTTTCTTTAGAACTAGGGATGGAGACTTATTATCTTGTTATTTCTTTTGTTTTCAATTTAATTATAAGTAGCTAAATTTTTTGTCTTGGTTGAGGTGATCCAAGTTATATGTTATTATGGTGAGATGTTTTGGATACTTTTTATGTTTTTAATAAACATTGGATATCATCAAATCTATTCTTTCTAATTGGATTTATTGGTTTCTAGCTGCACAACCAGAGATTAATTGGTTCAATCGCTAGATTAACGGAATATGATGTTCAGTTTCGATAATCATAAGTAGCAATTAGGATTAACTTCTCTACGTTAGAGTCGGGAAATTTTAAGAAGATATTCGCTTGATTGATTGCATGTCGTACATGGTTTTCACTTGCTCATTGGTTCTTGATTCTTAACGTTATTATTCAAATATACCTACGATTGTATCTAGGTTTTTGTTTAATAAGAATGCTAGGATACATGTTTCTAGTCATTACACTTAAGAGAAACTTCCCCCAATGAATGTTTATTAATGATTGCAATTTTATGTCGAGGATCCATAATAGCATGATAACATCGGTGATCCGAAACTAAGGTATTTTCTCATTGATTTTTCAGATTTAATTATTGCTTGCAATTTGAGATTTTTCCTTTGATTTTTTGATATTGTTGTGATTAAACAAACCCCTCTTTTTACTTTTGTTATTTGTTTTGTTTAAACATCGCTAACCTTTACCGTTAAAAATTTCTCGTGGGAACGATATCCGCTTACCGCTACTACATTAATTTGTTTTAACGGAAGTGATTTCTTTTATATTTGTTTGCAGGCGACAGTATCACCAATTTTTGGCACTATTACCGGGGAATTTCTTAACGATTTTTGTTAGTGATGTTTTTGTTTTTGTTTGTATTTTTGGTTTCGTTGCGCTTGGTTACCTTGTCTTTTGTTTGTTTCAGTTTCACAGCTCTTTTTTATTTTTCAATCTTTTAACGGCATGGCTCACTATCAGTATGCTTTTAATTATGATTATTCATATTATCCTTATTATGATAATGAGTTTTCATCTGTTGCGACTTCCAGGTTTGATCATCAAGTGGCGGATTTCACACCTTTAACCGTGCAAGTACCGAGAGATGACCAACAAGCTAAGGTATGTGAAGTGTGTTCATTTTTGGGTTATTCTTTTTGTACATGTTCCTTTTTGCAGGATATAAAGTACGAATTCACTTCTCCACCGAGTTACTATGAAGAGTAGTCCTACTTCGAGCCTCCACCTCCACCATCGCCACCACAAGCTAATGATATGTCTTTGTAGGAGATTATAATGATTTTGGAGATGAGGACTCTTCAATTCCAATAGTTTAGACAACCATACGTGCCGCTTCAAAATCCAAATATGACTTCAACTGTAGAAGGTAAGTCTTCTTTGGAAGATATGTTGCAAACTTTGACCGCTAAAACTTTGACGTTTTAATGGAACACTGAAACAAGCATCCGCAATTTGGAAAATCAACAAAGGAATTTTGAGAATCAATATAAGAATTTCGAAAACCAGTTAAACCAAATTGCAGCTGCCGTCAACCGAATGGAAACACGAAGTTCTGGTAATTTTACAGCGCAACCGAAGGTTAATCCTAGACAAAGCGCAAAGGCTATCATATTGCGGAGTGGTAAGGAATTGCAGGAACCACTTCCAAAAAATTCTAGAAGAGAGGTGGAAGAAGAAATCACGCAAAGGGCACCTTCACAACCAGAATTGATGCAAAACAAGCTGTGTAGCATCCCAACCCCGCAGGACCCGAACCCGATATCGTGGGTGATATCCGAGTCCACGCCACACGAGAATGGTAGGCTACAGCAGTCAATTGCAGTACATAACTCAATACACAATTTATAAAACACTTTAGAATCAATCGAAATGCACAATTCAATAAGCAAGTTGGGTCCCTTTAAAACGAATACATTCACGGTGATAACGATTCTGATACCATACCGTAGATTACAGTATGGCCTCACATTCTGATAGTCTATTAACGGTCTATGGTAATCATACATAACAATTTGATGTCACATCACGGTTTGCGATATATGCGCAGATTCTGAAGAATCATGTCAACACGCAATCACGGTCATTCATTCACAATAATTTGCAATAGACGATCACGGTCATTCACAAGTAATCATCGATCATTTCGGACATTCAATACAAGATGCAATGCATATGAGACTCTTTTCCAGTTATTCAGTGTTATGCCCAAGTGCTCAGTCAGTGATCGGTGGGACGCGTCCGGGATTTCTCCCCTCGGGCTAGGCCCGGTCAATATGATGCTTAGGGATAAATCCCCTCGGACTCGAGGTCGATCTGAAGACAATGATCGATGGGGACGCGTCGTGATTTCTCCCCTGCCAGTCCGGTCAAGACAAAGAATGAGCTCTTGGCTCTTTTCAATGATATTAGCAACTTGGGTCACGTCCTTTATCGATCATGCATTGATCGTGCAATGCGATGTTCAAGATTCGATTATTCGATGATTCAAGAATATGCAAGATATGGCTATAAAGCCCGGTGTAGCGATAGTCGATGTCACTCAAGAATTCAATCCAATACGAGAATCGTATGCGAATCATCACATATAATTCAAGAATAATACAGTTCACTCATACATTTCGGTGGTCATACGAAGAGTCGATTCAATACGGTGAGAACATACGATTCGATCATGTATATTTCAATAATCATGCAATTTCCGGTGTCATGTAGCGATGCTGATTCGAGACAAAGATAAAGCATACAATTCAATCACATTCATTTCGAGAATTCATACGGTGAGCATTTAGACAATCAAGAATTTGAGAAACCAACTAGGTTACTCACCAGTAACTCCGAGCTATTGCACGAAGTCCCAAAGAATGTCCGTGGAGCGATGATCCAACGGCGCCACTATAACGAGAAAGTACAACCCATTACTAATTGCCCGATTAAGCGATCTGATAATAATGCATATGTCTCTACAGAATTATGTACCATGCATGTTCACGATTTCCGGTGCTAATACCCAAATTCGATATCCTATGCTCAATTTCAACTCTTCACTCAATTGGATCAACACTGCTTTGGTTCAATCCTCAATTCAGTTCAATTTTCTCAATAGTAGACCTCTTTCCCTAGTTCACAGTGAATCGAGAATCACCTCAATCGGAGGTCTACACCATAAGTTATGTCCCACTCATCCAAAATCAATCACATACATTGACCCATTCGCTGCGACCATGCGGCACTCGCCGCGACGAAGAGAAACACGCTCGCCGCGGCGTGCGTCTCCTTGCGGCTCGCCGCGACGTAAGCCAATTGGCTCGTCGCGGCGTGGCATTTCCTTCGTTCGCCGCGACGCCTCCTGGGCTCGTCGCGACGAACGGATTTAATTTAAATCCATTTGCTCGTTGCGACGAAGCCTTCGACGCCTCTGCTCGTCGCGACGTGCGACGGTCCGATCGTCTTTCCATCCATTTTCTCACTCTAAACCCCATTAAACACTCTCAACTACTCAAATCACTATAATAAAGGCCATAAATGCAGTAGGAACCATTAATAACAACATTAAACCAGTAAAAACTTACCAAATCACAGATCGATCCACAAATCCCTCAAAATCGCCGTAAACCCTAAAATGTTTCAATTCCAACGATGATCCAGTCCAAGCTCCTCAATCCTTAATCACTCACAATAGACTTGTTAGCCTTACACAATAAGAGGAAAACCACAAGAAATAATCAAAGAATCCTCACCCATGAGAGGAAACGAAGAACGTCGTGGAGAAGGGGAAGAGAGAAAATCGTTTTGCCTTAGATATTTTCCCCAATTCTCAAACCTAGGCTATATATATAGACCTAAGTCTCCAAATCAGTCCAAAATTCAGTCTCTAAATTTCAACGGCTCAACATCATAATTTCCTATCAGTAAAAATCCTAATTTTTCCTTTACCATTGGGCGATTCTTTCAAGATTATGCAATCGATTGGTCACCAATCGGTCAAAATTTCCGGTCCGGGCATTTTCTCCCGAATTTTGGGAAATTTCCTCTAAGCCACTATAAAATACCAGTCACTCATAAACTATTCTAAATCAGTCACTTGAACGCATTAACTCCTTATTCCTCATTTAATCACGATTCAGTCAGTCCAGTCAGTCCACAATTCGATCAGTTCACAAACCAGTCAATTCAGTCAGTTCCAATTCACAATTAAATACCGGAAAATCATGAATGCATGTACCAATGAATATATGCATATGCAGTAAACCAGTTCCTCTATGATTAGAGGCCGAGAATATGCTCGATCAATGTATGCAGTGAAATCCTATCAGTCTGTCCCAATATTACCATAATACCCTTAATGACAGTAACGGGATGTTACAATTCACCCCTCCTTATAAAAATTTCGTCCTCGAAATTTCATATACAGTCGATGAGGAGGACAGGAGAATTTATCCGCTCCTTTCGATTCCGATTCTCGCTCATATCTTTATAATTATTTGCCAATCCTTACACTCAGTACCAGAAACACATTTATCAATTCTTAGCATTGCATCTTAATCCAATCCGTAAATCACTTTGTAGATCAGGATCATCTTTTCGATTTTAAACCACTTACCAATCCATTTTCATGACAGTCACATAGAGGCCATTTAATGAAGAATTTAGTTTCCTTATCGATTTAGCTCGTTGCCATAAACTGGGATCGCTCAACCCCTATTACCGATTCGTTTTACGGTCATTATTAACTCAAATCAACCATAGTCTTCGACTATGTTCAGACAATCTCGATGGATTCCAATGATATCAGTCTCACGTTTGCCTCAGCAGTCACATCCGTTAATTATTTCACGAATAACTATTCGAGTTCACACTCTAAACCTTTTCTTACTCTTTCGGTGCATTCTTGTTGAAACACAACACTTCATAACACAGTTATCAGTCATTTCCTCAGAAGTTGACTCCCATTTAAAATTTCCCCAATACAGTTTGCAGTTTTCTAAATCACCGATTGTTTTGCCAGTATCTTTTTATACACAATTTATTTGAAATTCGATAACTCATATTACTTTCTTTTTACCAGTTTGACAATTATCCATCAACAGTAACACTCTTATACGCTATTGAATTTCTGCTCAATCCATTTAATCTCCTTTGCGAATCATTCAAATTTTCAAAGTATCTCGATCATCATTGATTTGCATATCCATGGATATATCCATAACCTTTCTATACAGTTAATGCCCCCACACTTTTTAAGGCGCCACAATTTGTAAAATCGATCACGATCAGATTTACAACGTTATCCTTTTCCCTAGATACGTTTAATCACATTGCACTATAGTAACTAATTACCTCATAACCTTTACTAGGACATTTCACTATATATTGCCACATCACCAATTTAAAACAATATGATTAACACTTAAGCTGAACAGTTCTCCAAATGTCTCTTCCACAATCATCAGTCGTACTTTTCACACATTTCCTCAAACGTTTTGTCATTTCTGGGTAGATCCAGCACTCAGTTAATTCTTAATAATTCCGAATACATATATTCCGACACATGTTCCTTTACACTAACTTCTCCACATAAACCGCTATAAATCACTCCCTGGGTTGAATAAACATTCATCACTTTCCGAACAGTTTTACTCAATTATTTGCGAATCTATATTCTCCCCAATGAGCAAAATCATATTACACATTCAGATCCCTTACATTAACATAATACATATTTTCTCAATAACAGATTTTATCTCTGACACTTGAGTCTCAACTCAGATTGGAATCCCTCATTTCAAATTTAACTCTCTATTGTCCTTTCATTAATCACCATTTACTTTCATTCATCGATTTTACTCATGAAATTCTTCAACATCACAGTTGTCACATGTCTTATCGGTCATTCTCAATACCTAGAAACTCAATTCCAACTATGCACAATATCCCATATAGATCAATCACACCTCCATATAATCAAAGTAATTAAACCGGAACATCTGTTTCATTTCTCCGTATCATTATCTTACCTTTCAATCTTTTCGTTATTGCATCATACCCTTAAATTTTCACACTCAAAAATCAACATCATAGATTTACCATCATTCTAAATTTCTCACTAACGTAATCGATCTTCAGTCATAAATCATTATTTATAACACTTATCACAGTAATCAATCCCAATTGTAACATTTCATTTCATTCCCTTTTTACACACTGAAACTCTGGTCATTTCTATCATATTTCTATTTCCTCTATCAATCCACAAGTCTATATTCATATCACATATTTCAGTACCACTCTCTTTTTGCATATCATCGTATATCCATCAATATCGATACACTAAATGTTCATTTGTCAGATCAGACCATATACTTTTTCTTATCCTTCGATGATCGCCACTTCCTTTTATCACACTCTACCGTCTTATCATTTCTTCTCTATCTCTGACCGCTTATCGACTGATACACGCTCATGCATGCGACTCATACACTAGACTGGGGATCAGTTGTCACTGTCTGCCGTGATGACTTTACGACTTTAATGCATGTAACTCAGTACAAATTTCAGAACGCCCATGTACAATCGTACTTCTGGGCTCTGATACCACAAATGTAGCATCCCAACCCCGCAGGACCCGAACCCGATATCGTGGGTGATATCCGAGTCCACGCCACACGAGAATGGTAGGCTCTGACGATCAATTGCGAGACATAACTCAATACACAATTTATGAAACACTTTAGAATCAATCAGAAATGCACAATTCAATAAACAGTTGGGTCCCCTTTAAAACGAATACATTCACAGTGATAACCAATTACAGTACCATACCGTAGATTACAGTATGGCCTCACAGTTCACAGTAGTCTATTAACATTCTACGGTAATCATACATAACAATTTACAGTGTCACATCACGGTTCGCGATATTATATGCGATTTCTGATGAAATCATGTCAACACGCAATCAGTCATTCATTCACAATAATTTGCGATGAGCGGTCACAAACATTCACAAGAATCATACGGTCATTTGGACATTCAATACAAGATGCAATGCATATGAGACTCTTTTCGATTATTGATGTTGTGCCCAAGTGCTCGGATCGGTGATCGGTGGGGACGCGTCGAGTGATTTCTCCCCTCGGGCTAGGCCGTCAAGACAAATGCTTAGGATAAATCCCCTCGGACTCGAGGCTCGGTCGATCTGAGAATAAATGATCGATGGGGACGCGTGATTTCTCCCCTCGGGCTAGGCCCGTCGACAAAGATAATGAGCTCTTGGCTCTTTTCGGTGATATTAGCAACTTAGGTCACGTCCTTTATCGATCATGCATTGATCGTGCAATGCGATGTTCGAGATTCGATTATTCGATGATTCAAGAATATGCACGAGATATGGCTATAAAGCCCGGTGTAGCGAGAGTCGGTGTCACTCGATAATTCAATCCAATCTGAGAATCGTATGCGAATCGGTCACATATAATTCAAGAATAATATCTGATTCACTCATACATTTGGTGGTCATCAAGTAGTCGATTCAATATAGTGAGAACATACAGATTCGATCATGTATATTTCAATAATCATGCAATTTCCAATGTCATGTAGCGATGCTGATTCGAGACAAAGTAAAGCATACAATTCAATCACATTCATTTGAAGAATTCATACGGTGAGCATTTAGACAATCAAGAATTTGAGAAACCAACTAGGTTACTCACCTATAACTTCCGAGCTATTGCACGAAGTCCCAAAGAATGTCCGTGGAGCGATGATCCAATGGCGCCACTATAACAGTAAAGTACAACCCATTACTAATTGCCCAATTAAACAGTACAATAATGCATATGTCTTTACAGAATTATGTACCATGCATGTTCACGATTTCCGGTGCTAATACCCAAATTCGATATCCTATGCTCAATTTCAACTCTTCACTCAATTGGATCAACACTGCTTTGGTTCAATCCTCAATTCAGTTCAATTTTCTCAATAGTAGACCTCTTTCCCTAGTTCACAGTGAATCGAGAATCACCTCAATCGGAGGTCTACACCATAAGTTATGTCCCACTCATCCAAAATCAATCACATACATTGACCCATTCGGCTGCGACCATGCGGCACTCGCCCGACGAAGAGAAACACGCTTCGCCGGCGTCGTCTCCTCATGACTTCGCCGCGACGTAAGCCAATTGGCTCGTCGGCGGCGTGGCATTCCTTAGATTCGCCATGACGCCTCCACAGGCTCGTCGCGAACGGATTTAATTTAAATCCATTTGCTCGTTGCGACGAAGCCTTCGACGCCTCTGCTCGTCGCGACGTGCGACGGTCCGATCGTCTTCTCCGATCGTCTTTCCATCCATTTTCTCACTCTAAACCCCATTAAACACTCTCAACTACTCAAATCACTATAATAAAGGCCATAAATGCAGTAGGAACCATTAATAACAACATTAAACCAGTAAAAACTTACCAAATCACAGATCGATCCACAAATCCCTCAAAATCGCCGTAAACCCTAAAATGTTTCAATTCCAACGATGATCCACCCAAGCTCCTCAATCCTTAATCACTCGCGATAGACTTGTTAGCCTTACACAATAAGAGGAAAACCACAAGAAATAATCAAAGAATCCTCACCCATGAGAGGAAGCGAAGAACGTCGTGGAGAAGGGAGAGAGAAAATCGTTTTGCCTTAGATATTTTCCCCGATTCTCAAACCTAGGCTATATATATGACCTAAGTCTCCAAATCATCCAAAATTGGTCTCTAAATTTCAACGGCTCAACATCATAATTTCCTATCGGTAAAAATCCTAATTTTCCTTTACCATTGGATGATTCTTTCAAGATCTATGCGATCGATTGGTGGTCGGTCCAAAATTTCGGTCGGGCATTTTCTCCGAATTTCCGGAAATTTCCTCTAAGCCACTATAAAATACCGTCACTCATAAACTATTCTAAATCAGTCACTTGAACGCATTAACTCCTTATTCCTCATTTAATCACGATTGATCGATCCGATCGGTCCACAATTGATCGGTTCACAAACCAGTCAATTGATCGGCCCAATTCACAATTAAATACCGGAAAATCATGAATGCATGTACCAATGAATATATGCATATGCAGTAAACCAGTTCCTCTATGATTAGAGGCCAGTAACATGCTCAGTCAATGTATGCAGTGAAATCCTATCAGTCTGTCCCAATATTACCATAATACCCTTAATGACAGTAACGGGATGTTACAAGCTGCACCATATGGTGTTTCCGCCTCCTTTTCCAAGTTGATTTTTTAAGGAAAAGATGGAAGAACAAGTAGAGTTAGAAGAGGAAGATATTATAGTTCGAGAAAAGATGGAGGATGTGCAACCTCCTACAGTAAGTGATGCAATTCATGCTATCGCTAACCAAATTTTGTTTCCTTTTCCTAGTTATTTACAGGTACAAGAAAAAGAAGAACAGGAAGAGCCACAAGGAGTACAGTTTTTAAGAGAGTCGTGGGCAAGCCAGCTGAAGATTTAAGGTGACACGCAGGATGTCGAGTCTCTATAACCATTGGCGTTACTTTTACAGAGACCATCTTGGTGTGAGAAGGACGATACCTGAAAAGACGAGTGGACATTAGAATATGATGGTGAAGCGATAAAGTTCCACTCTTCCGAAGTTATGAAGCATCGTGCTAAGAAGGAGTTGCATTCACAGGAAGTTATTCCAGGTTTATCACGGAGTTTGAGCATGCTTCCTGTCAGACTCAAGCATCCATTTGATAATGGATGATGTACATATGCCAAGGGTCAAGCTTATGACCTTTGATAAGCGCTTAATGGGAGGCACCCCAATCGTATCCTTTCTTATATATATATATATATATATATAGCAATTTTCTTTTATTTTTATTTTTAGGTTTAATTGAGTTCAGTTAGGAATTTAAATTCAATTTTTTTTGTTATTTTTAAGTTTCATATTTTCATTTTAAAAAATGAAAAAATTTTATTGTCACGCCACTCCCCACTTTTCCCTTTGTTTTCCCCAAATCACTTCTCTCATCCTCGATCTCCACTGTCGATCTTCAACCCACGTTCCTCTTAGTCTATCAATATCACCTAATCTCCACAACATCACGCATCTCACACACTCCATTCTCCATTCACCCATTTACCTCTTTTTTATTATCTTGGTGTTGCGTCCATCTCTGTTTTGCAGGTTCTCCTCCACGAATTGGAACAATGCCCAGGAAGAAAAGTGACTCCCATTGGCTGCCCATACCCATACATTTTGCTGCTAATTTTCCTTTATAATTGGAACACAATTGGATGACCTATTGGGAGCATGAAGGATTTCAACCGCCACCTCCACCAACACCTTGATTTCGGCACTTCTATAATAGAGAAGCTTTCTTTCACCTTTTCCTTTATATTTATTGTAACATCCCATCACTGATGGGAAGGGTAAAATAGTAATTTGAGATGGGTTATGAGTGAGTACACTAGTCTTGGTATGTTCATGCATAATATGGCCTCCATATATGCATAAATTGTAATTTTTGTAAATGTACATGATTGTACATGCATTCCTGACATTTCTCGGCATGTGTTTATTGTGGAAAAATATGAATTGGTTCTTGCACATGGAATTGAAGTGTATTTTTGTGTGTTTTACATTTTTGTGGAAATTTAGAAATTTTTCTGAAAATTTTTCGGGATACTTTTTCGGACCGAAAAAATTGCCAAGTGATGGACTGATTGGCTTTTCGATACTAGAAATGACTGTCCAATGGCACTGAAAAATTAGATACATGATTTTAGAATTTATTACTTTGAGCCATTGGAATTTTGGAGAGAATTTGGACTAGAAATTGTATTGTTATTGGAAAGAAACTTGTAGAGTGCTTAAAAAGGGACAAGTGGCAAGTGACACTTGTCACTTGCCTACTTGTGTATTAAACTTGGTTTGTTTATATAAATATCTTATGTTTGAAAAGCCTTACACGACATTTTGAGTGTTGAAAGTGGGAAAGGTGACTTAGCTTTCTTCTCCTCCGTCCGTAGCTCTCCTCCCCTTTGTTTCTTTTGATATTTTACCCATCTTTTCTACCTTCTTCTTCCTTGCTTTCTCTCCTTTTGTACATGAAAAAAAAATCCAACATAAAACCTAAGCCTTCAAGTTGATGATGTCGTGGGTGTATGGTGGAGGAAGTTAGTGAGTTGGTGATCTTTTGAAGACTTGGAAAGTTGAAGCTTGTTTAGGTAAGATTGTGTTTTTGGCTTGCTTTGTTGTTAAATGCATTAACTGTGTTGTTTATGCACCAAATTGTATGAGAATTTTGTAGGTATATGTGGGTATGTGGTATGTAACTTAGTTAATTAATTGATGGTTGATTGATGATTGATGAGGTAAAATCTAATGAATATAAGTAGAGATATTTAAGATGATTGGAAGTGAAATTTGTGCTTAAAGATTAGTGTAGAACATGAAGGATGATGGGGTGTGTATGTACTGAAATTTGTGGACTTATGTCCAAGGATAGGATGTGAGTGAGTAATAGGTGATATGTGGAGTAAATTGAATGAAAAGTGGTGTAGAAGTGGTGTTGGAATGATAAGATTTGGTTTAGGTGTTAAAAGCTGGAAAATCGAAGTTGTACATGTTTCATTTGTTTTTGCCATAACTTTTCGTACAATCAAGCAATTGAGATGAGGTTTGACTTAAATTAAACTTAAGAAGTATGGTTAGATTTCATATGAAGGACGTTTTGTCCATTGTTGACTTTAAGGGTTTTAAATTTTGCTTGGAAACTGAATTGTTAGGTGCTGTATGAACAGTAATCTGAACCTTGTAATATGAAACTTTGATGATTTTTTTAGGTTGATTTGGAATGAATTTGCTAATTTGGTCTTCTGATAAATGCATATTTGTCCAATATTTATGTTTTAATTATTCCCTTTTGATCCTCTTTATTGATTCAATTATTGGGATTTAACTTAATTTTATGTTTCCTTGTAGGAAATTATAACTACATGAGGTTGGAAATTAAGAGAAAACAACAATTAATTGCTTAACAAAGACAAGAAGCAACACCGAAACGCGGCAATTATGGGACAACGACATTTGGGCGTTTGAAATTAAAATTATGGAGAGCAAATCAACAATCCGGTGAAGTCACGACGATCACGCAGAAAAGCGCTGGAGGTGAATTGAAGACAATCACGAGGAGAACAAGTGGCGGTTGGGACGCACTACCGCAAGAGGAATCACGCAGGAAGGAAGGCATCACGTCGCTGCTTGAAGAGAGGAGGCGGCTGGAACAAAAAGGAGGAAGGAAAAAAAAAAAGAAAGGGACGAGAGGCCAAGACTAAGGAGCCGCCAGAGGTTACATACTTGACGAGGAGGAATTCTTTTGGACTAAAAGCAAGGGACACGCACGGCTGACCAAGGCAAGGAATTAAATTATAGGAGACAACACGTGGCAAGGAAATAAAAGGTGCTGGAGTTTTAATTAAAAAGGAGAAGCAACAAGAGAACAACGACCACGCATCCAAGGAAATCAACATCAAGGAGGGCCCACGTTGCTCACTAAAAGAGGCCATGAAGAAGGGCCCACGAAGATTTGAGAGGAACAAAACCTAAAAATTAAAAAGAAAAGGGGATTGGCGAAGAGGAGGTAGCAGACCATGAGATAGAGCATCGGCCATTTTTCAGATTTTCTCTTTTTATTAGCTTTTATTTCTTTTCTTTGTTATGGAGACTATGTTATTCCATTATTTTGTTAGGTTTAATTTCGTTATGAGTAGCTAAGTTATTTTTAGTCGGGAAATTCCAATTATTATGCTTTGACTCGTGAGACTATTGTTCTGATTATTTGGTTATAATATTCGCATCTTTTTTACGATTTCTTGTCATTGTTTATTAATTGATTCTGCGATTGAGGCTGATTGTAGAGTTAGTTAATTTACATATCGTTGATTTACTTGGTGGAGTCTAACTAGGTGATTGGTATTTGTGGCAATTGGCACTAGGGCATAGTACTTGTCGATTTTGTGTGGAGGAACTTGCGATCTAACTAGATGAAGCATGAGTCGGTCGTGGTCGATTAGGGTTAGTGTTTCTTTAGAATTTAATCTTTGTTAATTAATTGAATCTCGGAGAGAGTCTTGAAGGGTTATTAGTTAATTAGGGAATAGTCAAAGGAGTTTCTGCGACTATTCTAAAATTAAGAAAAAGCGAGGGAGCGAGGTAGTTGGTAACTATAGCTAACCTATTATTAAACCAAAGAAAATATTTGAGTCGATGATGGTGGTCTAAGCATAATTAGGAATTTCTGACTAAGTATGCGTTTATTGAGTTTATCAATTTTATTTGCGTTCTTTGTTGGTTATTGTTTTATTAATTTGCGTTAATCTTTTATCGGTTGTTATTTCAATTAGTAGTTTTAGTAGAAAACTCTAAACCCCCATTTTAATTATTTTCATTAGTTCTTTGGCATTTAAATAGAATCAATTATTCCATTCTCGTGGATCGACCCATTTACCCTTGTCTGCAATTTATTTTCGTTTGGTGTTTGGGATTTATTTTGGTGGATTCGACACCCATCAAATTTTGGCGCCGTTCTTTGAGGCGGTAACTAATTGATTTTGTTTTGTTTTATGCCTAGGAACATTAAACGGAGATTCCATCTTATGCGACCCGAGATCGAAAAAGACCGCTAAGAGGCTAAGGAAGTTGAGCAAGCTAAGGAAGAAGCAAGGAAAAGCTAGTGGATCATGCACTGGTTGAGTCGGATCTTTGAAGCGGAATCTGAAGAGGAGATTGAAGTTGAGCAACAGGTGACGGGAAGCTTAACCGTGACCCGCGCAAGATATGGCTCTCAACAGAACACTCCGGGACTTGGGTAGACCCATCGAAGCACGGCATCCGCTGTGCGTAGAATTTCGAGAACTTGAAGGGTTGAATTGAAATCGGACTGATCCACCTCGCCCACCTTAGTGGTTTGGAAAGCGAGGATCCGAACAAGCATTTGAAGGAATTTCACCTCGTCGCACTTCTATGAAGCCCATGATGTCACGGAGGACCAAATTAAGCGAGAGCTTTTCCATTCTCGCTACGAGGATGCAGCCAAGGATTGGCTCTACTACCTACCTCCAGGGACAATCAACACTTGGGAAGGGATGTCTCGGCAGTTTCTAGAAAAATATTTTCCAGCATCCCGAGCCGCCAATATCAGGCGAGAAATCTGTGGCATTAAGCAGAAGAATTCAGAGAACCTCTACGAGTACTGGGAGAGGTACAAGAGAATTTTGGCAAGCTGCCCGCAGCATGGCATATCCGAACAATTGATCATCCAGTATTTCTACGAGGGTCTTATTCGATGGGCTTGAGAATGATGGATGCCGCAAGTGGTGGGGCCATTGTCATAAAACCCGGTAGAAGCAGGGAGTTGATATCAACCATGGCAGCAAACTCCCGCAATTGGTGCTCGGCAAGATATACGCAAAGAGTGAATGAGGTAAATGTTACTTCTCTCGATGAGGTCAAATCTTTGCTAACAACTTTGGTCGAAATTGAATGTAGGTACTCCTCCACTGCGAGGCGTGTGGCATCTGCACTGCCTAGCTCACCCAACCGATGCATGCCCAACGCCCACGATGAAATACCGGAGAATGTGAATGCTATTGGGTTCCAACAGAGGCAATTTGATCCCTATTCAAACACCTACTGACCCGGTTGGAGAAGCCACCCAAACTTCAAGTTATCTAATACCAACCGACCCAATGTAATTACTATCAAAGACCACCACCACCATGACGACCTTGGGCTCGGGTAAGCCTCTTGAAGAAATTGTCCATATGTTAGCCGCTAACACCGCAAAATTTCAACAGACACCGCAACGATTCCAAAAGCTAGAAGAGAGCATGAAGACTCAGAGACTCGAATGAGTCGAGATAGCATCCTCCGTTAGCGAATGGAGACTCAAGGCAAGCTACCGTCGCGGACACTCGACCGAGGCATAATGTGAGCGCGATTTTCTTAAGAAATGGTAAGGAATTGCAGCCCCCAGTCGACAAGAACCCTAAACGTGACCACGCCCAGGGTTCCAGCGAGAGACGAGCAGGGGAGGCCGAAGGGAGCTTACGTGTGACCACATCTGAGATTCGGGTCCAGCTGGAAATTATCAGAAACCCAAACCTTTAGTGGTTCCACCACCATTCCCGCAGAGACTGGCTCAGAACAAGAAAGAAAAGGAGGATAAGAGCATCATGGAGTTGTTCCAAAAAGTTGAAGTAAACATCCCACTCCTCGAGGCCATTAAGCAGGTTCCGCGCTACGCCAAATTCCTTAAGGAATTATGCACAAACAAGCGTAAGTTAACAGGTAATGAAAGGGTGAGTGTGGGGGAGAATGTTTCATTGTCTTCTGAGAGGAAACTACCTCCTAAGTGTCGCGACCAAGGTATGTTTTCCATTCCTTGCAAAATTGGGAACATTGGTATCGATAAAGCTATGTGTGACCTAGGAGCTTATTAATGTGATGCCTTTATCTGCATTTATACCTCCACAGGTCTTGGTCCGTTAACTAATCTTTGGAGTTATAATTCAATTGGCGGATCGATCGATTGTCTATCTGAAGGTGTTTTAGAGGATGTGCTAGTTCAAGTTAATGGATTAATTTTTCCTGCTGATTTCTTTGTTATTGATATGGGAAATGATAGTTCATCCGAGGTCTTACGATATCTTGTTGGGTAGGCCTTTCCTTAGCTTGCGGCTAAAGCAAAGATAGATGTGCATAGTGGTTCGTTGACTTTAGAGTTTGATGGTGAAGTGGTGAAATTCAATGTTTATGATGCCATGAAGCGTCTTTGAAGATATGTCTTGTGTTTATAAGGTTGATATCATTGAAGATTTGACTCGTGAGGTTTCTACTTTAAATCATGATGATGAGTTGAATTATGCTTTGTGTCATAGCATATACATTGATAGAGTTAAGAGATTAGCGATCGTTACGAAGTTTACGATGATATACTTGATGAGGCCCCAATTTGGAGTTCAAAATGCTTCCGAGCATTTGAAATCGCATATTTAGGTGACGGTGAGACTACGCCGTGATCATATCCAAGCATGCTCGACGACCAGAAGAGGAGAAACTAATTAGAGTGCTTGAGAGTGCAGGGAGGCAATTGGTGGGACCATTGCTGATTTCCAACATCGAGACAAGGGTTAACATCGAGGCGAGGCGTCGAGCCTAGGGCGTTAAACAAGGCGCTAATGGGAGGCAGCCCATATTTTTATTTTATTTTATTTTCTTTCTTTTCTTTTGCTTTATTTTGTGTTCTTTTGTCTCGTTTGTTTCCTTCTTTTCTTTGTTTGATCTTTTCCCTCGTTCCTTGTGTTTTCGGTGATTTGACGTTGGATCAATTAGGAGTTCTTGGATTACAGTTAGCGGGAGTCCTTTATATGATCATATGTTGGCTCTCATCCCTCATTTGTACTAGCTATACCCTCTTGGCGGGAGGCTAAGCGAGCTCACGTATAAGCCCTCATCTTCTCTCGATTCGTGGAAGTCCTCGGTTTACCTTTTCATTTACTTTTACGTTGAGGACAACGCATGCTTTAAGTGTGGGGAGGTGATTTATGCTTTTGAGATGCATCTGTTTTGTTTGATGCATTACTTTGGGATGTGCCCTCCGTTGCCTTTTGGTATTTTGGACTTTTAATTTGTTGATGCGTGGTAGACTAAAAAAATCCTCTTTTGTTCCATTTTGCTTGATGAATTGTTGTGCCTTAGGTAATGGTGGATTGTTTTAAAGAATTCGAGAGTATGGTTGAGTCCTTGTTGCTTAATGTTAATTAAATGTTAATGATTTTGTCCTATATGTTGAAGTTGCGGGCTGAGTTAATTGGTTAGAATTAAAAAAATTTGTGTGATTAATCGGTTGCCTTTCTTGTCTAGAGTCATGTTAAGCTTAGAAGTTGAGTTGGTATATGTGTTGAACTTTGGATTGATGTGGGAAATTATGGTGAGAAAGGGAATGGAGAATAAAAATAAAAGGTGTTAGATTAGTTCGCCAATCACCAAAGGTGGTTGTGGTGAAACCAAAATCCGTCTAAAGGTTGGACAAGGCTGAGTAAGGCGACATTCATCACAAATGTTTGCGTTAGCGTCAAAGGTCTCGGACAAGCGGCGTGTGAAGCAATTAACTACTCCTCGATTACTCGGAAAAAAAAACAAAAACAAAAGAAAAAATTTGCAAGCATCGAGTAATTACGAGTAAGGCTAAAGCCACTTGGCGTTGTGATTGGTGAGTAACCGGGTGACATTCATCACAAATGTTTGCACTCGCGTAAAAGGCCAATGACAATTAGAGTAATTTCTGAGTAAAAGCACCTAATCAATTAAGATTAACCTGATCTTCTCATGACTACCACATAGATTCGGAATTCCTCGTATATATTAACCACCTGATAAGTGAAGTGTGATTCCTAGACCTGATTGGTTTTTAATTAAAATTCGGTAATTCATGCATGCGCTTCAATTTGATTTCAGGCTTGTGTCTTCTCGTGTGGGAAACTTGTTGCATTTGTTTGACATTTGGTTGACATTGGGACAAGATTGTGCTCTTATTCCTAGTTTACATTACCTCTGTGCATGTTTCATTTATTGGAGCGGTTTTTCATTGTGTCTTAGTTCTCTTTTATGCTTGAGGACAAGCATCGTCTAAGTGTGGGGAGATTTGATAAATGCATATTTGTCCAATATTTATGTTTTAATTATTCCCTTTTGATCCTCTTTATTGATTCAATTATTGGGATTTAACTTAATTTTATGTTTCCTTGTAGGAAATTATAACTTCTACATGAGGTTGGAAATTAAGAGAAAACAACAATTAATTGCTTAACAAAGACAAGAAGCAACTTTGAAACGCTAGCAATTATGGGACAACGACATTTGGGCGTTTGAAATTAAAATTATGGAGAGCAAATCAACAATCCGGTGAAGTCACGCGACGCATCACGCAGAAAACGCTGGAGGTGAATTGAAGACAATCACGAGGAGAACAAGTCAAGTGGCGGTGTGTGGACGCCTGCTACTGCAAGAGGAATCACGCAGGAAGGAAGGCATCACGTCGCTGCTTGAAGAGAGGAGGCATGGTGGAACAAAAGGAGGAAGGAAATAAAAAAGAAAGGGACGTGAGAGGCACAAGACTAAGGAGCCGCCAGAGGTTACGCGACGCAGCCAAGAGGAGAATTCTTTTGGACTAAAAGCAAGGGACACGCACGGCAGCCAAGGCAAGGAATTAAAGTATAGGAGACAACACGTGGCAAGGAAATAAAAGGTTTGGAGTTTTAATTAAAAGGAGAAGCAACAAGAGAACAACGACCACGCATCCAAGGAAATCAACATCAAGGAGGGCCCGTTGCTCACTAAAAGAGGCCATGAAGAAGGGCCCACGAAGATTTGAGAGGAACAAAAACCTAAAAATTAAAAAGAAAAGGGGATTGGCGAAGAGGAGGCAAGACCAGCAGATAGAACATCGGCCATTTTGATTTTCTCTTTTATTAGCTTTTATTTCTTTTCTTTGTTATGGAGACTATGTTATTCCATTATTTTGTTAGGTTTAATTTAGTTATGAGTAGCTAAGTTATTTTAGTCGGAAATTCAATTATTATGCTTTGACTCGTGAGACTATTGTTACGATTATTTGGTTATAATATTCGTCTTGTTTACGATTCTTGTCATTGTTTATTAATTGATTCTGCGATTGAGGCTGATTGTAGAGTTAGTTAATTTACATATCGCCATGTTGATTTACTTGGTGGAGTCTAAGCGGGTGATTGGTATTTGTGGCAATTGGCCTTTAGGGCATAATACTTATGCGATTTTGTGTGGAGGAACTTGCGATCTAACTAGATGAAGCATGAGTCGGTCGTAGTCGATTAGGGTTAGTGTTTCTTTAGAATTTAATCTTTGTTAATTAATTGAATCTCGGAGAGAGTCTCGAAGGGTTATTAGTTAATTAGGGAATAGTCAAAGGAGTTTCTCGACTATTCTAAAATTAAGAAGAAGCGAGGGAGCAGAGGTAGTTGGTAACTATAGCTAACCTATTATTAAACCAAAGAAAATATTTGAGTCGATGATCGTGGTCTAAGCATAATTAGGAATTTCTGACTAAGTCATCGTTTATTGAGTTTATCAATTTTATTTGCGTTCTTTGTTGGTTATTGTTTTATTAATTTGCGTTAATCTTTTATCGGTTGTTATTTCAATTAGTAGTTTTAGTAGAAAACTCTAAACCCCCATTTAATTATTTTCATTAGTTCTTTGGCATTTAAATAGAATCAATTATTTCATTCTCGTGGATCGACCCATTTACCCTTGTCTTAATTTATTTTCGTTTGGTGTTTGGGATTTATTTTGGTGGATTGACACCCATCAAATTTTGGCGCCGTTCGGGAACTGGTAACTAATTGATTTTGTTTTGTTTTATACCTAGGAACATTAAATGCGGAGATTCCATCTTATACGACCCGAGATCGAAAAAGACCGCTAAGAGGCTAAGGAAGTTGAGCAAGCTAAGGAAGAAGCAAGGAAAAGCTAGTGGATCACAGACCTGGTTGAGTCGGATCTTGAAGCGGAATCTGAAGAGGAGATTGAAGTTGAGCAATGGTGACGGGAAGCTTAACCGTGACCACGCGCAAGATATGGCTCTCAGCAGAACACTCCGGGACTTGGGTAGACCCATGAAGCACGGCATCCATTGTGCATAGAATTTCAGAACTTGAAGAAGGGTTGAATTGAAATTGGACTGATCCACCTCTTGCCCACCTTAGTGGTTTGGAAAGCGAGGATCGAACAAGCATTTGAAGGAATTTCACCTCGTGCGCACTTCATGAAGCCCATGATGTCACGGAGGACCAAATTAAGCGAGAGCTTTTCCATTCTCGCTACGAGGATGCAGCCAAGGATTGGCTCTACTACTACCTCGAGGGACAATCAACACTTGGGAAGGATGTCTCGGCGGTTTCTAGAAAATATTTTCCAGCATCCGAGCCGCCAATATCAAAGAGAAATCGTGGCATTAAGCGGAAGAATTGAGAGAACCTCTACGAGTCTTGGGAGAGGTACAAGAGAATTTTGGCAAGCTGCCCATGGATGGCATATCGAACAATTGATCATCCGATATTTCTACGAGGTCTTATTCGATGGGAGCGAGAATGATGGATGCATGAGTGGTGGGGCCATTGTCGATAAAACCCGGTAGAAGCGGGAGTTGATATCAACCATGGCAGCAAACTCCAGCAATTGATTGCTCGGCAAGATATACCGCAAAGAGTGAATGAGGTAAATGTTACTTCTCTCGATGAGGTCAAATCTTTCTTAACAACTTTGGTCGAGAAATTGAATGTAGGTACTCCTCCACTGCGAGGCGTGTGGCATCTGCACCGACCTAGCTCACCCAACCGATGCATGCCCAGCGCTCCACGATGAAATACGGAGAATGTGAATGCTATTGGGTTCCAGCGAGGCAATTTGATCCTATTCAAACACCTACTGACCCGGTTGGAGAAGCCACCCAAACTTGATTATCTAATGACCAACCGACCCAACGAATTACTATCAAAGACCACCACCACGCATGACGACCTTGGGCTCGGGTAAGCCTCTTGAAGAAATTGTCCATATGTTAGCCGCTAACACTGCAAAATTTCAACAGACACCATGACAGATTCAAAAGCTAGAAGAGAGCATGAAGACTACAGAGACTCAAATGAGTCGGATAGCATCCTCAGTTAGCGAATGGAGACTCAAGGCAAGCTACCGTCGCGAGACACTCGACCGAGGCATAATGTGGCGCGATTTTCTTAAGAAATGGTAAGGAATTGCAGCCCCGATCGACAAGAACCCTAAGCGTGACCACGCCCGGGGTTCCAGCGAGAGACGAACGGGAGGTGAAAGGGAGCTTACGTGACCACATCTGAGATTCGGGTCCAGCTGAAATTATCGAAACCCAAACCTTTAGTAGTTCCACCACCATTCCCATGAGGCTCGAGTAACAAGAAAGAAAAGGAGGATAAGAGCATCGTGGAGTTGTTCCAAAAGTTGAAGTAAACATCCCACTCCTCGAGGCCATTAAGCAGGTTTCGCTTCGCCAAATTCCTTAAGGAATTATGCACAAACAAGCGTAAGTTAACGGGTAATGAAAGGGTGAGTGTGGGGAGAATGTTTCAATTGTCTTCTGAGGAAACTACCTCCTAAGTGTCGCGACCAAGGTATGTTTTCCATTCCTTGCAAAATTGGGAACATTGGTATCGGTAAAGCTATGTGTGACCTAGGAGCTTCTATTAATGTGATGCCTTTATCTGTTTATACCTCCACGGTTCTTGGTCCGTTAACTAATCTTTGGAGTTATAATTCAATTGGCGGATCGATCGATTGTCTATCTGAAGGTGTTTTAGAGGATGTGCTAGTTCAAGTTAATGGATTAATTTTCCTGCTGATTTCTTTGTTATTGATATGGGAAATGATAGTTCATCAGGTCTTACGATATCTTGTTGGGTAGGCCTTTCCTTACGGCTAAAGCAAAGATAGATGTGCATAGTGGTTCGTTGACTTTAGAGTTTGATGGTGAAGTGGTGAAATTCAATGTTTATGATGCCATGAAAGCGTCTTTGAAGATGTGTCTTGTGTTTATAAGGTTGATATCATTGAAGATTTGACTCATGAGGTTTCTACTTTAAATCATGATGATGAGTTGAATTATGCTTTGTGTCATAGCATGTCTGTTGATAGAGTTAAGAGATTAACTGATCGTTCTGAAGTTTCTGATGATATGCTTTAGTTAATTATCAATGCCTTTTAATTCGTTTGTCAATTACTTTTTCTTCCGACGTCCGATTGACCTGATTCTCGAGGCATCGGATTCATGTATTATTTAATTTCATTTATTTGTGAAATTGGGAATTCTTAGAGCTGAAATTGACGGAAATTGGTTAGGTCGAAGTGAGGGGACCGGGTAATGATTTTTCCGATCCGTGTTTTATTTATAATTGGACCTATAGAGGTCCGAGTTGAGTGATTTTAGTGTCTATGGATTTCAAATTTTTAGAGGAAATTTTTATGATGGGAAATTGTGGAATAGTGCTGGAAATGTCATGAACATGCATTGTACACATTTTAATTGCTACATGTACGTTATTAGATATTTCTGAGTGCACCTTTGGTGATGGTGAATATTTTGGACTGTTTAGAGGCGCTTTTAGAATGTCACCTCACAGACGTTGTCAAGACTTCCAGGCTTTTGCTTCGGGAGCTTTTGGTGAGTGACCTAGATAGTTTCTCAATTATTATTTGTTTATTATTTTGCGCTTATAACTCTGTGGAGAATAATGGTAGGCTTGTGCGTTTGTTTATGACTGGATTCCGGACCGAAGGTGTCCGATGTATTTAGAGATTATGACATAGAAGTGCTATTGTCTGAGAATTTGGGAACTCTGTGTTTTAAATGTGATTAAATGTGAGTGTGATTTTCATGTGAAAAATTTTGAACTAATTGGTTGAATGTGATAATTGGGAATGATTGTGATGTTGATATGGTTTCATTTTGACCTATGCATTCCATGCATTCAAGGCATGATCAGATAATAACAGTTGTGACCGGAGCAGCCACCGAGAGCTACAAACTCAACGTTTATATTTGCGCCTCGAACCTCACAGTGATTCAGAGCCTCAAGCTCAACGATTAATGCGCCCATATTGGGACAGTACAGGCGCTCGGTCACAACACTGCAATAAATGAAAAAAAAGTGTCACATACGTGTGTCATATGCATTTGATTTAATCATTTGGATTGAGTGAAAGGCAAAATGCCTTATGCTTTTGTAGTACCAATCATGTGGTATTTCTGAAAGTAGATTATGAAACAATTGTATTATGCTTGCGTGTTGTATGAAATCAATTGTTTATGAATGTCGAATCAAATGAAATGCATCAATTGTCTGTACTCAAGTGAAATTGTGAAATGTGATCAGACATGCAACAATGAAAATATATGTTATGTGAATTGATGAGTTGCATGAATTGAGTGAACCATCGATAATGGTTGAAGTGAATCACACGTTAATACAATACTTATAAAACGATATAGATTGCATGAGAAGGGGGGTTGAATTGTGTATTCCACTTTTTGTAAATCTTAAAAAACTGTTTGTTAGAAATAAAACTCTTTTCAGAACTTCTGATAGATTCTAATTAATCAAAACTTTGAAAACTTGTTTATGAATTAAGTAATGATAAAACTTGAATCTAAAAATAGAGATGTAGAGTGAGAGTAGTTTGACACGTAGATTTATCTGGTTCACCCCAAGCCGTGGGCTCGCCCGATCCTCGAGTTTCTTACGAGATTTCACTATCTCTTCAAACGTTACAAGTATTCTTTGAGAGCCTCTTCAGGTCTCTACAACTAGTATTCTTTCACACTTAGCCTCTATAGGCTATCTGTTCTACTTTTTCTCAGAAAAGTGTTTGAACACTTGTTACAGTAGAATAGCTTTAAGCTAAATCAAAACAATAAGCTCGTAGTTGTGAATCTGCTAATTTTTAACTTCACTGATTTGACTAACTTTGCAATCTTCGACTTCGACTTGTATTTATAGCTTTCGTCTCCAACTGCTTCTTGATTCTTGTTTCTTGAATCTTTAAAAAGCGGTTATTGATTGAGTTACGTAACTTCTTTCGAACTGACTCCTTCGTCTTCTTTTTGAATTCCGCATCTTCCTTTCTTCGTCTGTATTTTTTGCGTCTGTGTCTCTGCGTCTGCTTTTACTCTTCGCGTCTGCGTTTGCTTTCCTTAGCGTTCACGTCTACGTCTGTAGGACTTCGTCTGTCTTACTTCGTCTGTCTTGTTTTTCTTTTTATTGATTGTTTTTGTTATACATCAAAATCATATCTAAGTAAAGTCATTTGGACTTAACAATCTCCCCCTTTTTGATGATAACAAATTATATACAAAAGAAAAACAAAATACAATGTTTAACAACCAAAAAAAACTTATCTTCAACTTCTTCTTTGACTTCATCCTTTCTTCGTCTACTTCAGTCACACCTTCTTTTTCTGATCATCCTCTTCTCTTCTGCTCTTCTCCTTTGCTCTTCGTTCATTCTCTTCTTTTCTGCTCTTCTCCCCCTATTTGTTATAACAAAAAATGATTAATGATGATGGCTCTTTAGCAGTTCTGTCATCAGCTTCTTTAGATCATTCATCGTCTCCTTGATCTCATTGACTTCTCCGCGTAATCTACTGAGTTCATCTGATGAGTCAATCGATGAAGAGGCTTGATTAACATTTGCTGAGGGAGGAGTGAATGGTATTGATGTAGTATAAGCATCAGAAGTAGGAATGTATTCATCATTGATCTGAATTGTTGGTGGACGAATAAACGTATCAGCTTCAGGAAGATCTAAGTCAAATGGGCGAGCAACATCGATGCTTGTCTTCCTTGCAGGAGTAATCATACGCTTGAATAGTCATTGTATTAGACGAGAGGTCTAATCTGCAGAATTGTCTGAACAAGGAACTCGATAAGCGTCCCTGTTATAACTCTTCCTCCCACTGGACAGTCTTCTCGCTTGTCAGTATAACTGCAGCTCGCTTGATCTTTATTCTGTGTAGAAGCGCATGCTTCATCAATTTTACGCACTTCTTCATCTATTTGATCTGCGGACAGATCATCATTATCTTCTTCCTTAGGAAATAACTTTGACTTCCCCTTAGTCAAATCCAGAGGATATCTTGGCTGGATATCTGGTGCAACCTTTATTTCAGTCTTCTCTGTAATCGGAAAAATAGTACACGGCTTACAGGGAATTTTTGTAAGGTATGGCTTGGTAGCAGCATCCCTCAAAGCATCGTGAAAATTCTTTTCATCTTCTTTCAGTAAGTCCCATGTGTTACTATTTATCGTCATAGGTCGTACCATAGCCATTCTCTTCTTCACTGGTTGACTGCAGATTGCAATAACAGTTCTCCTTCTGGTAACAACTTCAACCATTCTGATCTTCAGCTTATGTTTTCTCAAAAACTGATGATAGTTGTATACCGTCAGACAAGGTTCATCATCATCCGAGTCTGATTCTGCTTTTGTTTCTGATTGTGCTTCAATAGGATCTTCCTGAACCGAGCTTTGCTCCACTAGTTCCTCCTGTTGAGCAATAGGGGTTTCTGACGTGATACGCTTTCGGTTTTTTTTACATCGAAGCGACTTTAAAGGTTTCTTTCTTTCGACTAACTTCCCCAACAGTTGTGACAGATTTCTTTCGACTAATTTTCTTAGTCTTGTCTTTTGCTTCAGTCAGACTTGAAGATTTCTGCGCGTGAGATTTTTCTCTCTCAGATTCTGATTTTCTTTTCTTCCCAATCTCTTGGGCTTTTCTGGATGTATCCTCTTCCAGAATAGAGACTAAAGATCATGTTGCTTTATGTGCTCAAAATTGAGACGATTGTACTTGACTCTGTTCTCTGGCAATCTTTTCTTCTTGTTGCCTTAGAGTCCGAATCCTTGGAGATCTCTTTGCCTTCTTTGGAACTTCACTTAGAAGACTTTCTCCTTGTCTTTTTGGCACACTTGCTTCTGTCCTTCGAGGTAGACTTACTTCGATTTGAGGACTCGTCCGTTTCATCAGCGGTCTTCCTGTTAGTCTTCTTATTTCTTCTGTAGGCGATTTTATTCTCACTTGAGTTGGAGAACTCAAGCGAGTCTTCTTGAGACATGCTCCCCTCGGTTCTTGTTCTCCTTGAAGAGTGCGCTTCTGTTTAACTACGGTCCTCGGACCCATTCTCCGTATTGTGATTGCATCAATCTTACTCTTCACTGGTACAATCCTTTTATTTCCTGCATGCGAGAGGATTAGGATTCATAAAAATCCTTGTGAGAAGCATACCGTAAGGATAGCTAGTTGTATCCTTCATCTCCTTAATCATGTAGTGAAAGATTAAGAAGGGTAAATCAATAGGGCTGCGATTCAGCAGGTAAAACAAGCATTGTTCATCCAGGGTAGTCACCAAATGCCTTGAACCTACTCTAGGTAGAATGTAGTTAAACAAAATCGCACGAAGAATGTAACACCCCACTCCCGAGTGACCTGAACCCGATATCATTGATGATATCCGAGCCCGTGCCCCGCGAGGGTGGCGTACTACATCAGTCAATTTAAAACCCAGTATACATTTTTTTTAAACCAATCATTCCATGTTAAAAGAAAACAGTTTCCGTTATTACACAATCACGCAGAATAAATAGTAAACAGTAGAAAATCTTTGCAGTTACAATTATTACTATCATTTAACAATATTTTACAGTAACCAAACAGTTCACATACTAATCAGTTTACAAAGATTGCGGACTACAACATTGAGAAAGACTAATGCAGACGCGAACTGATCCCGACCTCTATCCTTTACTTGCCTACAGTAGACATACTCCCGTGTCAACCGGGGTATTCTTCAGGACCTGAAAAATAGATGCAAATTTTGGGTGAGTTTTGCGAACTCAATGAGAAACCATCATCGATGGTTCACTCAAATCATGCATTACGCACATGGCGTACAACATATCTGATAATATTGATTATCGGTATAATATAACGGTTTGCGCAATAAACAACAATTAGCGATAACATATAACAATTTTGCGATAAATCATGTCATCACATAATCGATAATTGTCACAACACGGTCATTCATGTGAATGCAATGCATGTGACTCTTTTCGATTATTGATGTTGTGCCCAAGTGCTCGATCGATGCAGTGAGGGCGAGTCGAGATTTCTCCCCGGGCGGGCTAAGCCGGCGATCTGATGTGAGAGCTCGAGGCTCTTTTCGGTGATAATAGCAACTTGGGACACGTCCATTATCGATCATGCATGCAATGCGGTGTTTAATGATTCTGATGTCTGGCTATAAAAGCCCGGTATTCGATATTGATGTCGCTATGATATGGCTATAAAGCCCGATATTGATCTCGATGTCATGTATCGATGCGGTGAAGTTCGGTGAAAGCATGCAATTCAATCTAATACATGCGAAGAATCATCGATGAGTCATACAATTCATCTTTGCATGTAATTCACGTAGAGCATGTAAACAACCGGTATTTGAGAAACCAACTAGGTTACTCACCTGTATTTCGAGCCAAAATCTGGCGATCTCGGTGGCGTCGGTGGACCAAGCGCTCAAGTATGCCTCTATAATAATCGGAAAATATAACCATTACCACTTGTCCAATCAGAACTATTTAATAACGCATATGAAGCAATTTGTAGGTGCACAATGCATGTTCATGATATTCCCGGCCCTAATCTCATTTTTTCCATCATAAAAATCCGTCTAAAAATTAGAAACCTATTGGCGCTGACGGTGCACAATTCGGACCTCTATAGGTCCCCAATTAAACAAAACAGTGATTAAAGGCTCCGTTACCCGGGGCCACGTCAATTTCCCGTCTAAAAATTTCCAATTTCTCACAAAATGAAATTCAATATGTTACAAGTCCGATGCCTCAAGAATCAGGTCAATCGGATGTCGGACAGAAAAGTTATTCACGAAAGAAACCAAAATTCAAATAAAACAATTAATATATCTATAAGCCTTTATTACCTCCTTTTTTTTTTCCTGTTTTCCAACCGAATTTCAATCCTCTATAACTTTTTGTACACAATTCAGAAAATTACAAACCATACCTTGTTGGAAAGATAATGAAACCCTCTACAAGTTTCATTTAGATCATTCAAATTCATTCCACCCTAAGGGTGTCAAAAATCCCATGAAAGCTACTGCTCACTCAAAGTCACTCAACACAGTACAGTATCTTGTAAATTCAGTAACTTTCATTCTATTCAGTCAAAAATTACACAATAACTATGATCATCAATATCACAATGTTATCTAAAACTTTCATGAATAACTAAACTCCCAATTCATTTACTAACTAGGTCAAATAATTCACCAAAGCATCTGTCTACTAAACTGTCCCAATCTGAGCAGTAAATTTCCAACGAGTATGTCTCCCAGCACAAATCTCAAAAAAATCATTACTTTATATCCCTGAAAAGATAAGATCTCAAACTTCAATTTTCATGAAGAACCCAAATTCCAATTCAACCTCTAACAATTTCAAATCTGCCAAACAATGTACTGATCAGGGCAGCAGTGAGAAACCTAATGTAGGTTCAGTTCTTGGAAATTCATTACTCCCAAATATGACATACAAAAATTACATTCCATATATCATTTTCAAGATAATTTCTTCCTCTACAACTTTTCAGAAGATCACTCATGCCAATTCAATTCACATAAATTTCTAAAATTTCTTCCAATCCGAATGCTCACAAAATCTACACTTAGGCTAGGTTTCATCAAAATGCTCAAAACCAGTCAATAATAAACAGGTCATATCTCCCAATATACAGATCGAAAAATTGCAAAATCAGTTGCAATGGAAATATAACGTGATAGGCTTCAACTTTCATGAAGAACAGTTCCACTAATTCCTTCTACATAAATCTAGAAAAATCACCAAAGTTTCAGATGACTACTTCCGGATACTGTTCATACAATACATACCACTAACTTTCCAAGGCACAATTCAACCTCTTAGAGATACAATTAGGTAACACCTATTTCACACAAAAATGTAGCCAACGAACTCAAGTTTAATTTGGTCCAAACCGCATCTCATTTGCATACCTACACAATTAGTTATGATCAAAACAGTAAACCATGTACAAATAACAATTTTCCAGCTTTGATGTTCAATTCAATTCCTTTCATTCCCATGTCCATTCTACTTCAATTAGCACTCAATTTAACTCATTCATTCACCCTAACCTTCATCAAATACTTCACTTCAATATCAATACCTAAAATTGCAGCATCATACTCACTCATTTTCCTTTTACTATAATCATCTAATATGACTAACTTCACTTAAAAATACATAATGCATGCTACCCTCATCCATACATACACAACTCTAACCTTATACCCAATAACTCAACCATAGTTTTCAAGACCTTCATGCATCATACATCATCATTTAGAAAGAACAATAACTTCCAATTCATGCATTAAAAACAACCAATTGATTCATTAAAACATAATGAAAGCTGAAAACCAATTTCCTACCTCACCAATTTTCCTAATTTCCCCTCACCTTACATGGCAATCACCCTATCAAAAGAGGTAGGAAGCTTGGGCTTGAGCAAAGGGAGAGGATGCACTTAAGGTAGGAGAAGAGTAGCATTTTAGTTAAATGATGGAGAAGAAGAAACTTGGAGAATGAAAAGCTTGAGAGATGATGAAGGTTGACGAGAGAAGAGATGAAAAACCTCTTTTTTTCAAAACCCTTTCTTCCTCTTATATATATCACGATCATCACTCTTCTTCTTTCTATAAAATGCCATTTGTCTTTAATGATTAAAGACAAATTAAATGTAAAGTGGAATGCTTTCCACGTATGGCCTATATATATATATATATAAAGTAAAGCTTCCTCCTCCATTTTTGTTGTTTCTTGATCCATTTTGGTTGTTTTAGACATCCAATTTGGTCCCAATAAGAACAAATTCAATAATCCCAATTGACTTTTTTTTTGTTGCTCTGAAAATCAACGGTTCGCCACTTGGCGATTTTTTCGGTCCGGAATTTCAGAAATTTCCCGAATCATTTTTGAACATTACGAAATTGCCCAAAATTGTAAAACATATAACGATCCACTCCGATAATTTTTAAACACGAAAACCACATTTTCCATAACAAAAACACATTTAGGCCATTTCTGGCGATTTTTCCGGTCCGGAAATTTTCTCCAGAAAAATTCCTAAAAATCCCTTAAAATAGAAAATAATTTATGGCGCCTCGAATAATTTTTCAAACCCAATAACCACGTTAATCGATAAAATTGCCTTAGGCACAAAAGCAAGAATATCATGTATACATATACGGTCATTTCATGTGCGAGAATTGTGGTGTGTATCGGTCCTATTATGCATAAGCGATACTAATTAATCCCTCTCAATCCCTTCCTATGACAAATTTCCTATTTTACCCTTCGGTAGGAGGTGGGATATTACAATTCCCCTCCTTATAAAAATTTAGTCCTCGAAATTCTCAATCAACTAATCATATGTTCCTATATGTCCGTACACTTTTCCACTTAATAATTCATTTTCCGAAGGTCACGATAACTATATTGATCGGTTGTTCAATTACTAATTTGGCTAACTCATTATCACTCGATCACGATGAAGCGGACTCAACAAGGCTATCGATTGGCGATCTCATTTTCTTAGCTATCCCACTTGCCATTTTCAGAGTAGTCATTACCTTTAGTTCCAATGCTATGACTCAGTTCATTAATTCAGAACCTGTTCACTAATCATCACGTTTATCATCCAATACCTTTTCTCTATACCGTCCAATATCTTTTCTCCCGATAACATACAGACTAAGTCGTATTCCATGAAGTACATCTTTTCAAGGTGATACTTACAATAGCCTCCTTTATCTAGTCAGGGACGATTCACATTCCTTTGATACCAATACAATGACGTTTAGCTCCATATCACTATAACCAGTGATACTTTACCTAATGCAGTCATGCCTTATATCCCATTGACTCGCTGTTCAAATTCATTTCTCCTTAGACAATTCATTAATCTATAGTGTTCACGCCCTCTATTCGGGTATGCAATTTTTCTTTGTTTCTTTTGTCCGATTCTGATCCACTTTAATTAACTCATGCGGTTTTTCCTGAGTCACTTTCCTTTATTTCACTCATCACAAGCATTTCGACTCAATGTTGGTCTTTGCCTCCCGTTAGGCAGCATGCGATGTACCCGGTGTATCCTATAGTAAATCGATTGCTATAACATGGTCTTCATCTGTGAAACTCAAACCACTTAGCATTTCTCCTGTTGAACATTCACACCAATAAGCACTTGAATCAATAATCACTTCATTCTATACCTGTAGTAACTCAATTTCACTCTTCGCATGTTTCTAGCTTCGATTGCTCAATTTCTTTGCTCATCAATTACTTTGTTCAATCCCGACACATGATTATTCTTTGAATCATTCAATACCAGTCTCCCCGATTACACTTACATCTTCATATTCAAGATGGGAATCACCAGTTTGATTCCTGAACTATTTACCTTTCTTAACCCTATTCAGTACCTGATGGGTGTCGAATCCACCAAAAATAAATCCCAAACACCAAACGAAAATAAATTGCGCACAGTGGTAAATGGGGTCGATCCACAGAGAATGGAATAATTGATTCTATTTAAATGCCAAAGAACGAATGAAAATAATTAAAATGGGGTTTTGAAGTTTTCGACTAAAACTACTAATTGAAATAACAACTGATAAAAGATTAACGCAAATTAATAAAACAATAACCAACAAAGAACGCAAATAAAATTGATAAACTCAATAAACGACAACTTAGCCAGGAAATTCCTAATTATGCTTAGACCACGATCATCGACTCAAATATTTTCTTTGGTTTAATAATAGGTTAGCTATGGTTACCAACTACCTCTGGCTCCCTCGTTTCTTCTTAATTTTAGAATAGTCGCAGAAACTCCTTTGACTATTCCCTAATTAATTAATAACCCCTTCGAGACTCTCTCCGAGATTCAATTAATTAACAGCGTTAAACTCTAAAGAAACACTAACCCTAACTGACTACGCACAGACTCATGCTTCATCTAGTTAGATCGCAAGTTCCTCCACACAAAATCAGACAAATACTATGCCCTAGTGCCAATTGCCACAAATACCAATCACCCAGTTAGACTCCACCAAGTAAATCAGTTGGCGATATGTAAATTAACTAACTCTACAATCAGGCCTCAATCGCAGAATCAATTAATAAACAATGACGATAAATCGAAGCGATGCGAATATTATAACCAAATAATCGAACAATAGTCTCACGAGTCAAAGCATAATAATTGGAATTCCACGACTAAAGCAGTTAGCTACTCATACAAAATTAAATCTAACAAAGTTCTTAATCAACATAGTCTAAATAACAAAAAGTAAGAAAAACTAAGAAAGCGAAATCTGAAATTCTATCCTCTATCTTGACGTCTGCGTCGGTCCCACAATTTTCTCGGTAGCGTAGCCGCCGGACCTCTTCGTCGTCACTCCCAAAATCCGTTCTACATGCGCAATTGCGTCGTAAACCCTTTTATTTGCTCTCTACGTGCGTGTTGCCGGCCTCCGAGACATTTGTTCCCCTGTCTTTGCGTCGTTTCCACTTGCTTTATTAAAAACCTACTTATTATTTTTCTTCTCCACGTGCTTGTCTCCTTGGCTGCCGTCACTTACGTTGGGCCTTGCTTCCTCCTTTTATTCCTCATTCACTTTTGTCTTTCTTTAATTCCTTTTTCCAGCTTCCACGTCAGCTCTCCTTTGGCTTGCATGTTGCCTTAGGATTTGGTCTCCTCCACTAATTATTTCCTTGTTTAGCCTATTAGTCCCCACGTGTGTCTTGCTTGGTGTGTCCATTAAATTACAACTCTCTTGTGTTTTGTTGCTGATCTCTCCTCTTGATTTATTTCCTACAAGGAAACATAAATCAAATTAAGTCCCAATAATTGCATAAACAAGATAAATAAAAAGGGATAATTAAAACATAAATATTAGACAAATATGCACTTATCAAATCTCCCCACACTTAGACGATGCTTGTCCTCAAGCATAAAAGAGAACCAGGACCCAATAAAAATCACTCCAATAAATGAAACATGCACAGACGTAATGTAAACTAGGAATGAGAGTGCAATCTTGTCCCAATGTCAACGAAATGTCAAATAAATGCAACAAGTTTCCCACACGAGAAGACACAAGCCTGAAATCAAATTGAAGCGCATGCATGAATTATCGAATTTTAATTAAAAACCAATCAGGTCTAGGAATCACACTTCACTTATCAGGTGGTTAATATATACGATGAACTCCGAATCTAAGTGGTAGTTATGGGAAGATCAGGTTAATCTTAATTAATTGATTAGGTGTTTTTAGCTATAATTTGCTTGGAATTGTCATTGGCCTTTTTACGCGAATGCAAACATTTGTGATGAATGTCACCCGGTTACTCGATCAATCCTGGCCAAGTGGCTTTAGCCTTACTCGTAATTACTCAGATGCTTGCAAAAAATTTTTTTCGAGTAATCAGAGGAGTAGTTGGTTGCCTCACACGTCATAGTTGTTCAAGACCTTTTTACGCGAACGCAAACATTTGTGATGAATGTCGCGGTTACTAAGTCTTGTCCAACCTTTAGGCGGATTTTAAACCGCTCACAATCACCTTTGGTGATTGGCGAACGAATCTAACACCTTTTTATTTTATTCTTCATTCCTTTCTCGACATAATTTCCCACATCAATTCAAAGTTCAACACATATACCAACTCAACTTCTAAGCTTAACATGACTATAGACAAGAAAGGCACCGATTAATCACACAATTTTTTTATCTGACCAATTAACTCAGGCTCGCAACTTCAACATATAGGACAAAATCGTTAACATTTAATTAACATTAAGAAACAAGGGACTCAATCATACTCGCGACTCCTTTAAAATAATCCATCATTACCTAAGGCACAACAATTCATCAAGCAAAATGGAGCAAAAGAGGATTTTTTTTTTAAGTCCACCACGGCATCAACAGTTAAAAGTCCAAAAATACCAAAAGGCAACGAAAAGCACAGCCCAAAGTAATGCATCAAACAAAAACAGCATGCATCTCAAAAGCATAAATCACCTCCCCACACTTAAATCATGCGTTGTCCTCAACGTAAAAGTAATTGAAAAGGTGGCGAGGACTTCCACGAAACGGAGAGAAGATGAGGGCTTATCGTGAGCTCGTTTAGGCATCCCTTGATGAGGGTAGAGCTAATACAGTGAGGGACGAGCCAACATATGATCATATAAAGGACTCCCGTCAGCTGTAATCCAAGAACTCCGAATTGATCCAATGCCGAGCCTTATGAAAGACACAGGGAAGGAAAGGAAAATATCAAAACAAAGAAAAAAGGAAACAAACGAGACAAAAAGAACACAAAACAAAGCAAAAGAAAAGAAAGAAAAATAAAATAAAATAAAAATAAAAATATGGGCTGCCTCCCATCAGCGCCCTTGTTTAACGTCCTAGGCTCGACGATCCTCGTCTCGATGTTAACCCTCGTCTCGATGTTGGAAATCAGCAATGGTCCCACCAATTGCCTCCCTGTACTCTCGAAGCACTCTAATTAGTTTCTCCTCTTCCAGGTCGTCGAGCATGCTGGATATGATCACGGGCAGAGTCTCACCATCACCTAAATATGCGTATTTCAAATGCTCGAGAAGCGTTTTGAGCTCGACTTTGAGGCCTCATCAAGTATATCATCGAAACTTGGACCGATCAATAACTCTCTTAACTCCATCAGCGGACATCCTATGACACGAAGCATAATTCAACTCATCATCATAATTTAAAGCAAAAACCTCGTGAGTCAAATCTTGATGATATCAACATTATAAACACAAGACACATCTTGACTGTTTCATGGCATCATAAACATTGAATTTCACCACTTCACCATCAAACTCTAAAGTCAATAAGCCCTTATGCACATCTATCTTTGCTTTAGTGTCTTGAGGAAAGGCCTACCCAACAAGATATCGGAAGAATTAGATGAACTATCATTTCCCATATCAATAACAAAGAAATCAGCGGAAAAATTAATCCATCAACGAACTAGCACATCCTCTAAAACACCTTGGGATAGACAATCGATCGATCCATGATTGAATTATAACACCGGTACTAGTTAATGGACCAAGACCGAGGAGGTATAAGCAGATAAAGGCATCACATTAATAGAGGCTCCTAAATCACACATAGCCTTACTTATACCAATATTCCCAATTTTGCAAGGAATGGAAAACATACCTTGGTCGCGACACTTAGGAGGTAGTTTCCTCGTAAGGCAATGAAACATTCTCCCCCACTCACCCTTTCATTACTGTTAACTTACGCTTGTTTGTGCATAATTCCTTAAGGAATTTGGCGTAGTGTGAACACCTTAATGGCCTCGAGGTGGGATGTTTACTTCAACTTTTGGAATAACTCCATGATGCTCTTATCCTCCTTTTCTTTCTTGTTACAGGCAGGTCTACGAGGGAATGGGGTGGAACCACTAAAGGTTTGGGCTTCGAGGTTTTCATTTGGGCCGAATCTGTATGTGGTCACGGTTAAGCTCCATTTGGCCTCTGTTATCTCTGCATGCACGGAACCCCAGGCGTGGTCACGTTTAGGGTTCTGTCATTGGGATTGCAATTCCTTACCACTTTTAAGAAAATTGCGCTCACATTATGCCTCGGGTCGAGTGTGCGAGACGGCGACTTGCCTTGAGTCTCCATCCTACTAACAGAGGATCTTGTCGACTCATTTGAGTCTCTAGGTCTTCATGCTCTCTTCTAACTTTTGAAATCTGGTTGCGGTGTCTGTTGAAATTTTGCAGTATTAGTAGCTAACATATGGACAATTTCTTGAGAGGCTTACCAGAGCAGAAAGGCATTGCGGTGGTGGTGGCCTTTGATAGTAATTACATTGGGTCGGTTGTTGTTAGCATAGCGAAGTTACGGTGACTTCTCCAACCGGGGTTGTAGGTGTTTGAATAGGATCAAAGCGCCTCTGTTGGAACCCAATAGCATTCACCTTCTCGGTGTCTCATCGTGGAGTGTTGGGCATGCATCGGTTGGGTGAGCTAGGCTGGTGCAGATGCCACATGCCCTCGCAGGTGGAGGAGTACCTACATTCAATTTCTCGACCAAAGTTGTTAGCAAAGACTTGACCTCATTGAGAGAAGTAACATTTACCTCGTTCACTCTTCGTGGTATATCTGGTCGAGCACCGAATTGCTGGGAGTTTGCTGCCATGGTTGATATCAACTCCCGCGCTTCAGTTGGGGTTTTGCTGACTATGGCCCCACCACTTGCGGCGTCCATCATTCTGCGCTCCATTGGAATCAGACCCTCGTAGAAATACTGGATGATCAATTGCTCAGATATGCCATGCTGCGGGCAGCTTGCTAAAATTCTCTTGTACCTCTCCCAAGACTCGTAGAGGTCTACGAATCATACGCTTAATGCCACAGATTTCTCGTCGATGTTGGCGGCTCGGGATCTTTGGGAAATATTTTTCTAGAGCTGTGGGACATCCCTTCCTAAGTGTTGATCGTCCCGGAGGTAGGTAGTAGAGCCGGTCCTTGGCGCATCCTGTGCGAGAATGGAAAAGCTCTCGATTTGATTTGGTCCTCCGTGACATTGCGGGGCTTCATGGAAGTGCAGACGAGGTGAAATTCCTTCAAATGCTTGTTCGGATCCTCATTTTCCAAACCACGGAAGGTGGGCAGTAGGTGGATCAGTCCGGATTTCAATTCGAACCCTTCTTGAAGTTCTGGAAAATCTATGCACAGCGGATTTGCGCTTGATGGGTCTACCAAGTCTGGAGGTTACATAAGAGCCATATCCTGCGCGTGGTCACGGTTAAGCTTCCCGTCAGGCTGCTGTTCAACTTCAATCTCCTCTTCGTACTCCGTTTCAGTGTCCGACTCAACCGGGATCTGTAATCTACTGGTTTCTCCTTGCTTCTTCCTTAGTTTGGTCAGCTTCCTTAGCCTCTTAGCAGTCTTTTCAATCTCAGCGTCGTACAAGATGGAATCTCCCGTACGAATGTTCCTAGGCATAAAACAAACAAAATCAATTAATTACCAATCCCCGGCAACGGCGCCAAAATTTGATGGGTGTCGAATCCACCAAAAATAAATCCCAAACACCAAACGAAAATAAATTGCGCACAGTGGTAAATGGGGTCGATCCACAGAGAATGGAATAATTGATTCTATTTAAATGCCAAAGAACGAATGAAAATAATTAAAATGGGGTTTTGAAGTTTTGACTAAAACTACTAATTGAAATAACAAGCGATAAAAGATTAGCAAATTAATAAAACAATAACCAACAAAGAAGCATAAATAAAATTGATAAACTCAATAAGCGACAACTTAGCCAGAAATTCCTAATTATGCTTAGACCACGATCATCGACTCAAATATTTTCTTTGGTTTAATAATAGGTTAGCTATGGTTACCAACTACCTCGGCTCCCTCGTTTCTTCTTAATTTTAGAATAGTCGCAGAAACTCCTTTGACTATTCCCTAATTAATTAATAACCCCTTCGAGACTCTCTCCGAGATTCAATTAATTAATAGCGTTAAACTCTAAAGAAACACTAACCCTAACTGACTACGCACAGACTCATGCTTCATCTAGTTAGATCGCAAGTTCCTCCACACAAAATCAGACAAATACTATGCCCTAGTGCCAATTGCCACAAATACCAATCACCCAGTTAGACTCCACCAAGTAAATCAGTTGGCGATATGTAAATTAACTAACTCTACAATCAGGCCTCAATCGCGAATCAATTAATAAACAATGACGATAAATCGAAGCGATGCGAATATTATAACCAAATAATCAGAACAATAGTCTCACGAGTCAAAGCATAATAATTGGAATTCCCCGACTAAAACAGATTAGCTACTCATACAAAAATTAAATCTAACAAAGTTCTTAATCAACATAGTCTAAATAACAAAGAAGTAAGAAAAACTAAGAAAACGAAATCTGGAAATTCTATCCTCTATCTTGACGTCTCGCATCGGTCCCACGAATTTTCTCGGCCAGCGTAGCCGCGGACCTCTTCGTCGTCACTCCCAAAAATCCGTTCTACATGCGCAGCCGTGCGTAAACCCTTTTATTTGCTCTCCTACGTGCGTGACTGCCAGCCTCCCCAGACGCTGTTCCCCTGTGCTGCGTCGTTTCCACTTGCTTTATTAAAAACCTACTTATTATTTTTCTTCTCCACGTGCTTGTCTCCTTGGCTACCGTCACTTACGTTGGGCCTTGCTTCCTCCTTTTATTCCTCATTCACTTTTGTCTTTCTTTAATTCCTTTTTCCAGCTTCCACGTCAGCTCTCCTTTGGCTTGCATGTTGCCTTAGGCATTTGGTCTCCTCCACTAATTATTTCCTTGTTTAGCCTATTAGTCCCCACGTGTGTCTTGCTTGGTGTGTCCATTAAATTACAACTCTCTTGTGTTTTGTTGCTGATCTCTCCTCTTGATTTATTTCCTACAAGGAAACATAAATCAAATTAAGTCCCAATAATTGCATAAACAAGATAAATAAAAAGGGATAATTAAAACATAAATATTAGACAAATATGCACTTATCAGTACCACTAAATCTCCAACCTCAATTATTCACAATTACCCATAATCTATTTGATATACTTTGAAAATCCCAATGTCTGTAATTGATCTGTTCACTAGTTGGCATTTTCGATATTTATGCCTGTCTCTTTTCTCAATTAAGCACAGTGTATCCTTATAGGAATCTAAAGTCTCCAAGGCTTTAAACAATTTCGATCATAACACCAATACCATTTATCAAAGTCAATTCAATTTATCTTATACCATTTTAACATAATGTCTCAGTTCATCACACACTGCCCCCTCTCCAAGGGCATACTTATCATCAGTATCAAATTCCTTTATAAAGATAACACTACGTCACGTCATTGTCAGTTTTCCTTTAGGACTTCGTATCTCTATTCATTTTCTCTTTTCAATTAATTTTCTGTCATCCACATCGATGTATGCCAATACCTAGTGATCCGTACTTGGACCTTCATAAATTTCACTTCATTTGAGTATTCCACCTCACAGTTTGGGACTATTTTATTCTTAGCTTCAAATCTAGATTTCCCAACAGTGTTGCATCACATATGGAGCTCTATTAACTTCACATTGCAATAGGATCGCCTCAAATTAAACTTCCACTCATGTTATAGGATACTTTACATTTCCGTACACACAGTACAGATAACCTCAATTTCACTTTCATACTTCTTTCCGTTTTTCCATTAGTCTTGCTACCATCTTTATGCTGTTTACGAAAGTCTCATCAGCCAATTAATGTCCCTATTGCTTTTCAATCATTCTTGAGCACTATCTCAACCAGAACAATTTTATACCATAATTTAAAAGATCAAACATTCCTTACACTAAGGTTCCTTGTGACAGTCACATAAACACTTTCTTTACCACTTATTCAGTAATATATACCTTAGCATTTTATCCGGAAACCAATTAGTAACCTATACAATTCAGATTTCCGTAAGACTCCTTTCCGTTTATGCTAATCCTCAAATAAATGACTGATACCATAATCATTTTTCATTTCTTCTCCTACAGGTACACTCAGTCCTCCTATGTCTTACTTTAACCCATTATGAATAATTTTACACTTATAGCCATTCACCGATCATCTCCTCTGTTATTTCCATGTATCTTTCACTTACGTTTCATTAATCATGATCAACTTTACTGTCCGATAGATACTCCCAACGGTAAATCGACTTAAATGTGACAACTCTTTTCGTATCATAAATAACTTTCATTGTTTCTTTCTTTTTTTTCTCTGTTTTTTTTTCATTTCCCTAGTTTCATTCCCATATCATTCATGTATCAGCTTGATCTTTTTTTTTTAAGGTCATATCCACTTGGCTTATACAATGTCATCTCATTATTACTACGTATCTCTTTAGTAGCCTCAAACAATCTATAATAGGGTATTCACAGTCCCCAAAACATGACAAAATCGTTGATGCAACTCCATTGTATCTCTATCTATTTACCCATCCATTTACCATTTCTGTTTCCTATACCTGTACTCAACCAATCCAGAATTTCCCGACATACAATCAGTAGAAATTGTCAGTCTGTCTTTTTCCCTTACGATCTTATTATACTGGTTTCCAAACTCTTAGCACAATATTTGCATACCCATTTCAGTCTCAAGCTTGTGCGCTCATGATCACAACCGTTTCACGAGTTCATTTCAGTTTATCTGTACACTTTTATCTCATCATTCCTATTTTTTCTTACCCTACTAGGCACTTTGCTCTTTCAGTTCTAGGTAGACCGTTACGGTACAATATTGGTCTTATTACAATCTTGCTATCATTATCTATCTATGATATCTACTGATATCTAACACAAATGTAGTAAATCAATAACTACCTGATCGGACAATCTATGTTTTACCCAGTGCCAATGTTTCCCATTTCATCGCATATACAATCAGAGCTCTAATTACTTCATCATTTACTTTCACATAAGCCTACTATAACCAGTATGCTTCTCATACCTCCAGTGGACCTCTCCAAGTTCTAAACATATTCGTTTCTGTCGCCGTAATATTGCCACTTTAATATGGGGATTCATGTTAATATTAGTTCTTTCCTCAATCAACCTATGCCCACATAGTCATACGTCTACTACATTCCGGGTTTATAACCACAGTACCCTATAACTCTCATTGCCCGTTTTTCCTTTTTCCCTTTCCTAATTGCTTATCCACTTTCAGGGGTTCTCATTCACATACATTCTCACACTTCATCATTTAACACAAGTTTACACGTAGGATTTATCCTCGTGGGACTCAGACTGGGGATCAGTTACCATGGTCTGCAACGACAAGACTCAAATGCATGCAACTAGACCTATGTTTCAAACTGTGCCCAGATACATTCGTATTGCTGGGCTCTGATACCACCTAAATGTAACACCCCACTCCCGAGTGACCTGAACCCGATATCATTGATGATATCCGAGCCCGTGCCCCGCGAGGGTGGCGTACCACATCAGTCAATTTAAAACCCAGTATACATTTTTTTTTAAACCAATCATTCCACGTTAAAAGGAAACAGTTTCTGTTATTACACAATCACGCAGAATAAATAGTAAACAGTAGAAAATCTTTGCAGTTACAATTATTACTATCATTTAACAATATTTTACAGTAACCAAACAGTTCACATACTAATCAGTTTACAAAGATTGCGGACTACAACATTGAGAAAGACTAATGCAGACGCGAACTGATCCCGAACTCTATCCTTTACTTGCCTACAGTAGACATACTCCCGTGTCAATCGGGGTATTCTTCAGGACCTGAAAAATAGATGCAAATTTTGGGTGAGTTTAGAGAACTCAATGAGAAACCATCATCGATGGTTCACTCAAATCATGCATTACGCACATGGCGTACAACATAATACAGTAATATTCAGTTATCAGTATAATATAACAGTTTGCAGCAATAAACAACAATTAGCAGTAACATATAACAATTTTGCAGTAAATCATATCATCACATAATCAGTAATTGTCACAACAAAGTCATTCATGTGAATGCAATGCATGTGACTCTTTTCCAGTTATTCAGTGTTGTGCCCAAGTGCTCAGTCAGTAAACAGTGAGGACGCGTCAGGGATTTCTCCCCTCGGGCT
This sequence comes from Erythroxylum novogranatense, assembly GCA_029891385.1. Lineage (NCBI taxonomy): Eukaryota > Viridiplantae > Streptophyta > Magnoliopsida > Malpighiales > Erythroxylaceae > Erythroxylum > Erythroxylum novogranatense. The sequence continues at coordinate 4,940,251 of CM057230.1, forward strand.
AAGCCCGGCCAGTACAGTGTGAGAGCTCGAGGCTCTTTTCAGTGATAATAGCAACTTGGGACACGTCCATTATCTGATCATGCATGCAATGCAATGTTTAATGATTCTGATATCTGACTATAAAAGCCCGATATTCGATATTGATAATTGCTATGATATGTCTATAAAGCCCAGTATTCAGTCTCAGTGTCATGTATCAGTACAGTGAAGTTCAGTGAAAGCATGCAATTCAATCTAATACATGCCAGTAATCATACAGTAGTCATACAATTCATCTTTGCATGTAATTCACGTAGAGCATGTAAACAACCAGGTATTTGAGAAACCAACTAGGTTACTCACCTGTATTTCTGAGCCAAAATCTGGCAGTCTCAGTGACGTCGGTGGACCGACGCTCCAAGTATGCTTCTATAATAATCAGAAAATATAACCATTACCACTTGTCCAATCAGAACTATTTAATAACGCATATGAAGCAATTTGTAGGTGCACAATGCATGTTCATGATATTCCCGACCCTAATCTCATTTTTTCTATCATAAAAATCCGTCTAAAAATTAGAAACCTATTGGCGCTGACGGTGCGCAATTCAGACCTCTATAGGTCCCCAATTAAACAAAACAGTGATTAAAGGCTCCGTTACCCGGGGCCACGTCAATTTCCCGTCTAAAAATTTCCAATTTCCCACAAAATGAAATTCAATATGTTACAAATCCGATTCCTCAAGAATCAGGTCAATCGGATGTCGGACGGAAAAGTTGTTCACGAAAGAAACCAAAATTCAAATAAAACAATTAATATATCTATATCTATAAGCCTTTATTACCTCCTTTTTTTTCCTGTTTTCCAACCGAATTTCAATCCTCTATAACTTTTTGTACACAATTCAGAAAATTACAAACCATACCTTGTTGGAAAGATAATGAAACCCTCTACAAGTTTCATTTAGATCATTCAAATTCATTCCACCCCTAAGGGTGTCAAAAATCCCATGAAAGCTACTGCTCACTCAAAGTCACTCAACACGACACAGTATCTTGTAAATTCAGTAACTTTCATTCTATTCAGTCAAAATTACACAATAACTATGATAATATCACAATGTTATCTAAAACTTTCATGAATAACCAAACTCCCAATTCATTTACTAACTAGGTCAAATAATTCACCAAAGCATCATCTACTAAAGCGTCCCAATCTGAGCAGTAAATTTCCAACCAGTATGTCTCCTAGCACAAATCTCAAACAAATCATTACTTTATATCCCTGAAAAGATAAGATCTCAATCTTCAATTTTCATGAAGAACCCAAATTCAATTCAACCTCTAACAATTTCAAATCTGCCAAAAATGTCTTGATCAGAAAGTGGTGAGAAACCTAATGTAGGTTCAGTTCTTGGAAATTCATTACTCCCAAATATGACATACAAAAATTACATGCCATATGTAATTTTCAAGATAATTTCTTCCTCTACAAATTTTCAGAAGATCACTCATGCCAATTCAATTCACATAAATTGCTAAAATTTCTTCCAATCCAAATGCTCACAAAATCTACACTTAGGCTAGGTTTCATCAAAATGCTCAAAACCAGTCAATAATAAACAGGTCATATCTCCCAATATACAGATCGAAAAATTGCAAAATCAGTTGCAATGGAAATATAACTTGATAGGCTTCAACTTTCATGCAGAACATTTCCACTAATTCCTTCTACATAAATCTAGAAAAATCACCAAAGTTTCAGATGACTACTTCCGGATACTGTTCATACAATACATACAACTAACTTTCCAAGGCACAATTCAACCTCTTAGAGATACAATTAGGTAACACCTATTTCACACAAAAATGTAGCCAACGAACGCAAGTTTAATTTGGTCCAAACCGCACCTCATTTGCATACCTACACAATTAGTTATGATCAAAACAGTAAACCATGTACAAATAACAATTTTCCAGCTTTGATGTTCAATTCAATTCCTTTCATTCCCATGTCCATTCTGCTTCAATTAGCACTCAATTTAACTCATTCATTCACCCTAACCTTCATCAAATACTTCACTTCAATATCAATACCTAAAATTGCAGCATCATACTCACTCATTTTCCTTTTACTATAATCATCTAATATGACTAACTTCACTTAAAAATACATAATGCATGCTACCCTCATCCATACATACACAACTCTAACCTTATACCCAATAACTCAACCATAGGTTTCAAGACCTTCATGCATCATACATCATCATTTAGAAAGAAAATTAACTTCTAATTCATGCATTAAAAACAACCAATTGATTCATTAAAACATAATGAAAGCTGAAAACCAATTTCCTACCTCACCAATTTTCCTAATTTCCCCTCACCTTACATGGCAATCACCCTATCAAAAGAGGTAGGAAGCTTGGGCTTGAGCAAAGGGAGAGGATGCACTTAAGGTAGGAGAAGAGTAGCATTTTAGTTAAATGATGGAGAAGAAGAAACTTGGAGAATGAAAAGCTTGAGAGATGATGAAGGTTGACGAGAGAAGAGATGAAAAACCTCTTTTTTTTTCAAAACCCTTTCTTCCTCTTATATATATCACGATCATCACTCTTCTTCTTTCTATAAAATGCCATTTGTCTTTAATGATTAAAGACACATTAAATGTAAAGTGGAATGCTTTCCACGTATGGCCTATATATATATATATATATATATATATAAAGTAAAGCTTCCTCCTCCATTTTTGTTGTTTTTTTCAATCCATTTTGGTTGTTTTTAGACATCCAATTTCGGTCCCAATAAGAACAAATTCAATAATCCCAATTGACAATTTTGTTTTTTTGTTGCTACTGAAAATCAACTGGTTCGCCACTTGGCGATTTTTTCCTATCCGAATTTCGTGAATTCCCGAATCATTTTTTTGAACATTACCGAAATTGCTCAAAATTGTAAAACATATAATAGTCCACTCCCAATAATTTTTTAAACACGAAAACCACATTTTCCATAACAAAAACACATTTAGGCCATTTACCAGCGATTTTGCCGGTCCGAAAATTTTCTCCGGAAAAATTCAGAAAAATTTCTAAAAATCCTTTAAAATAGAAAATAATTTATGGCGCCCTCAGAATAATTTTTCAAACCCAATAACCACGTTAATCCCAATAAAATTGCCTTAGGCACAAAAACCGGGAATATCATGTATGCATGTACAGTCATTTCTTGTGCAGAATTGTGACTGTGTATCAGTCCTATTATGCATAAACAGTACTAATTAATCCCTCTCAATCCCTTCCTATGAAAAATTTCCTATTTTACCCTTCTAGTAGGAGGTGGGATGTTACAAAGAACCCTAGCCTTTGGAACCAAACTAGAGGTCTTCCTCTCCCATGAATCATTAACTCCATACAGTTGTCTTCTGACATCTTCTTCTTCCATTCCAACCTAGGACATCTAACCGGCCTTGGTAGACAGAGTCTCACCAACCGATGGACAATCAGTCACCTTCTTTATCAGCTCCTTAGTGACAACGACAGATATGCCATCTATCGAAGATACCACGGTTTTGTCTACAAGTGAGCATTCTTCGAACTTCGAATACCTCATTGGTATATCTTGGTTCTCGTACTGGAAGAAATTCCTCCAACCAGACTCTTTCAATCGTGGTTCTACATCCATTCCATCATTCCTTAATGACTCGAAATCTACATGTCTTAGAAAATCATAAATGCTTCCATTGTTTGAAAGAAAAGCATTTTCGGAAAACTCTTAAATGCAGGGTAGGATAATTGGGAAAAATTTCGAAAGCAAGATGAACGGTTTAGAGAGAATGTAACCGCAATGATTTCAACTTCAGGCTACTTGAAGGGTCTAGTCTGGTGTGTTCTAGAGTCATTAAGATCCTCAAGATTATTAGATTTTTCCCTCCAAAACTTTCTTGACAGAGAAGTCTGTAACTTACTGTATCTGACGTCGTTAGTTTAGACGTTACTTTTAGCCTGACTGTTCGCTTAACATAACCATGTTAAGGTTGCGTCTGATCTTCTGGAACCGTTCTTCACTTAATGGTTTGGTGAAGATGTCTGCACACTAATGTTCTGTTTTGATGAACTGTAGACACACCACCTTCCTCTGAACATAGTCTCTCAGGAAATGATGTCTGACTTCTATGTGCTTCACTCTAGAATGCTGAATCGGATTCTTTGACAAATTAATTGCACTGGTGTTATCGCAGTAGATTGGAATCTCCTCTTCTCGAACTGAGTAATCTTCAAGTTGATACTTGATCCATAGTGTCTGTGAACAGCAACTTGCGGCAGACATATACTCTGCTTCGGCGGTTGATAGAGCGATTGAGCTTTGTCTCTTGTTGACCAGGAAACTACGTTTGCGCCAAGAAAGTAACATCCTCCGCTTGTACTCTTTCTTTCGATTCTATCTCCGGCATAGTCTGCATCGCAATATCCAATTAACCTGAAATCTCTACCTTTCTCAAACATTAAGCAAAGATCAGTAGTACCTGTGAGATATCTCATAATTCTTTTAATGAGAATAAAATGAGACTCTCAGGATCGGCTCGAAATCTTGCACCCAAGCATACTTGAACAAAATATCGGTCTACTTCTTGTAAGATATAGTAAAGAACCGATCATCCTCTATCTGAGTTTGATCCACCTTCTTACCAAGTTCATCTTTCGACGAAAGGTTTGAAGGATGCATCGGAGTCGCCATAGGCTTCACATTTTGCATATCAAATTTGTTTAATAACTCTTTCACATATTTTTGTTGATGAATGAAGATTTTCTCTTTGGTTTGCTTAACTTGCAACCCAAGAAAGAACTTCAACTCACCCATCATACTCATTTCAAATTCTTTCTTCATTAAACTTTCAAATGTCATGCATAATACTTTTGAAGTAGCACCAAAAATAATATCATCAACGTAAATCTGAACTATAATAAAATAATTCTGAAAATTTTTCCTAAAGAGCGTCTTATCGACTTGACCTCTACTGAAACCATTTTCTATAAAAAACGTACTCAGACGATCATACCAAGCTCTAGGGGCTTGTTTCAGGCCGTATAAGGCTTTATGAAGTCTATAGACATAGTCTGGGTTCTTAACATCCTCGAAACTAGGTTGTTGCTTAACACATACTTCTTCGTCTATAAAGTCATTCAGAAATGCACTCTTTACATCCATCTGAAATAACTTTATATCATGACAAACTGCATATGCCAGCAGAATCCTAATGGCTTCAAGTCTTGCTACTGGAGCATACGTCTCATTATAGTCTATTCCTTCTTACTGATTATAGCCTTGTGCTACTAATCTAGCCTTATTTCGACTCACTCTGCCTGATTGGTCTAACTTATTCTTAAAGACCCATCTGGTTCTTATTATGGATTTCTTAGGGGGTTTCGGAACTAAGGACCAAACATTGTTCCTAGTAAATTGATTCAGCTCCTCTTGCATGGCTAACACCCAAGCTTTGTCTTGAAGAGCTTCCTCAACCTTCTTCGGTTCTATTTCAGAGATAAAAGCCATATTAGCTTCTCTTCTGAATCTGGACCTTGTCCTAACTTCTTCTGAAGTCTCTCCGATAATCAACTCTTCTGGATGAGAACTTTTATATTTCCAGTCTCTTTTCAGTCCAATAGTTTCTGGAATATCTTCAACTTTGTCTACATGAGTTCCTGATGATGGAGTTTCTATTCTATCATCTAAGTTCTTCGAAGGACCTTCACTCTCCATGTCATCTTACTTATGGGGTTGGGAACTATCATCAAACTTGACATGGATGGTCTCCTCAACTGTCTTTGACATAAGGTTGTATACCCGAAATGCCTTAGACGATGATGAGTAGCCTACAAAGATTCCTGGATAGGTCTTTGAATCGAATTTATCCAACAGCTCCTTTGTGTTCAAAATAGAACATTTGCACCCAAATGGATGAAAGTAAGATATATTTGGTCTTCTTCCATTCCATAACTCATAAGGAGTCTTCTTGACATGGGTCGCATAGTAATTCTATTCGAATATAGCATGTTGTATTCACAGCTTCTGCCCAGAAGTACTTAGGAAGATTCATCTCACACAGCATGGTCCTAGCCATCTCTTGAATCATCCTGTTCTTCCTTTGAACAACTCCATTCTGTTGAGGAGTCCTAGGAGCCGAGAAGTTGTGGAAAATTCCATTCTCCTCACAGAATAATCTAAACTTCTCATTCTCGAACTCTCCACCGTGGTCACTCCTAATACTGGCTATAGACATTCCTTTTTCATTCTGTAACTTTCTAGATAAGGTCCTAAAGCACTTACAATATTCATCTTTGTGTGATAAAAATAATATCCAACAAAATCAAATAAAGTTATCAGCAATAACAAGTCCATATTTCTTTCTGCCAAGACTTATTGTCCTAGTTGGACCAAATAAATCCATATGTAACAACTCTAAAGGTCTAGATGATGTTACAAAACTTTTAGAAGAAAAGGAGGTTTTAACTTGTTTTCCTTTTAAGCAGTTTTCACGAAAAACTCTTTGTCAAAACTTATTTTGGCAATCCTCTTACCAAATCATGTTTTGCCAACTTTGAAATATGTTTAAAAGAGACATGACCTAGCTTTTATGCAGTTAGTCTTTCTTCTTGGAAGATAGAAAACATGAAATATTTTGACTTTGAAAATCTTCTAAATCAATTACGTAAAGACTTTTTCTTCTCTTGGCGAGAAAAGTATAGACCCATCTTTGTTTCGACTTCGCAAAGATTTTGATTGAATGTATTTGTGAAACCAGAATCACACAATTGATTGGCGCTAATCAAGTTATGCTTGGACCATCAACAAGCGATACATTATTTATGCATGCAAAGGAATCTTTACCTATTTTATCGATTCCAATAATCTTGCCTCTTTGGTTGTCTCCGAAAGTTCTTGATCCTCCTTCTTATCTTTGAAGGTCTAGGAACATAGACCTTCTTCCCGTCATATGTCGCGAGCATCCACTGTCTAAATACCAATGGTGCTTGCCGTATCTTCCAAGGAAGGATATCTGCAGGAGAAACTTTCTTATTTTTTGGTACCCATAATTTTTTGGGTCCTTTATGGTAAGTAGTATGCATATGATGATTTCTTTGATGCATGTAACTAGAACGTTGATTAAAATGAGATTTATTATGGTTTCTTTTTTTAGAGAAGGGTTTTTTATAAGACTGAGTCTTGTTACTAGTAAACCCTAATCCGGTTTTATCACTCGGATGTCTACATTTTCCAAGCATCTCATTCATTTTCTTAGTGCTCTCTGTGAAAGTAGCTAAATCAGCTGACAAATTTTTAATTCTTAGTTTAAGCTGATTAATCTCTTCTGATCTGTCTACAACTTTATTTTTTTCTTCTAATTGCTTTTTCAGAAAAATATTTTCTCTCTCTATTTGTTCCGTATGTCTAATATTTTTTGCATGCTTTTTCTTTAACAGTTTGTATTGTTTCAGAATAGCATGTGAATCTTCTAATAGTTCTGAGTAGGCATCATGCAAATTATCGTAGTCAGATTTTACCTCCTCATCACTATCTTCCTCGGCCATCAGGCAGATGTTTGCATGTTCAGATGATTCGGAACCTGTATCTGATTCTGATGAATCTAGGTCCTCCCATGTTGCCATCATGCTTTTCTTGCCTTCTCTACTCTTCTTTGGTTTCTTCTTCAGAGTCGAACATTCGGACTTCACTACAAGAAATTCTTCATATAGCGACGGAAATATACCGACAGAAAATATAGCGTCCATTAATTGCGACGGAAACACTAATCCGTCGGGGAAATGAAGATGATTTCTGACGGTCTAGAAATCCGTTGCCAAAGTTGGAGGGAAATTTGCGCGAGGCCTTTTAGCGATGGAAATATGCCGATGGAAGTAATTCCGTCTGGAAATAGGGACGGAATAAAATATTCGGTCGGTGAACTTGTCGGTAGAATTGATTCATCGACGATAAAAAATCTGTCGCTATATTAAAGAAAGAATATTTCCGATGGTCACCAAATCCGTTGTCAAGGGTGGAATGAAAACAATTCGGCGATGGAAATATGTCGTTGAAAATTATTCCGTCTGTAAATAGGGACGGAATTAAAATTCGGTCGGCAAAATTTATCGGAGGGAAAAATTTCACCGACGGAAATAAGTCGTCGGTATATTAGGTTTCTAGGTTTAACTCTCCGACGGTATATTTTAATTATACAGACGGATAAGTTCCATCGCTAAAATACGACTTAAATCCCTGCGCAGCCGTCTTCCTTCTCTCCTTCCCCGACTCTCCTCTTCTCTTTCTCTCTCATCTCCTCCGGCGACCAACTCTGCTTCTCCTTCCGTCTTCTCCGGCAACGTGGCGGCGTGGTCCTTCTCCTTCTTCGGCGACGTTGGCTGCTCCCTCTCTCCCCTTCACATTCTCCGAAGGTAAAATCCAAAAGCTTGTGGGTGTTGTACATGGATGTATTTCGTTTGAATAGATTTGAATATTATTCATTTGATTTGTTAATTTCTCCCTCCAAATCATGTAGATAATGGTTATGAATGCTATTTTGATTACAACCTAAAAATTTCGTTTGAACTGTAATGTTTGGATCTAATGTTTCTTATTTGTAAAAGATTGTTTGAGATTTAAGAGACTCCTGTTAAGTGACATTACTTAGGCTTAATTCACTAATTTAGTTTGGAAACCAACAAGTCATGGAAGTTTACTAGAACATGGAAGTTAAAAATAGTGAAAGGATGTTAACAGAAACATGGTTGAGTGGATTGGAAGTTAATAAGTTTATTAAAGTAGAAGTCTAAATCATGACAGTTGAAGAAATAGTAGCAGATAGTTAGCTAAAATATAGATAATAAGTTAGTTACAAAAAAATTACTTGAGAATGAGAGGATTATAAATTCGCTAGCACCCAGACAACAAATGACACATAATACAACTCTTTGACTAACACAGCCATGGTACAAAAGAAATCAGTCTCTAGAAAAGACATTCAACCTATTTGAAAACATTTTATTATTTTTCAACTTTCTTTATATTACGAATCCACCTTTAATTTTCAATTTGGTCCATAAATTGATATTTTGTTTTCAATCAATGCAAGTATGACTTTGGACTTCGTAAACAATAACATGGCCTAAATCTCCTTCAGCTAGAAAGCCCTTTGGAGTCGGTCCAAACTTCATCATCTTAGTGATAGCGGTTGGACCTTACCGTGAACTTAAAGAAATAAAATTTAAAATATTTACAATTACAACCTAGAAATTTTGTTGTGGTAGGAGTTTTAAAAATCTACTAATACGTTATAATTATTCCTAATTAATAAAAGGTTATTTTCAAATTACTCACATAAATTAATTATTGTTTTAATATTACAATTTTGTACTTTTTATTTTGGTTTAATATTTTATTAAATATATAAATGAATGATTTTCCTTATTATAATAGAAAGATATAACATATATAACAATCATTTTAATTCAAATCAAGTAGACCAAGAACAAAAATAATAAAATAATTCCATATATAACAAACATTTTACAATCTTATATTAGTCATTTCAATAAATTAGGAGTTCAATCATTGCATGATAAATGCTCTGACGCCTCGATATGATAAGACACAATTTTATTTTGTTTGTTGTAGGGCTGTATTGTCTCGATATTTATACTTTGGAGGAGCGTTAAGATAAGCCTATGCGGTATTGAAATGACAACTATACTTTTACTTCAATTGTGGTAACTTTAAGCATATATTTGTTAATATTATTTGACGTTATCATAAAATTTTGTATGGTTGTGAATTGCTTTGAGATTATTAATGTTTAATTCTTGATACTCGTATAACAATTAATGATACTGACATACGTTGTTATATGTGTCATACATGAATTATACTGACAATTGATTGACTTAATGAAATTAACAGTATCGCAGCTATGAGCTGGCAGGATAGATCTTGAATGTATAGACGATTAACCCCTGCTGGCTTCATTAATCCTGAATTCGTGCATGGAGTTGACAATTTTATTCATTATGTATGCTCTCAACATGCATATATGGATGGATAAAAGATCAGATGTCCATGTAGCAAGTGCAAGCACAAATGTTTCCTTACTCTTGATGAAGTTAAGTTGCATTTGGTGCGAAAAGGGTTTGTACCCAATTATTTTGAGTGGACACGACATGGCGAACCGTTAATTTGTAGCACCTCAAGGGGGAATGAAACACAAATGTCTGTCAACGTAAATAAGTATGAAGGGGAGGTTGGAAGTAGAGGAAATTTTGTTCATGGAACAGAAAACGCGTACAGGCAAATGGTCTTTGATGGGGTCGGTTGCACCTTTGAGGCAAATACGATAAATGTTGAAGAAGAACCTAATGCAGAAGCACGGAAATTTTTTGACTTACTCCAGGCTGCTGACCGAGAATTGTGGCCCGGTTGTCAAAAAATGACGCAATTGTCTTCAATTGCGCGAATTTTGAACGTCAAGAGTGAAGGACATATCGGATCGTAGCTTGGATAACATTGCAGGTGGTATCTTGAATCCTACCGTGATCATTCAATGGTTGTGACTTTTACAATATGAAGAAAGCGATTGAGTCTTGGGTTGCGGTGGAAAAAATTGATTCTTTGTCGGTTGGGATGTATGTTGTCTTTGGGGAGATGATGTGAACTTAGATGAGTGCAAATTTTGTGGTCAATCGAGATTTAAGCCACGAAAGCGTACAATGAAACAGAAATTAGTTCCATGGAAGCGGATATATTATTTCCCGCTAACTCCGAGACTCCAGAGACTTTATGCATCGATGTATTGCATGTCACATGAGATGGCATCTTGGTACGATCGGGAAGATGGAGTAATGCGTCATCCATCAGATGCACTGGAATGGAAGAATTTCAATGACACCCATCAGCACTTTGCAGTTGAAAGTCGGAATGTGCGGTTGGGATTGTCGACTGATGGATTCCAACCTTTTGGTCAATCCGGGCAACAATATTCATCTTCGTCGGTGATAATTACTCCTTATAATTTGCCTCCGTGGATGTGTATGAAAGAGGCTTACATGTTTCTTACAGTTATTGTGCCAGGACCAACAAATCCCAAGCAGAAAATAGATGTTTACTTACAACCACTGATATTAGAATTGCAGCATCTTTGGGAAACTGTTGTGCAAACATATGATGTATCTTTGAAACAGATTTTTGTCATGAGAGCAGCTTTAATGTGGACGATAAGTCACTTCCCGGCTTTGGCCAGGTTATCTGGTTGGAGCACAGCTGGGAAGTTGGCTTGCCCTCATTGCGGCAATGATTCAGATGCGTTTTGTCTTCTATCAGGTAGCAAAATTAGTTGGTTTGACAATCACAGAAAATTCCTTCCTCCTGATCATCCGTTTAGGAGCAATAAATATAAGTTCATGAAAAATAGGACAGTTAAACAACCAGCTCCACCTCCGAAATGTGGTGTTGAGATTTTGCAAGAGATTGAGGCATTGGGCTTGCTTAAAGTAACTGAATTTGAAGCCGATGAAGTAAATTGAAGCATCAGTCAAAACTTTGGTTGGCGAAAGCGAAGCATATTTTGGGATTTACCATATTGGAAAACAAATATGGTACGACATAATCTGGACGTGATGCATATTGAGAAAAACATGTTTGACAACTTGTTGTCGATTATGAACATTGAAGGAAAGACAAAAGACAATGCCAAATCGAGCTGATTTGGAACCGCTCTAGAAGACATGAGTTACATAAAGATGTTAAATAGCGGTAAATATTGAAAGCATGTTACACTTTGGACAAGCAACAAAAGGGCGTTTGTGTGAATGGTTGAAAGGACTCAAGTTTCCTTATGGTTATGTTTCAAACTGTCTAGGTGTGTAGATATGAGAAAGTACAAATTATTTGGGATGAAAATCATGATTTTCATGTTTTTATGCAAAGGCTAATTCAATTGCCTTTCGCGAGTTGCTACCTTCTAAGGTATGGGAACCATTATGAAGTTGAGCTTGTTTTTCAAAAGCTTAACATCATCTGAAATCAATTTAGATGAAATGGAAAAACTAGATAATGAAATTCCAGTTATTTTGTGCAAGTTAGAAGGATTTTCCTCCTAGCTTATTTGTTGCATGGAGCATCTAGGTGCATTTACCATCTGAAGCAAAACTTACCGGTCCAGTCCAATATCGATTGATGTATCCATTTGAGAGGTAACTCCTGTACTATCATATCGTTACCCATTTGTATATGTTGTGTGTACCGAACATTATAATAACCATGTGCTTTATTACAGGTATTTACATCATCTAAAAAAAATGTCAAAAACAAAGCTAGAGTTGAGGGCTCCATATGTAATGCTTATTTAGTTGAGGAAGCTAGTACATTTTGTGGACATTATTTTGAGCCTCATATGCGTACAAGGGCGAGACAAGTTCCTCGTAACGACGATGGGGAGGAACAAGTGGTGCGGATGGGAACTTGTCAATTTTACATATCCGGGGCGGACATCCGGGCGTGCAAAGAAGACGAATGCTAACAGAGGAGGAAATTGATGCTGCACATGGGTACATTTTATTGAGCTGTGAGGAGGTTCTTCCATTAAATGCGATGAGTTGCACAACTGGTATGCTCCATTGCGGTATTATTGTGTTAAGCGTTTCGATTGGTGTCATGTCATATGCGACTTATACGAGGCATTGTTGCACGAGGTAATGCACAGTATCACAGGATGACATGAATAACGAAGTTGAAAACAATTCCCTCGATGGTTCATACGATATGTAAGTTCTCACTTTAAACTATTCCTATTGTTAGCCACCATGTTAACATGTTCGATGACATTGTACCCTTTCCTTTGCTACTTCTGTTACATAGTTGCGGAGAATCAATCATGAACAAGTTCATATCGATCTTGCGAAGGGACCTCTGAGCTGTTAACTCGTATCCGGTGTATTTCGTGAATGGATATAAATACCATCTGATCGCATGGACATACCATGTCAAGTATGAGCAGATGGGGTTTCGATCGAGGAGAATTGATGGACTATTATGGGAAAATAATTGAAATACTTGAAGTTGAATACCTGCATTGCCAATTAAGCGATGTGTGATATTTAAATGTGGTGGTATGACCCGACACCAAGCGTTGGAACAAAAGTGCATAACCGATACAATGTCGTTGAAATCAACTTTCGTGAGCGGTTGAGACAATTTGAACCATTCATCTTGGCTATGCAAGCAAGGCAGTGTGTTATGTCCCTTTTCCAAACTTACGACGTGATAAAGGCGGATTGGTTGGCGGTGTCCAAAGTTAAACCTAGGGGAGTGTTTGAATCCTATACAAGCGTAGAGGAGAGAAATAGCGGTGAAGCGTTTCAAGAAGGCGTGGCTTCTATTCATGATACAATAACGTGTGACGACACAGAACCTTTGCACGATCCTTCTAACGCTTATGTTGATATTTCATCTGCAGAGTCCGACGAGGGTAACAATGGATCTGAATAAGAGGAAGAGTTTGATTCTTATTCTTTCGACGAGGAAGATGATTGTAATTTACATTTAAGTTCTGATAACAATTAATATGTCTTTGTAATAGACTATTTACTGTATCAAATACAGTATTCCTTTTAATCATTGCAATTCTTATTCAAGGGATGTCGATGTGGTGAATGGTTCCTGACGGTAATAATTCTTTCCGTTGGGAGGAATGTGGAAAATTTGTCCTGTCCTAGGGAATAACCATTGCAGGAAACAGCGTTGCGGAAAGCACTCCGATTCGTTTACCATCCATGACCGATCTTCTACTTGAAGGTGTTTGCTATAATTATTACGTCTGTGTTCTTATTCTGTACATCTTATTTCCTTATTTTAAGTTCCCATAACATAATAGTAATGTGATGGTTTTAACTTCATGTTGCTCAAAGCGTCCAGTATTCTCAACGATGAAATTAGTGCCAGTAGAGGCCAGAGCCATGACACTACGACATATGACCGGTATGACAAATCAGTTGTTGTTCCCCCTTGTAGTAGTTCATCCGGACAATTCGTCCTTTGTACCAAGAGCGGTGAAACATTTACAATTTCCTCACGTAGTATGGCTATAGCCAAAGCGTTATTGAGAGAAAGTGTCAAAGGCCTTCACTGGTGGGAGAAATCATTGATTTCTCGAGCTTCGTTTGAGCGTGCGGGGCGCTTATTGGAAATCCAGGCTGGGGACTCATTTACTTATACGGACTCTCATGTCACATGGAATCTGGACGGAATAATTTACTCATGCATGACATAATTCGGCAAAGTTGAAAAGATGTTTGTTGTTGTATATGTTTGAATCTGGTAAACACAGTCATAATTGTATAATTGTTGACGTTGATTTGTTGTTGTTAACTTGTTTCTTAACTTTCAAAGACATTGGCTTATATGTAAATAACTTCATTAAATGATTGCTCTTAAGATTGTTATATTTGTACAGAATTCGATAAATTTTGTATTTCATTCATTAATATGGGACCTAAGAGACCACGTGAGGTTATGCGGCCGAGGATTAGAGGGATGTTTAGCGGGCAGCCGTGTCAAGGTGGATCGTCACAGTCTAGGACTCGCACTGACTCACCTCCTCCTCCTACACATCCTCCCTTTGCAGATGAGCCATCACCTGCTGCTACTAATGCCACACCATCGCCAACACCAACTCATATATCATCCAATATCACAATAAGGGATGGAGGACATGCCCGGCAACCTGGATCTGTAGGAGATGATGGGCGGAAGTATATCACTTACATCAATGACCAGTAAGTAATATGATAGGATTACGCATTGTTTCTAGCCTTTCTATTTTCGGTCTATTTGTACACTACACTGACTTCTTGTTTTAGGTTTGTACCGTCTGGAATGGTATCCAGGCAGATGACTGCCACTTTTAAGGAAAGAATTGAACCCGATGGATATACGTGGAAGAATATCACTGCAGCTACGAAACAGTTGTACTTTCATGAGTTCGAGGTACAATAATTATTTCTGTTATTATGTATATATATATATATATATATATAGTGTCACGATTAATATATATATAGTTTGACGTTAACTAACATATATTTTTTGTTCTTTAATCGAAAGCATTTTACGGGACACTACTTTGGATGGGAGCATATACAAATTTTGGGAGGCGGGCTCATTGCGTTATCACGACTTCATTAACGCGATAAACAAAGGTGGTGTATGCGACCGCTATATTTTGGAAGATATTTGGAGTCGTTGGTGGCGTATTGGGCATCACTGCAGCAATGTCCATCTCGGGGCGTAACTTCGGCCAATAGGCGTGGAGGCCCAGTCTCTGAGTCTTCCGTACATACGGAGGCTCGATAACTCACCAAGAGCACGCAGACAGACTTGTAAGTATCTACACTTTACACTAATTTTGTCAAAAGTTAGCTTCGATGTATTATGGATAATGATAATGGTCTACCTATCTGATGCCACTTATGGCAGTGTTGACTTATTTCTGCACATGTTTAAACGATTTCTAGTTCACATCTAACGACTTAGTCTTTCTCATGTAGGAGAAGTCATTGGGCATGAAGCCTACCCCCCTTCAGTTATTTCTGCACACTCACACAAAGAAGCATGACGTGTAACCTTCATCAACAACCGCCGTCGAGAGTTGAATGTATGTCCAGTTATTGCATTTTTTATTTTTTAAACACTACTCCCGTCCTTCGTCTTAATGTTAACTTCACATACCTTATAGGACCAATTACAACAAACACTGCGATCGCGGAGGAGGACGACTGTATGGCGTGTCTCAGACGTATTTTGAGACCGTGGGTGGTAGGGATCGCCGTGGCAGGATATTTGGTCTAGGTTCGTATGGGAACACATGTTATTCCCAATCTTCCATATCTTGTACAGCAGTGTCCACTAGGCCATTGAACAATAATGAAGTCATCGAGCTCCGGGCTACAGTACAAACATTAATGGACAAGATTGCTCATTTGGAAGAGGCGCGAGCAGGCGGGAGGAACAATGGATTAGGGAGCGAGAAAAGCGGGAGGAACAACGGATGAGGGAGCGGGAGCAGCGAATCGAGTTCTGAGATGGAGCTACAAATGAGAGAGCGGATGGCGAAGATGAGAGAAGAGATTATGCAGATGGCTCGATTGCAACCACCGCCCGATCGATCGAAGGAAGTTCTCGAAGGACCACCTGCGATCACCACAACTTTAGATTTTCGAACTCATGATTTTAAGGTACAATCATAACAATTTATGTTTACTTTGATGTGTTTGTATACATTTGTATTCCAATTGACATTATTAAAATCTTTGATGTACTAGTTGATGTGTGGAACCAATTGTATACAATTGTTTTTATTCAAAACTTTGATGTACTGGTTGATGTGTGGATGTCCAATTATATATGCACCCAATGGATTATACCTTTTTTTACATATTCACCGACGGAATAGACATATCGTCGGAACCTAACCTGGACTTAATTTGGCGACGTCCAAAATTCCGTCGTTAACGATGTAACTTACTTCCGATTATTTGCGACGGTTTTCCCGTCCCTAAATTATATCGACAGTATATTCCGTCGGTGATGTGTTATTTTCACCGACGTAATATAAAAAAAATTTCCGTCGCAGAATAACAACAACGGATAATATTCCGTCGATTAATCGTTGATAAAATACGACGGAATATTTCCGTCGGTAAGGTATAACGACAGCCATGTTTGCGACGGTTTATTCTTTCGTCGCGTTCCGTCGGTAAATATAATTACCGACGGAACTAGCCATTTCTCCGACGGAATATTCCATCGGGGAAAGCCAGTTTTCTTGTAGTGCTTGTAGTGTCCAGGCTGATTGCACTCGTAGCAGATGACAGATGACTTTTCTGGTTTGGCTTCATCTTTCCCATTCTTTTTGAAGGTCTGATTCCCTTTGGACTTCTTCTTCCACATGTGTCTTATCTTTCTGGAGATGAAAGATAATTCGTCATCATCATCACTTGACTCTGGTTCTGATTGGCTGGAGTCGTCATCCTTTGATTCTTCAATTTTCAACGCTTTTGATGATTTCCTCCTTCTATGAGTCTTGTGATTCTTCTATCCGGCCTTCAGCGCTATAGACTTGTCCCGCTTGGGCTTGTCTTCAGCATCGAGTTCAACTTCATGAATCTTTAACGATCCAAGCAACTCGTCAAGCTTTAATACGCTCAAGTCTTTGGCTTCTTGCACCGCAGTAACTTTAGGTCTCCATCTCTTCGGAAGGCTTCTTAGGATCTTTCGAACATGATCTTGATTTTTGTATGTTCTTCCGAGAGCTTTCAATCCATTGATAATTGTTTGAAATCTTCCAAACATTTGATCAATAGATTCTTCATCTTTCATCTTAAAAAGTTCATATTGGTGCACAAGAATACTTATCTTGGATTTTTTAACTTGGCTTGTGCCTTCGTGAGCAATGGATAATGTGTCCCACATCTCCTTTGCTGTATCGCATCCGTGGACTTTGTCATACTCGCTCCTACTTAGGGCACACGTCAAGAAGAACTTCGACTTTGAGTTCGATTGTATTCTTGCCTTTTGATCAGCCGTCCATCTGATTCGTGGTATAGAATTGTCATCTTCGTCTACGGGTGTATAAGGTCCATTCTCTATGACGTCCCATAGGTTGACATGAGTAGATTCTATGAATAGCCGCATCCTATCTTTCCAGTAATGATAGTCTTCTCAGATTGAATCTTTGGAGGTCTAGTAGTGAGGCTCTTTCTGCGATGTATACATGTGATTCCGCCATTATCTTTGATCCACACTTTGTTAAAGTGATCCTTGGATACCTTGCTCGATACCAATTGAAGTGAATCTGCGTTAATACACTACTTATAAAGCGATATAGAATGCACGAAGGGGGTTGAATTGTGTATTCCCTTTTGTAAATCTTAAAAAAGCATTTGTTAGAAATAAAACTCTTTTGAACTTCCGATAGATTCTAATTAATCAAAACTTTGAAAACTTGTTTATAAATTAAGTAATGATAAAACTTGAATCTAAAAATAGAGATGTAGAGTGAGAGTAGTTTGACACGTAGATTTATCTGGTTCACCCCAAACCGTGGGCTACGTCCGATCCTCGAGTTTCTTCGAGATTTCACTATCTCTTCAAGCGTTACAAGTATTCTTTGAGAGCCTCTTGAGTCTCTACAACGATATTCTTTCACACTTAGCCTCTGCAGACTATCATTCTACTTTTCTCATAAAAGTGTTTGAACACTTATTACGAGAGAATAGCTTTCAGCTAAATCAAAACAATAAGCTCGTAGTTGTGAATCTGCTAATTTTTAACTTCACTGATTTGACTAACTTTGCAATGTTTGACTTCGACTTGTATTTATAGCCTTCGTCTCCAACTGCTTCTTGATTCTTGTTTCTTGAATCTTTAAAAAGCAGTTATTGATTGAGTTCTATAACTAACTCGAGGCGACTCCTTCGTCTTTTTGAATTCGCATCTTCTTTTCTTAAATACGTATTTTTTAATACGTGTCTCTGCGTCTGCTTTTACTTTTCGCATCTACGTCTTCTTTTACTCTTCGCGTCTGCATCTGCTTTCCTTAGCGTTCACGTCTGCGTCTATAGGACTTCGTCTATCTGACTTCGTCTGTCTTGCTTTTCTTTTTATTGATTGTTTTTGTTATACATCAAAATCATATCTAAGTAAAGTCATTTGGACTTAACAATGGTTACCTCACTGAGTTCGCAAAACTCACCCAAAATTTGCAATTATTTTTCAGGACCCAAAAGAATACCCCGTTAGGCAACGGGCGTATAGCAACCACATATGAGCGAGATAAGAGGTCGGGATCAGTTCGCGTCTGTAGTAGTGTCTGAGAATAATTGTGTCTTTCAGAATTTTGTACAAATGATTAGGTACAAATGATTAGTTCATGTTGTAAAGTCAACAGACTGAATTAAATTGTATTTATAAAAAGGACCCCCGAGGCCATTGAATTGTTTATGTAAATGGTTTTCTGCATATATATAATGTGTGTGTATGTGTCAAAAAATATATATATGAAATTTTTGACTGAGTGATGTAGCACACCACACTGGCAGGGCACGAGCTCGAATATCACTCTCGATGTCGGGTTCGGGTCATGTGAGAGTGAGGTGTTACATTTAGGTAGTATCAGAGTCTAGAAGTACGAGCTTATCTGGACATTTCCTGAACTATGGGTTAAGTCTCATATATAAAAGTCATGTCATAGCAAACTGTGGCAACTGATCCCTAGTCTGAGTCGTATGAGTGTGAGTCATACGTATGAACATGTGTTAAGTGTTTCAGTGTGAGAAAAGCAATGATATGTTAGCATATTAGCCAATGAAGGTTTATGGGCAATTAGGAGTGGGAAAAGAAAATGGATACTGTGGTGACAAACCCTTGAATGGGATATGAATGCGAATACATTGATATGGGCTGATTTAGGAAAGAAGTGATATCAAAATGAATAATGAGACTTAAAGTGTATAAATCAAGTTGAAAGAAAACGAAATTTGCAATAGCCTGGAGAGGTCAAATTTGGACATGAGAAGGATATTGGTAAAAAGGTGATAAGAGTTACGATTTAGCATAAGAATATGTCTAAGTTTGATCAAAAGCTAAAGGATGACTAGGCAATTATGGTTCTGATGTGTATGTCCAATAAAATGGGATAATTGGAAACGAGAGAAAAAAAAAGCAGATATGGATTCACTATATTTGTGTTGATGTGAATATTATGGAATATATTGTATCGTAAGTGAAAATATTGTTAAGAAGAAGCGAGAAAGGTGAGATTAAAGTGTACAAGCCCGATCAAAAGAAATATGACTGAAAAAGGATAGACGTGGATTTGAAATCTGAGAAAAGCTATGATTTAGTGTAATAATATGTTTGTGATAATGAGATTACAATTCTTGATGATTCTGCATCTATAATTTTAAATGGATTGAGAATATACATACAAACAATAAAATAATAGGACCATGCTTTTACAAGTGATGAAACGCGATATATGATGTGTAGTATGGAGAAAATTAAAAATGTGCCTAGGTTTGGATTGTATGTATGCATGTGGTTATGGAAAGGATGATAAAAATCAAAAGGGGAAAAGTGCAAGACACGTTATTGGTTTATAAATATAGGGTTCTGTTATGATCATATGGTAAACCCCAGTCATGGGCAGGAACAAGGATAAAAATGTTATCAAGAGTCAATTGGAATGTAAGTAGCAGTAGCAAATGTGTGTACGTGGCTACATGATATAAATACATCTGTCAACTGATGTAAGGATTTTGATGGTATCTGTCAGGGTATGAATGTAAATGAAATTGTTTAATGCCTCATTGAGTTTTATTATTGAGGATTTGACCATAGGAGACATGATACTAATTGATTGTATAAAGATAGTATGAATAGTTGAAATTGATTTTCTTGCAATAACTACTAAGTACATGTGGGCAATAAGTAACTGACAAGGAGTCAGAAACAATATCGAGGTTGGTGGTACCAGGAAAATCACTGAGATAGGGTCAGTAAGCCAGGTACTTTTGAAGGCAAGCCTTCTTTGACCAGTAATTCAGATCATAAGCTCTTCTCTTGATTCAACAATGGAATCTGGCAAGTCTTCCATAAAGACCAAAGGCCCCTCGCTTGAGTCAACTGGGTTTGCTTCAGAAAGGAACTGACAGATGAAACGGGGGGAATTTTGAAATAAGATGACAGGTTCCCTAGAAAAGTTGTGATGTGTTGTCTTCCTTATAAAAAAAATGATGATGAGAACATGGGAGTTACATCTATAGCAAAGACTCAAGCATGAGAGTTGGAAAAAGCTATTGGGAGTGTATAAACTATTTTGTTAATGTAAAGAAGAGGAAGAGGATTTTAACAATTCGAGGAGACAGTCTTATTACTGTGTGTTGAAATTTAGTCCACATCAGAGGTTGTGGAAATATGTTTGGGAACCACAAAGTATTTTTAATGATGGGGTTTCCAACATAGAAAGTCATGGTTGGCGATAGATTGAAATGTGTGGAACAACAGGTATCAATGAATAGACATTACCATAAGTCAATGTGGAATCATCGGGATATTGAAAGAACTACTAAAAACCGTAAAAAAAATTCAATGATTGAGGATAACATGTACTCATACTATGGCATTGAAAAAAAATTAGTTACTCAAGAAATCACAAGAACTATATATATAAGCACAATGAGTTTGAGGTTATATCTCTTGGAGTTAACCTTACCTCGATGGGATTATGATATTGAAAGTTAATGTGATCCAAGCAAAAGGATATAAAGGGGAGACTATGATTATATTAACAAAGGAAGATGAAATTTGGAATACTTGAGGGGGAAAATATATAAGCCGCATCAGCGATAAATGAAAACAAAATAATTATAGTGTTAGATATGCCATTCGGATTTGGAGATTTTTTAGTATATACAATAAAGGTTCCTAATCAAGATCAAGAGGGAATTGGTTGTAATGTATAAGGTAATTTTTTGTACCTAGAGATAAATATAGCTACATGAGCTAAATTTAGATACATGACTTGAAAATTTCTGCAATAGTAGTTAGTTTGAAAGCGTAGAATCATGATATGGACAGAAACATATGAGCTATACATGTGACTAGACAGATTAGTAGAGATTAAGGTAAGACTGCAATTGGAAAAGATTGAAAGGATTATGTAGAGAGACCTGTCTTAATAAAGTTAATGTTTCAATCAAAAGTATCGAATAGAACATTTCATAGCAGAGTGCCACATTTGTGGATACTAGGTTACTCATTCTAGTGTAAGAAAGAGTGTATAGTCACGAGTTAAGAAATAATGGTAAAGGAACATCAGATTTGCAAAAAGAGGATTAAATTGAGGATTCGAGAAAAATTGATCGGATAAAATATGTGTATTACCTGATAAAGAGAGGTCCTAGTAAGTGTACCTCAAAAGAGCAATTGGTGGCTAAGCATATCGAATTGAGTGATTAGATGTTTGGTTTCCTTGTAGTCTTGACTATTGGAGATAGGCATAAAGCTTCAGCATATAAGATTAATGTATAGTGCAAAATGATTACAAACAATGAGACGACAAAAATAGTCGATCACCCTAAATAAAGGCCAGAACAAGTTGGGATATCGTTAGTGAGTGAAATGAATTGAAAATCTGAATAAAATGGTTTTGAAAGACGAATGGATTCTTGGGGGGATTACATCAAAATTGTGACAATATGGAGAAAGATGTGAAGGTTCAGTGTTCCAAAAAAAAAAATTGTCCTAGAGTGTATCACCTGTGCCAAGGTGTAGTGAGTTGAGATACAAAGGAATTAGGGGAAGCTTAGTGTGACATCAAGTGATCCTTATATAATTAGGACAAAAATGAGACTAAGGCATTATGAGTGATTTTATGATTAGTATGGTTATCATCCGATATATATGGTTTTGAAACTAGAAGGAAAGAGTTGAACACTTTGAAACTCATCACGGGTATAATTGAGGAAAAAAGATATCTAAACTGAGAATTATTAAGAAATGGAGGAGTGAAGGTAGTAATAGTACCCCTACCTTGTTCAGTATCAAAAATGAATTTTGAGGACAAAATTTTATTAGGAAGGGAGAATTGTAACATCCCATCACTGATGGGAAGGGTAAAATAGTAATTTGAGACAGGTTATGAGTGAGTATACTAGTCTCGGTATGCTCATGCATAATATGGCCTCCATATATGCATAAATTGTAATTTTTGTAAATGTACATGATTGTACATGTATTCCTGACATTTCCTAGCATATGTGTTTATTGTGGAAAAATATGCATTGGTGCTTGCACATAGAATTGAAGTGGATTTTTGTGTGTTTTACATTTTTGTGGAAATTTAGAAATTTTTCTGAAAATTTTTCGGGATACTTTTTTAGATCGGAAAAATTGCCAAGTAATAGACTGATTGGCTTTCCGGTACTAGAAATGACTGTCCAATGGCACTGAAAAATTAGATACATGATTTTAGAATTTATTACTTTGAATCATTAGAATTTTAGAGAGAAATTGGACTAGAAATTGTATTGTTATTGGAAAGAAACCTGTAGAGTGCTTAAAAAGGGACAAGTGACAAGTGACACTTGTCACTTGCCTACTTGTGTATTAAACTTAGTTTGTTTATATAAATATCTTATGTTTGGCAAGCCTTAGATGACATTTTGAGTGTTGAAAGTGGGAAAGGTGACTTAGCTTTCTTCTCCTCCATCCGTAGCTCTCCTCCCCTTTGTTTCTTTTGATATTTTACCCATCTTTTCTACCTTCTTCTTCCTTGCTTGCTCTCCTTTTGTACATGAAAAAAAAATCCAACATAAAACCTAAGCCTTCAAGTTGATGATGTCGTGGGTGTATGGTGGAGGAAGTTAGTGAGTTGGTGATCTTTTGAAGACTTGGAAAGTTGAAGCTTGCTTAGGTAAGATTGTGTTTTTGGCTTGCTTTATTGTTAAATGCATTAATTGTGTTGTTTATGCACCAAATTGTATGAAAATTTTGTAGGTATATGTGGGTATGTGGTATGTAACTTGGTTAATTAATTGATGGTTGATTGATGATTGATGAGGTAAAATCTAATGAATGTAAGTAGAGATATTTAAGATGATTGGAAGTGAAATTTTTGCTTAAAGATTAGTGTAGAACATGAAGGATGATGGGGTGTGTGTGTACTGAAATTTGTGGACTTATGTCCAAGGATAGGATGTGAGTGAGTAATAGGTGATATGTGGAGTAAATTGAATGAAAAGTGGTATAGAAGTGGTGTTGGAATGATAAGATTTGGTTTAGGTGTTAAAAGCTGGAAAATCGAAGTTGTACATGTTTCATTTGTTTCTGCCATAACTTTTCGTACAATCAAGCAATTGACATGAGGTTTGACTTAAATTAAACTTAAGAAGTATGGTTAGATTTCATATGAAGGACGTTTTGTCCAATTTTGACTTTAAGGGTTTTAAATTTTGGTTTGAAAGTGAATTGTTAGGTGTTGTATGAACAGTAATCTGAACCTTGTAATCTGAAACTTTGATGATTTTTTTTAGGTTGATTTGGAATGAATTTGCTAATTTGGTCTTCGTGAAAGTTGAAGATTTACTTGTTAGCTTTCTAACGCCACTAAGTATGATTTTTTTTTTAGTTATAGGTTAAAAGTTATGGTTTGTTAATGTTCAGGTGGTAATTCAGCCCAAAACGTGTTTTGTGTGCAAGTGGCTCTAAGTGTATAGGTTTTGTGCTTTTTGTGTTCTAGTGTTAATTTTGGACTGTTAAGGGTGAAATTGGCTCAAGTGACCTTCTGAAAAGTTGTAGAGGATTGTTGTAGCTTTCTAATGAGGTATTATATGCGAATTTTGGATGTAAGGATTGTAAGATATAAATTGTAAAGTTTTGTTATGGTTTAGGTTAAATGCTGATTTCATAAACCCTAACAGGACAGCCGTATTAATGGGAGGATTTGACCTAGTTAGAGATGGAATTTGGTTCTAAGTCCTTCTTGAGAATTGTAGTATATTTTCTGAGCTTTTTATTGTTATATGGTATGGAACTTTTTGCCAAGGAGATGTGGAGTTACGAAGTTTGAAAGATTGGGTTATTGTTGAGAATAATTTGGGTAGGTAGAAGCTTTGCTTGCGAATTTGATTTGGTTAGAACTGAAATTGGCTTCTAAGTTGTTCATGAAAGATGTATCATTTGTTTTGCTCTTTTGATTGATATAAAATTTGGAACTTTTGGCAAAGGGGATGAAAAGTTATGATTTTTGCAAAAGTGATGCACTGTTGTAGTAGATGTGTGACTAGGCAGTATCTTTGAGTGCATTTTTGACACCCTTAGAGGTGTTATTAAATTTTGGAAAATAAAATTTTGAAAAAAAAATGAAAGTGAAATTCGAAACCTCGCATCTCGCGAGGGCGACAGATCCCTCGCAAGGACGAGACCAGTTATTTTTTATTTTTTTATTTTTATTTAATTATTTATGCTTTAGTTAATTATCAATGCCTTTTAATTTGGTTATCAATTACTTTTTCTTCCGACGTCCGATTTACCTGATTCTTGAGGCATCGGATTTGTGTAATATTTAATTTCATTTATTTGTGAAATTGGGAATTTTAGAGCTGAAATTGATGGGAATTGGTTAGGTCGAAGTGAGGGGACCGGGTAATGATTTTTCCAATCCGTGTTTTATGTATAATTGGACCTATAAAGGTCCGAATTGAGTGATTTTAGTGTCTATGGCTTTCAAATTTTTAGAGGAAATTTTTGTGATGGGAAATTGTGGAATAGTGCTGGGAATGTCACGAACATGCATTGTACACATTTTAATTGCTACATGTGCATTATTAGATATTTCTTAGTGCACCTTTGGTGATGGTGAATATTTTGGACTGTTTAGAGGCACTTTTGGAACATCACCTCACAGACGTTGCCGAGACTTCCAGGCTTTTACTTCGGGAGCTTTTGGTGAGTGACCTAGATGGTTTCTCAATTATTATTTGTTTATTATTTTGCGCTTATAACTCTGTGGAGAATAATGGTGGGCTTGTGCGTTTGTTTATGACTGGATTCCGGACCGAAAGTGTCCGATGTATTTGGAGATTATAACAAAGAAGTGCTGTTGTCTAAGAATTTGGGAACTCTGTGTTTTAAATGTGATTAAATGTGAGTGTGATTTTAATGTGAAAAATTGTGAACTAATTGGTTGAATGTGATAATTGGGAATGATTGTGATGTTGATATGGTTTCATTTTGACCTATGCATTCCATGCATACAAGGCATGATCGAGATAATACTTGATTGTGATCGGAGCAGCCACCGAGAGCTACAAGCTCAACGTTTATATTTGGGCCTCGAACCCCCCGGTGATTGAGCCTCGGGCTCAGCGATTAATCGCCCATATTGGGACGAAAGTAGCTCGATCCAACACCGCAATAAATGAAAAAAAAAGTGTCACATACATGTGTCATATGCATTTGATTTAATCATTTGGATTGAGTAAAAGGCAAAATGCTTTTTGCCTATGCTTCTGTAGTACCAATCATGTGGTATTTCTGAAAGTAGATTATGAAACATTTGTATTATGCTTGTGTGTTGTATGAAATCAATTGTTTATGAATGTCGAATCGAATGAAATGCATCAATTGTTTGTACTCAAGTGAAATTGTGAAATGTGATCAGACATGCAACAATGAAAATATATGTTATGTGAATTGATGAGTTGCATGAATTGAGTGAACCATCGATGATGGTTACCTCACTGAGTTCGCAAAACTCACCCAAAATTTGCAATTATTTTTCAAGACCCATAAGAATACCCCATTAGGCAACGGGCATATAGCAACCACATATGAGCGAGATAAGAGGTCGGGATCAGTTCACGTTTGCAGTAGTGTCTGAGAATAATTGTGTCTTTCGAAATTTTGTACAAATGATTAGGTCATGTTGTCAAGTCAACAGACTGAATTAAATTGTATTTATAAAAAGGGCCCCCGAGGCCATTGAATTGTTTATGTAAATGGTTTTCCGCATATATATAATGTGTGTGTATGTGTCAAAAAAAATGTATATGGAGTTTTTGACTGAGTGATGTAACACACCACATTCGCAGGGCACGGGCTCGAATATCATTCTCGATGTTAGGTTCGGGTCATGTGGGAGTGGGGTGTTACATTTATGCTTCTTTAACAATGAGAACAATGTTGGTCTAGGTGTGGGGGAAAGAATTGGAGTTTGGTGTGTGTCGATTTTTCAATGGCTGTGTAATTTTTGTTGATTTTTGCATGATTGTTATGTGTTAAACCATGAAGCTTGGTCATATTAGTTTGGATGAGATTGGGTATATGCATGAAATTAAATTAGGCTAAGTGAGTTTTGAGATGAAGCATGTTGATTAATTGCAATAACTGATCCTATAGACTTAGTCAAAATTTTGACATTTGAGTGATGAGGTAAATTGTGAAATTAAGGTGAATTCTTAAATTTAAACCTGTGAGCGAACTTGAGCCTAAATGACATCACTTTTATGTCATGCTAATTCTTTGAATTGTTTGATGCTCCTCTATTCATGTTGCCTTCAAAACTTGCATGGAACCGGTTTAAATTTATTTGATCTCATGGGATATAAAAATGATTAAGGCGTTCTTTGTTTTAACACCCTTAGCTTAAAATTGACTCACCAAATTATTTTCCCTTTGCAAACGTTTTTGATCCTTTATCCTTGTTTCTTCAATCAATCACCCCATTTAAAAACCCAAAGACCTTATTAGCCTTTCCCCTTCACAAGTTGAATTAAGCATTGCGTAATTTGGGACTTTTGTTTTATATTGTGTTTTGAGATATTTTTATAGGTACTTCTACTCATGTGTTGTTATTTTCTTTTATTTTTATTTTTTTCCCTTGTTCTTAACGTATTCAAGAAAAAAAAAAGAGAAGAAAAAAGAAAAAAAAATAATAAAAAAAAAAGAAAAGAAAAGAAAAGGGAAAAAGAAAAAATAAAAAAAGACGAAAAAGAAAAAGAATAATGGTACTAGTTAGTAATGAGTAGTTGTAGTCCTTTTCATTCATATTTATCTTAGAATTTTAGTTTGCGTGTCCCTTTTACTTGATGCTTTATGAATGCTTGTGATGAAACCTTGTCATGTTTTTACCTCACCTGTGAACCTAACCCCATTACAACCTTGAATAAAATCCTCACGATCTATTAGCCTATGTGATTTAAATGAATGATAATTGGTGAAACTGCAAGCCTATGGTAGTGCAACATGATAGAGTGAGATTTGAGAGAAACACTTTGCCCTCAAACACTTGAGTGTAAGAGTGAAATTCGTGAGAAGAATTCATTTTGATTTCATGTTTGCTTTTGAACAAAGATGCATTCTTTTGACTTTGCTTATTTGCATTGGTGAAAAGCAATTATGATATGTGTTGCAATTTGAATCTTACTAGCCCAAGTTAATGGATTGTGTGCACTTAATCTTATGAAGGATGAATTGGTTGAGTGTAGTGATTTGACATGTTTGCTCGAGGGCGAGCAAAGGTTTGGTCTGGGGGAATTTGTTAAGTCATTAAATTGCACTTATTTTGGACATAATTATTGTTAAGGTGTGGAAATTATTATCCGAAATTAATAGAATTGTCTTATAATTGTTTACAGATGGTTTTCAACACCTTAGGGACGAAATAGGATAAAAAAGATGCAAAAGAAGGAAGAAAATCCGAAATTCCCAAATTTACAGAAATTTAGTGACTAAGCGTGGGCACACCTAAGGAAGGAATTTGAAATCTGCAGATAAATTTCAAGAAGTCAAATTCAAGCAAAACACAATCTTTAAAGATTATCTTGCCATCTTTCAAAGGAGTTTCCTACCGAAAATAGAAGAGTACCTAATCTGGACAGAATCAAGAGAAGATAACGAAGAGATAGGTATAAAAGGGGGAGAGTTGGTGATTGACGCAAGCTAGCTTAGGTTTAGAATAGGATTTTCATTTTTGCACTTTTCTGATTTTTTTTATTCTTTACGTTTTCTGCACAATTTCCAATTGGTGTTTTTGTTTCTTTCATTAAAGAACCAGGGATGGAGGCTTATTATCTTGTTATTTCTTTTGTTTTCAATTTAATTATGAGTAGCTAAATCTTTTGTCTTGCTTGAGGTGATCCATGTTAAATGTTATTATGGTGAGATGTTTCGAATACTTTTTATGTTTTTAATAAACATTGGATATCTTTAAATCTATTCTTTCTAATTGGTTTTATTGGTTTCTAACTGCGCAACTAGAGATTAATTGGTTCAATCGCTAGATTAACGGAATATGACGTTCAGTTTCGGTAATCATAAGTAGCAATTAGGATTAACCTCTCTACGTTAGAGTCGGAAAATTTTAAGAAGATATTCGCTTGATTGATTGCATGTCGAACATGTTTTTCACTTGTTCATTGGTTCTTAATTCTTAATGCTATTATTCAAATATACCTACGATTTTATCTATGTTATTCTTTAATAAGAATGTTAGGATACATGTTTCTAGTCATTACACTTAAGAGAAACTTCCCCCAATGAATGTTTATTAATGATTGCAATTTTATGTCGAGGATCCATAATAGCATGATAACATCGGTGATCCGAAACTAAGGTATTTTCTCATTGATTTTTTAGATTTAATTATTGTTTGCGATTTGAGATTTTTCCTTTGATTTTTTGATATGTCGTGATTAAACAAACCCCTCTTTTTACTTTTGTTATTTGTTTCGTTTAAACATCACTAACCTTTACCGTTAAAAATTCCTCGTAGGAACGATATCCGCTTACCGCTACTACATTAATTAGTTTTAAAGGAAGTGATTTCTTTTATATTTTGTTGCAGGCAATAGCATCACCACATATCCTTATTTTTATTGTTCGTTGAATTCAAAATTTCCATCATTCTTAATTCCTCAAGGTTGAAAATACACCAAAACAAAACACCAATTGAAAATACCATCAAATCGACATCAATCCTTCTGCGGTGCACGTTATTTGGTATCAGAACCTTGGTTTGGAGGAGAATTCTTATTCAACTCCATCAAAATTCCAGAAACTACCGCCCATTACTATCCAATTATTGTCGTATCATCAATTCAGGTATGAATTAACTTTTGACCTAGGATATCAATCTTTCTTCTTGTTTTTATTTTAGTTAGGGTTTTCAATTATTTGTTGAAAACTTTTGGCTTATATCAAAAAAAAAAAAAGTTGAAAAAAATTTTTGAAATTTTTTTTGAAAAAAATCAAAAAATAGAAAAAGTCTGAAAAATAAAAAAAATGAAAAAAAAAAGTTTAAAAAAAGAGAGTCGGAAAAAAAGAAATTCAAAAAAATAAAAATTTCTGAAAAAAATCAAAAAAAATATTTTTTTCAAAATTTTTCAGATTTGCTAGTTTGTTATTGGTTATTGGTTTGGGTTGCTTGTTATTTGTTA
Organism: Erythroxylum novogranatense; assembly: GCA_029891385.1. Lineage (NCBI taxonomy): Eukaryota > Viridiplantae > Streptophyta > Magnoliopsida > Malpighiales > Erythroxylaceae > Erythroxylum > Erythroxylum novogranatense. The sequence continues at coordinate 4,970,276 of CM057230.1, forward strand.
TTTGAGCTACATTTGGGAACATTGATTTGTTGAAGCTGTGGTTCTAATTATAACTTGGATTTTAGAGAACATTGAGTGGTAAAAGATAAGAGTGTGTGAGCTTATTTGAGGGAGTCATTGCCGTGACTTAAACACAAGGAGAGTGACGAATTCTTGAGTGAAACACGTGAGGAAGTGTGTGAGGCTGTTTATCACTAACCTTGTTTGTCCAGGTATATCATTTTATTTACAATGTCACAGGGAGGTAGTAATGATGACAACCAATGGGGATATGTGCTTTCACTTTGAGAGTCATGTAGCAACAATTTGAGAGGTTCAATCTAGTCTTAAATGAGGTTAAGGGACAAATGGATGAGTTCAGACAAGGAAGACGCGAGGAATCTCAAGGCAGGCTTGTAGATGTACATCAACGACAATCACCACCTCGTAGACAACCACCATGGTATAAGCCTGAGGAGGAGGAGTTTGATGAGGATTAGGAGGATTATGAAGAGCGCATGCCCAGGAGAGCTCGAAGAGGAGAACCCCTCAACAAGCGAGATGAAGACCTTAAATCTATCAAGACGCAGATCCTAACATTCAAGGGGAGGAATGATGTTGAGGCATACTTGGAGTTGGAAAGGAAGGTTGATTTGATCTTTGAGTGCCATAACTTCTGAGAGGAGAAGAAGGTAAAACTTGCTGCTGTTGAATTTATAGATTATGCACTAATATGGTGGGATCAGCTTGTGACCTCTAGGAGTAGGAATGGAGAGAGACCCATCAATACTTGGGTAGTAATGAAGGCATGCATTAGGAAGAGATTTGTGCCTTCTTATCATTATAGGGAGATGCATCAAAAGCTCCAAAGACTCACATAAGGGTCTAAGTCAGTAGAGGACTACCACAAAAAGATGGAGATTACTATGATCTGTGCTAATATAGTAGAGGACCCCAAGGCCAACATGGCAAGGTTCTTGAATGGATTGAATAGGGAGATAGCAAATGTGGTGGAGTTACAATATTACTTGGAGATTGAGGACATGGTGAACATGGCCATAAAGGTAGAGAGACAGTTAAAAGCTAGAGTGACAGCAAGGAATGGAGTAAGTTCTAATTATTCATGGAACTCAAAATGGCCCAAGAAGGAGGAGAAGTACAAGGATAAAGGGGTGGACTTCAAACCAATTGGGGGTTTTGAGCAAAAAGGTACTTCTAACACCCAAGATACTTCTAGTAAACATTCAGCTATAATGTTTTAAATGTTTGGGTACTGGCCATATTGCTTCTCAATGCCCTAATAGAAAAATGATGTATATGAGGGATAATGGAGTTATTGATTCTGAGGAAGTGATGTTGATGATTTGCCATGTGATAGTGATTGTGATGATGATGATGAATGTGTGGAAAGAGCTGTCACAGGAGAAGCACTTGTAGTTAGGAGAGTGTTAATTGTTAGAGTTAGAAATGAGATTTTGGATCAGAGGGAGAACCTATTCCATTTAAGGTGTTTGGTGGGTGAAAAGGTGTGTAACTTGATCATAGATGGAGGTAGTTGTACCAATGGAGCTAGTCAAACTATGGTGGAGAAATTAGGCTTGATATGTAAGAAACATTCGAAGCTATATAATTTACAGTGGTTTAATGATAGTGCGGATGTGAAGGTGACTAGACAGGTACTGGTGCCATTTTCTGTAAGGAGGTATGAGGATGAGGTGTTGTGTGATGTGATACCCATGAAGACAGGACATTTGCTATTGGGGAGGCCTTGGCAGTTTGATAGGTGAGTTAGGTATAGAGAGTGTTTAGTTTCTGATACTAGCCCTCTTGATTCTTTGGCCAATGTATTTTCATCTCTTTTGCAGGATTATTTAGATGTCTTTCCAAAGGAGATGCCTAAGGGACTGCCACCCTTGAGAGGCATAGAGCACTAGATAAACTTTATGCCCGGAGCTCATATTCCTAATTGCCCAACTTATAGGAGCAATCCTGAGGAGACAAAGGAGCTTCAAAAGCAAGTGGATGAGCTATTGGAAAAAGGACATGTGAGGGAGAGTTTGAGTCCTTGTGCTGTGCCTGTATTGTTGGTGTTAAAGAAAGATGGAACCTGGAGGATGTGTGTGGATTGCAGAGTTGTGAATAAAATCACTGTCAAGTATCACCATCCTATTCCTAGGTTAGATGATATGCTTGATGAATTGCATGGTGCGTGTATCTTTACAAAGATTGATTTGAAAAGTGGATACCACCAGATTAGAATGAAACCAGGAGATGAATAGAAAACTAATTTTGAAACTAAATATGGGTTGTATGAGTGGTTAGTCATGCCATTTTGTTTAACTAATGCTCCCAACACTTTTATGAGGTTGATGAATCATGTCTTGCGTGCATTTCTTGGTAAATTTGTGGTTGTTTACTTTGATGACATCTTGATATATAGTACTAATCTTAATGAGCATGTCATGCATGTGAGGTGTGTATTGGATATATTGAGACGGGAGAAACTGTATGCGAACCTTAAAAAATGTACATTTTGCATTGATAGACTTGTATTCTTAGAGTTTGTAGTCAATGCTCAGGGAGTAGAGGTTGATAATGAGAGGTGAAGGCTAGTCGAGAGTGGCCAACGCCTAAGAGTGTTAGTGAGGTGAGGAGTTTTCATAGACTTGCTAATTTTTACAGGAGGTTTGTGAAGGACTTTTTTTACTATTGCTACATCGTTGACTGAAATAGTCAAGGAGAAAGGGTTTACATGGGATAAAGAACAGGAATATGCATTTTTAGAGTTAAAGGATAAGTTATGTTATGGTCTTATTCTTTGTTTACCTGATTTTGAGAAAGCTTTTGAGGTTGAGTGTAATGCTTCTGGGATTGGTATACGTGTTATGATTTTGCAAGAAAACAAACTAATTGCATATTTCAGTGAAAAGCTTAGTGGTGTCTAACTCAATTATTCGACTTATAACAAGGAATTATATGCTGTGGTGAGAGCATTGGAGGTGTGATGACATTACCTTCATGTTGCGACCCGATCCGGGAACCGGATCCCAACCAGAAAACGAAAAAAAACGGAGAAAACAGAATCGAATAGGAAACGAAGGCGAATAACGAGGCGAATGAAAATTTCGCATCGAAAACAAAATGCGGAAGCGAATAGTAAAAGCAAACTCGAATCACAAAGCAAGCGGAAGCAAAGCAAATGCGAACCGAATACAGAATCGAAACGGAAGCAAATCAGAAAGCATAACAAATCGAACCAAACGAACGGATTTCGAAGCGAAATGAAATACAAAGTACCGAAGCAAAACGAAACGAAGCGGAAACGAATACTTCACAAATGTCCGACATCCGTGCATAAATTATCTAAAGGAAGCGTCGCGTTGGAAACCCTAAGACGTCCCAAAATCCGGAATGAATTTTCTTTTTCTTTTTCTTATTCTCATTTTCTCATCTTATTGATCTCATGCAAAAACAAATAATACAAATCCAAAATCTCATTTTCATCCAATTTTATCGAAATTTCGGCAACATAACGGCTGCCTTTATCCTAACCCAAATCTGCAAGGGTAAAGAAATACACTTCTAAATGCCAAACAGATCTCAGAATCATCGGACTCTCCCGTCCGGAACCCAAACACCAGCAAAACGCAAACCTAAATCTAATACTTCCATAATTCTCAATTCAATACCAAACTCATAATTCAATCAAATTCCCAAATCAATCATACATATATATTCCCAAATTATACACAATTTCATATACAAATTTTCGAATCATATACAATTTCATACTCTCAAACATTCAGTCATAATCGTCATACCTTCTGAAATACATCATAATCACCTTATGGAAAATTCAAACCATTTATAAAATATTCCAAATCTCAATATTTACATAACAATACAAACGAAGCAAGAACGGACCAAAAGTCTTCACATTCTTTCATCCGATCTCCTGCTCGACACCTGAAGATGGAGATGAAAGGGGGGGTGAGCTCGAAAACTCGTGGATAACACATTTATAAAGTGACAAATAAGCCGAAATCATTTTTCATAATCTTTCGCCAAAAGGGCTAATTTTTCAAATTTTATAATTTTCAAACAATTTCCTCAAACCCTTTTTTCATATTTTCAAACTTTTCATAGTCATCTCACTTTTTCTTATTTTTTCAAAATTCTCAATTTTCATAAATATGAATGCAACATCTGAAACAAAATTGAAAATACATAACATATCGAATGGTGCAGCTAGGTCCAAGCAGAGCGTCTTGCATGATCCCGCAGAGCGGTCCTGCGATCAGAAATGTAACGTACTACACTTTCTCGCATAGCGGTCCAGTGTAGCCGTGAAGGGAGTCCGAAATCGGAACTCCGTGCCACTAGCGGGCAGCCAGGAGAAGGCTATACACATAGAGACAGCGCTGACTTACCAAAGGACCTACCAAACCCACATAACACATATCGAAAACGGAAATTCAAATTGCCCGAAGGCACTTTCCAAAATTTTACTTTTCTAACATTATTTCATCAACTTAAAACAATCTCACAAATTCACACATATCATATAATTCAATTAATTCAATCAATCAATAATTGCAACAATATGCATAATTATCAATGCGTACACAACAAATACAGTTTCAGAAATTTCTAACGATTTAGCAAATCATTTAAAACAATGAATTTAAGCTTGTAATAATTTTTCAGAAATCACGTAGGAATCATAATTTCAAACCTTAAAACAATTCTTATTTTCAAACATTTCCAAAAACAATAAGTGATCAAAATTCCAAACTTTTGCTTTCTTTTAATTTTTCAAAATTCGTATTAAGCTTACAAATCAAAATATAAATATGCTACCCACCTCGAAATGAAGCCAGAAGTTTGTCCAAATCGTCAATTCTCCAAATTCCTTCTTCTTTCTTCAATTTAAAAATTCCCTAAGCCATAAATATCCAAATTCATCATCATAATTTGCATAATTCTCAACCTTAACTATAGGGAAATTCATAAGCATCATTTTTCCAAGCTTTCTAAATTATAACTTTTCACACACTTTAATTTTCACAATTGGCCTAAACTAAATTTCTCCAAATTCCATATCATAATTCTCAATTTCTTCAAAACTAATTTCAAAATTTTCAAACCCATATTAATATCTATACTTCAACACCAATAATTCACTAAATCCTCAAATACAAAATTTAACCTAAACCTTAATTAATTTCCATTCAAAATTTAAACATCACTTAAGGCATATACATCCAAACTAGCTTCATAGATCACATATCCCCATTATTTTCCATATTTCTAAACCAATAAATCACTAAAAACTCAAAGTAGAAAAATTTCTCTTACCTCTTCTCCTCTTCATTTTCGGATTTTTTTAAGTCCCAAGAGAAGCTTTCCTCTCCTTCCATAATTTTCCCCTTGAAACTACTTCAAAACAAGCATGAAATCTCCAAAAAAAATCAAACTCTCTAAGTTTTTCTCCTTCTCCACCGTCGACCTTCATCTTCTCCTTCATCTTTTATTCCTTCTTCTCATTCTCTTCTTTAATTCTCTAGAATTTTCATGAGTGTTCAGTCACCACAAACGACAACCATCTTAAATATATCATGCCATGTCATTAAAAATTGGTCAAAGACCAAAATACCTTACCTTTTTTGCCTAATTCCAAATTTGCCCTTATACTTTGCTTTATGACATTCTCACTTGCGGGTTTGATTCGCACTATCAAGTTGAAGGAATTTGTTGAAACTTCCTTCTCGAGAAATGTTCCTCTCAATCATACGAATCCAACGCCACTAACCGTGCTCGATTCGGATCACTACACCAAAAGTAATGCGTAAAACAGTTTGGGAATATCCACATTCTAACACATTTTCCATGTACGATTTGAAACTCGATGTCTTCATAACAATTGTAGCCTTATGTCTCTAGTTTAATTCAAAACAAGAATCGCCTCATTTAGATTCCCAGATCAAAAGTTATACTCAAAATACTCTCAGGTGTTCCCAATTCAAAAATTACACCCTAATCCGAACTTAAATTCAGAAATTAAAAGTCTTAGGGGCAAAATTGACATTTCATGTCTTCATATGATTTGTAGCCCTTTGTCTTATCTTTATTTCGCCTCAAGAATCGCTTCAATCGGATCTCTACAGATCCCGAATTTCACAAAATACTGAACTATGCTCGGAAAATTTCCCGACTCACTTTGATTAAATTAATCACCATTAATTTAATCTCATAAAATTTCAAATTTTCCATGACAATGTAGGGAATTGTCTTACGAATCCAACGCCGCAAGAATCAACTCAATCGGATGTCGGACGGAAAAGATATGAGCAAAATAGTGAACAAAGGTCGGATTAAAGGAGGAATCAAGAAAACAAAAAGGGCAAAACGGCGTCGCACTGGGGCGAGGCGAGGGCTCGCTCGTCCCGGGCGACACGTCGCCCTGGTGACGAGGGCGGAACGCCCGCTGTCGCGAGGGCGATTCGTCGCCCTAGTAATGCGAGCGAAACGCTCGCCATCACTAGGGCGATACGTCGCCCTAGCGACAGGGATACAACATTTTTCCTATTTATTTTTTTTCACATAAAAATCCAAAACTTCCAAAATTCATAACTCTTAATTCCGAACTCCAATTTTGACAAACTTAGTCTCTATAGAAAGCTTGAGGGAAGCTCTAAATCTTCCACGAAGGACATAAAAATCAATTCGACTCCTAAAGGAGTCCATTTTCCGGTTAAAGATACTATCCTCTAATAATCATTCTAAAACCACAATATAAACTTGTAAAAATCATAACTTATTACTCCGAGATCGAAAAATTGCATACTTTATGTCGAAATAAAGATCAAAACAAACCCTTCAATTTTCATGAAGAACATCAAAGCTCAATTAACCTATAACTAGGTTAATTTCTCAGTCAAAGATTCAGTCATCATAATTAAAGTCAAAAGTCGACCTTATCAAACATAAAGTTTGACTGATCATAACTTTCACTCCCGATATCGAAAAATTGCAAACTTTATGTCTACAGAAAGCTCGTAACATAATCTACAAGTTTCATGTAGATCATTTTATCAAATTTTGCCTCAAACAAAAGTCAACTCTCAAAATCAAACATTCTCTCTCCAAAAAGTCAAACTTTCTAAATCCTTTAAATTTTCACACTTTTTCTTTTTAATTCATGCTCTTTAACTTCATTTCAATCAACTCATTCACTTTTCTCTCATAATCCATAAAAATTCATTCAAATATCAAATTCCTCTAACCGAAACAATTCTTTTCTCCTACATTTTTCTTAAATTCATCACATTACCTTAAATTCATTCTCATTCTCACCAATTCTTTCTCACTTAAATTCATTGTAATATTTCTATTATCATCAAAAGTTCGGGGTCCAACATTTCTCCCCCTCTTAAAAGAATTCCGTCCTCGAAATTCATACTTACTTAAACTTCAAGTAACTCATTCTTGCATAAATTTCTTTTTAAACAAAAATCATCAAGCACTTTCTTACTAATTTCTTTCCAAAACTCATAATCAATCATTTTCTCTTATCTAATGTCCTCATCATATATGTATCTATTACCACTCATATCATATCATCTTACTAGATCTATAACTCATTATTTCTTCATATATGGACACAAATTAATGGTCCATTTCTTAAGGAACCCTAATATGGTTCAATCATCATTTAATCTTTATCATCATGTCATCTTTCAAAAAGTCATACTCTCATCTCACAAAAATACAAGCTATATCAATTCTCCCAATTCATTTTGCAATTCACATCTCAAGTTCTACAAACACATGTTTCTAATCAATCATATTTTTGACACCCAAATCGAACCAATCACTTAAATTCATCAAATAGTCATGCATATCAATTTTCAAATTCCTAAAGACAATCATACTTCTTTCATCAAAATCAAATGATCACGTAGCACATTCTCACAAATTCACTCTTATCTTTACAAACTCTTATCAATTCCTTATTCATACTCATACGCCCAAGTAAGATCATATTACTGGGCTCTGATACCATAAATGTTGCGACCCGATCCGGGAACCGGACCCCAACCGGAAAATGGAAAACAACGGAGAAAACGGAATCGAATGGGAAACGAAGGCGAATAACGAGGCGAACGAAAATTTCGCATCGAAAACAAAATGCGGAAGCGAATAGTAAAAGCGAACTCGAATCACAAAGCAAGCGGAAGCAAAGCAAATGCGAACCGAATACAGAATCGAAACGGAAGCAAATCAGAAAGCATAACAAATCAAACCAAACGAACGGATTTTGAAGCGAAACGAAATACAAAATACCGAAGCAAAACGAAACGAAGCGGAAACAAATACTTAACAAATGTCCAACATCCGTGCATAAATTATCTAAAGGAAGCGTCGCATTGGAAACCCTAAGACGTCCCAAAATCCGGAATGAATTTTTTTTTCTTTTTTCTTATTCTCATTTTCTCATCTTATTGATCTCATGCAAAAACAAATAATACAAATCCAAAATCTCATTTTCATCCAATTTTATCGAAATTTCGGCAGCATAACGGCTGCCTTTATCCTAACCCAAATCTGCAAGGGTAAAGAAATACACTTCTAAATGCCAAACAGATCTCAGAATCATCGGACTCTCCCGTCCGGAACCCAAACACCAGCAAAATGCAAACCTAAATCTAATACTTCCATAATTCTCAATTCAATACCAAACTTATAATTCAATCAAATTCCCAAATCAATCATACATATATATTCCCAAATTATACACAATTTCATATACAAATTTTCAAATCATATACAATTTCATACTCTCAAACATTCAGTCATAATCGTCATACCTTCTGAAATACATCATAATCACCTTATGGAAAATTCAAACCATTTACAAAATATTCCAAATCTCAATATTTACATAACAATACAAACGAAGCAAGAACGGACCAAAAGTCTTCACATTCTTTCATCCGATCTCCTGCTCGACACCTGGAGATGGAGATGAAAGGGGGGGTGAGCTCGAAAGCTCGTGGATAACACATTTATAAAGTGACAAATAAGCCGAAATCATTTTTCATAATCTTTCGCCAAAAGGGCTAATTTTTCAAATTTTATAATTTTCAAACAATTTCCTCAAACCCTTTTTTCATATTTTCAAACTTTTCATAGTCATCTCACTTTTCTTATTTTTTCAAAAATTCTAATTTTCATAAATATGAATGCAACATCTGAAACAAAATTGAAAACACATAACATATCGAATGGTGCAGTTAGGTCCAAGCGAGCGTCTTGCAGATCCATAAGCGGTCTGTGCGATCGTGAAACGAAACGTACTACACTTTCCCGCATAACAGTCCAGTGTAGCCGTGAAGGGAGTCCGAAATCGGAGCTCCGTGCCACTAGCGGGCAACCGGGAGAAGGCTATACACATAGAGACAGCGCTGACTCACCAAAGGATCTACCAAACCCACATAACACATATCGAAAACGGAAATTCAAATTGCCCAAAGGCACTTTTCAAAATTTTACTTTTCTAACATTATTTCATCAACTTAAAACAATCTCACAAATTCACACATATCATATAATTCAATTAATTCAATCAATCAATAATTGCAACAATATGCATAATTATCAATGCGTACACAACAAATACTGATTTGAGAAATTTCTAACGATTTAGCAAATCATTTAAAACAATGAATTTAAGCTTGTAATAATTTTTCGAAATCACGTAGGAATCATAATTTCAAACCTTAAAACAATTCTTATTTTCAAACATTTCCAAAACAATAAGTGATCAAAATTCCAAACTTTTGCTTTCTTTTAATTTTTCAAAATTCGTATTAAGCTTACAAATCAAAATATAAATATGCTACCCACCTCGAAATGATACCAGAAGTTTGTCCAAATCGTCAATTCTCCAAATTCCTTCTTCTTTCTTCAATTTAAAAATTCCCTAAGCCATAAATATCTAAATTCATCATCATAATTTGCATAATTCTCAACCTTAACTATAGGGAAATTCATAAGCATCATTTTTCCAAGCTTTCTAAATTATAACTTTTCACACACTTTAATTTTCACAATTGGCCTAAACTAAATTTCTCCAAATTCCATATCATAATTCTCAATTTCTTCAAAACTAATTTCAAAATTTTCAAACCCATATTAATATCTATACTTCAACACCAATAATTCACTAAATCCTCAAATACAAAATTTAACCTAAACCTTAATTAATTTCCATTCAAAATTTAAACATCACTTAAGGCATATACATCCAAACTAGCTTCATAGATCACATATCCCCATTATTTTCCATATTTTTAAACCAATAAATCACTAAAAACTCAAAGTAGAAAATTTTCTCTTACCTCTTCATTTTCGGATTTTTTTAAGTCCCAAGAGAAGCTTTCCTCTCCTTCCATAATTTTCCCCTTGAAACTACTTCAAAACAAGCATGAAATCTCCAAAAAAAATCAAACTCTCTAAGTTTTTCTCCTTCTCCACCGTCGACCTTCATCTTCTCCTTCATCTTTTATTCCTTCTTCTCATTCTCTTCTTTAATTCTCTAGAATTTTCGTGAGTCTTCAGCCACCACAAACGACAACCATCTTAAATATCTCATGCCAGATTCGCACTATCAATTTGAAGGAATTTGTTGAAACTTCCTTCTCGAGAAATGTTCCTCTCAATCATACGAATCCAACTCCACCAACCGCGCTCGATTCGGATCACTACACCAAAATTTATGAGCAAAACAGTTCGGGAATATCCATATTCTAACACATTTTCCATGTACGATTATTTCCGTCCAAAATTTCACATTCTTAATCCCAGAATTGAAACTCGATATCTTCATAACAATTGTAGCCTTATGTCTCTAGTTTAATTCAAAACAAGAATCGCCTCATTTTGATTCCCAGATAAAAAGTTATACTCAAAATACTCTCAGGTGTTCCCAATCCAAAAATTACACCCTAATCCGAACTTAAATTCAGAAATTAAAAGTCTTAGGTGCAAAATTGACATTTCATGTCTTCATATGATTTGTAGCCCTTTGTCTTATCTTTATTTCGCCTCAAGAATCGCTTCAATCGGATCTCTACTGATCCCGAATTTCACAAAATACTGAACTATACTCGGAACATTTCCCGACTCACTTTGATTAAATTAATCACCATTAATTTAATCTCATAAAATTTCAAATTTTCCATGAGAATGTAGGGAATTGTCTTACGAATCCAACGCTGTAAGAATCAACTCAATCAGATGTCGGACGGAAAAGATATGAGCAAAATAGTGAACAAAGGTCGGATTAAAGGAGGAATCAAGAAAACAAAAAGGGCAAAACGACGTCGCACTGGGGCGAGGCGAGGGCTCGCTCGCCCCGGGCGACACGTCGCCCTAGTGACGCGGGCGGAACGCCCGCTGTCGCGAGGGCGATGCGTCGCCCTAGTGATGCGTGCGAAACGCTCGCCATCACTAGGGCGATACGTCGCCCTAGACGGGGATACAACATTTTATTTATTTATTTTTCACATAAAAATCTAAAACTTCCAAAATTCATAACTCTTAATCCTGAACTCCAATTTTGACAAACTTAGTCTCTATAGAAAGCTTGAGGGAAGCTCTAAATCTTCCACGAAGGACATAAAAATCAATTCGACTCCTAAAGGAGTCCATTTTCGGGTCAAAGATACTATCCTCTAATAATCATGCTAAAACCACAATATAAACTTGTAAAAATCATAACTTATTACTCCGAGATCGAAAAATTGCATACTTTATGTTGAAATAAAGATCAAAACAAACCCTTCAATTTTCATGAAGAACATCAAAGCTCAATTAACCTATAACTAGGTTAATTTCTCAGTCAAAGATTCAGTCATCATAATTAAAGTCAAAAGTCAACTTTATCAAACATAAACTTTGACTGATCATAACTTTCACTCCCGATATCAAAAAATTGCAAACTTTATGTCAACAGAAAGCTCGTAACATAATCTACAAGTTTCATGTAGATCATTTTATCAAATTTTGCCTCAAACAAAAGTCAACTTTCAAAGTCAAACATTCGCTCTCCAAAAAGTCAAACTTTCTAAATCCTTTAAATTTTCACACTTTTTCTTTTTAATTCATGCTCTTTAACTTCATTTCAATCAACTCATCCACTTTCCTCTCATAATCCATAAAAATTCATTCAAATATCAAATTCCTCTTACCGAAACAATTCTTTTCTCCTACATTTTTCTTAAATTCATCACATTACCTTAAATTCATTCTCATTCTCACCAATTCTTTCTCACTTAAATTCATTGTAATATTTCTATTATCCTCAAAAGTTCGGGGTCCAACACTTCAACCTAAAGAGTTTATCATTCGGACGGATCATGAGTCCTTAAAGCTCTTGAAAGGACAAGGCAAGTTGAGCAAGAGACATGCTGCTTGGGTGGAGTTTCTGCAAACCTTTCCATATGTGCTTCGCTACAAGCAAGGGAAGGAGAATGTGGTAGCTGATGCATTGTCTAGGAGGTACACTTTACTTTCTGCTCTTAGTTCTAAACTTTTAGGTTTTGAGCAGCTTAAGGATTTGTATGCTTTAGATGCTGACTTTGCTATTGTTTATTCTGGTTGTGAGCATATTGCATTCCAGAAATTCTATAGGCATGAGGGCTATTTGTTTCGAGGTAGTCAATTGTGTGTGCCTAATTGTTCTATGCGTGCTTTATTTGTGGACAAGGCCCATAGTGGTGGATTAATAGGTCATTTTGGGGTTGCTAAGACTTTGGATATTTTGCATGAATATTTTTATTGGCCTAGAATGCGTTGGGATGTTGAAGATGTATGTGCCAAATGTATTGCATGTAGATAGGCAAAATCCACTGTCAAACCTCATGAATTGTATATCCCTTTACCTGTGCCTACTGAACCGTGGGTTGATATTTCTATGGACTTTGTTTTGGGCTTACTTAGGGCAAAGAGGGGTTTTGATAGCGACTTTGTTGTGGTTGATCGATTTAGTAAGATAACGCATTTCATTGCATGCATAAGACTGATGATGATGTGCATGTTGTTGACTTATTTTTTAGAGAAGTTGTTAGATTGCATGGCATTCCTAGGTCTATTATGTCTGACAAGGATGCCAAGTTTTTGAGCCATTTTTGGTGAATGTTGTGGGACAAGTTGGGTACAAAATTACTTTATTCTACTACTTGTCATCCACAGACAGATGGACAGACCGAGGTAGTTAATAGGACCTTGGGTACCTTGTTGAGTGTTATAGTGGGTAAGAATTTGAAAACTTGGGGTGAATATTTGTTATTTATTGAATTTGCATATAATAGGTGTTGGACCCCGAACCTTGAGTGACAATTTGACTTAGTAATATGAGTGATAAAGTGGATGAGTTGATTGAAATTGACTTGAAAATCATGACTAAAAAGAGAAATAGTGAAAATATGAAAAATTGTGTAATAGTTGACTTTTTGGCCTTGGAAAGTTGACTTTTGTTTGAGGCAAAATTGGATAAATTGGTCTTCTGGCAACTTGTAGGTTATGTTAAGAGCTTTCTGTGGACATAAAGTTTGCAATTTTTCGATATCGGGAGTGAAAGTTATGATCAGTCAAAGTTTATGTTTGATAAGGTTGACTTTTGACTTTAAGTATGACTGAATCTTTGACTGAGAAATTAACCTAGTTAGAGGTTAATTGAGCTTTGATGTTCTTCATGAAAGTTGAAGGATTTGATTTGATCTTTATTTCGATATAAAGTATGCAATTTTTCGATCTCGGAATAATAAGTTATGATTTTTACAAGTTTATATTGTGGTAATATTAGAGGATAGTATCTTTGACCGGAAAATGGACTCCCGTAGGAGTCGAATTGATGTTTATGTCCTTCGTGAAAGATTTAGAGCTTCCCTCAAGCTTTCTATAGAGACTAAGTTTGTCAAAATTGGAGTTCGGGATTGGAAATTATGAATTTTGGAAGTTTAGATGAAAAAAAAAAGAGGAAAATGATTTATCCCCGTCACTAGGGCGACGCGTATCCCCATAGCGATGGCGAGCGTCTAGTCGCCGTCGCTACGGCGACGCGTATCGCCATAGCGATGGCGAACGTCTAGCCGCCGTCGCTACGGCGACGCGCATCGCCATAGCGATGGCGAGCATTCAGCTCGCGTCGCTAGGGGGACGCGGTCGCCAGGGCGACCGCGTCTTCGCCTCGCCCAAACGCGGGCGTTTCTACTTGGAACGACGCCGTTTTTGTTTCTCCAATACGGCGCCGTTTTGATTCCTTTGTTAGTTTCCTTTCACAAATTCGACCTTTGTTTACTATTTTGTTTATATCTTTTCCGTCCGACATCCGATTGAGTTGATTCTTGCGGCGTTGGATTCCTAAGACAATTATCTACATCCTCATAGAAATTTGTGAATTTTTGAGATTAAATTAATGGTGATTAATTTAATAAAATTGAGTCGGAAAAGTTTCCTAGCATAGTTCAGTGTTTTGTGAAATTCGGGATCTGTAGAGATCCGATTGAAGCGATTCTTGAGGCAAAATAAAGATAAGATAAGGGGCTACAAATCATATGAATAAATGAAATGTCAATTTTGCCCCTAAGACCCTCAAATTATGAATGGAAGTTCAAATTCGTGTGCAGTTTTTGGATTTGGAATATCTGAGAGTAATTTGAGTATAACTTTTGATCTGGGAATCGAAATGAGGTGATTCTTGTTTTGAATTAAACTAGAGACATAAGGCTACAATTGTTATGAAGACATCGAGTTTCAAATCTGGGATTAAGAATGTGAATTTGTGGACGGAAATAATCGTACATGGAAAATATGTTAGAATATGGATATACCTGAACTGTTTTGTGCATAACTTTTGATGTAGTGATCCGAATTGAGCGCGGTCAGTGGCGTTGGATTCGTATGATTGAGAGGAACATTTCTCGAGAAGGAAGTTTTAACAAATTCCTTCAACTAGATAGTGCGAATCAAAACCGCAAGTAGTCATGACATAAAGTTACATGTGAGGGGCATTTTGGTCTTTTTGGACATCACTTAATGACATGGCTCTAAACACCAAATTGGATGTCGTTTTAAACAACATAAAGGCTGGAAGTTCACGTTTTTTCTAGAAAAAGGGAGAAAGAAGAAAGAAATAAGAAGAGAAAGATGAGAAGCTCTTTCGTATGGAGAAAGAAGAGGGAGAAAGTTTAGTTTTAATTTTTCTACTCAATTCTTAAGGCTTTTGGGATTTTTCCAAGAAGGAAAAGAGTGGAGAATGATGAGAGCTTCCTAAGGAACCAAGAAAATTCGAATTTGGTGGAGAAATGAGGTAAGAGAAAATTTTCAACTATGAGTTTTTGTTGAGTTTTTGATTGAGAAATATAGATACTGATATGGGTTTGTGCTTTATGAAGTTGATTTTGAGAAATATGCTTTAGGTTGGGTTTAATTTTGGATGGAAATTTGTTTAAAGTTTAGGCAAAATTTTATGATTAAGAATTTTGTGAAAATTTGGTGTAGAATTATAAATAATGTTATGGGTTTGTGAAATGTGAGGTTAATTTTGAAGAAATTGTATTTTATGGTATTGAATTTGGATAAATTGGTTTAGGCCAATTTTAAGATTTGGGGAATTTTGAAATTGAGGATCTAGATATTTTGGAATTAGTGTGAATTGATGAATTGTGAAGTTAGTTTTGAAAATTAAGTTATTTATGAGATTTAATTTGGGTGTATTGGTTTAGGCCAATTTTGAAAATTGGGGATTTTCAAAATTGGAAATTGAAATAGCTTAGAAATATGATAATTATGAATTTCCGATAGTTAATTTTGGGAATTATGCAAGTTTATGATGTGAATTTGGGTGATTATGGTTTAGGTCATTTTTAATTGAAAGAAGGAAAGAAGCAAGGATCAAATTGGAGCTTGGAGCAAGTTCCTAGCGTCATTTCGAGGTGGGTAGCATATTTATATTTTGATTTGTGAGCAATATGCAATTTTTGAAAAATTAAAGAAAGCAATTTTCAAAAATTAAAGAAAGCAAAATTTTGGATTTTTGATACATTATTGTTTAGTAAGTGTTTGAAAAGAAAAGTTGGTTAATGTTTGAAATTACGATTTCCAAAGGATTTCTGAAAAATTATTACAAGCTGAATTATGTTTGAAAAGAAAAATAGAAATTTCTGAAAGTTCATTTTGTTATGTATGCATTGCTAAATTATGTAAAGTGCTGAAATTATTGATTGATTGATTGAGTGATTTAATTGTATGTATTACGTGAATATATGAAAAATCAAGATTTTGAAAAGTGCCTTCGGGTAATTCGAATTTCTGTTTTCGCTTATGTGTTATGTGGGTTCGGTTAGGTCCTTGGTGAGTCAGCGCTGTCTCTATTTGTATAGCCTTCGCCCGGCTGCCCGCTAGTGGCACGAAGCTTCGATTTCGGACTTTCTCACGGCTACACAGGACCGCTATGCGGGAAAGTGTAGTACGTTCTGTTCACGACTACACAGGACCGCTATGCGGGAATGTGCAGTACGTTCTGTTTTGGACCGAACCAGACCATTCTGATATGTTATGTGTTTTCAATTTTGTCTCTGAATGTTGCATTCATATTTATGAAAAATTCGAGAAGTTTGAAAAATATGAAAAAGGGTTTGAGGAAAAAGTTTGAAAAATATGAAAAACAAAAAAAAAGTTTGAGGAAATTGTTTAAAAAATTATAAAGTTTGAAAAATTAGCCCTTTTGGCAAAAAGCTTGTGAAAAATGATTTCCGCTTATTTATCGATTTATAAATGTGTTATCCACGAGCTTTCGAGCTCACCCCCCTTTCATCCCCAAATCTCCAGGTTTTTACGCAGGAGATCGGATGGAAGATGAGTATGATCACAGTCCGACTTGCGCATGTTCGTATTATGTTTAAAGTTTGATGTGGTATTAGATCTTTATGGATAGTTAGAGAGCTAGTAAAGTGTATTTTAGTCCGATTGTATATGAATGGTTTTGCTTGTGTCCAGTAAATGTATAAGATTGTATTGCGTTCGGAATGAGTTATAAGTATGATTATACTTGATATATGAGATTGGATTTTGAATGTGGTTGGGATTGGTTGAAATTTTGAGTTGAGATGGTTATGGATTGAATTTATGAAGTGTTTAGAATTAAGATTGTGTTCTGCTGGTGTTTGGATGCCGGACGGGAGGTCCGATGTTGCCTTGTGTTATTGGATGGATTACGATATTAGAAGTGCGTTTGCTTTGTTTTAAATTTTTGGGTTAGGATAAAGGCAGCCGTTATGCTGCCGAAATTTCGATAAAATTGGATGAAAATGAGATTTTGGATTTGTATTATTTGTTTTTGCTTGAGATCAATAAGATGAGAAAATGAGAATAAGAATAAGAAAGAAAAAAAATTCATACCGGATTTTGGAACGTCTTAGAGTTTCCAACGCGATTGTTTTCTTTGATTAGTTGTTCTCGGATGTCGGATCCGCTTTGCTAAGTGTTTGTTTCCGCTTTCGATTGGTATTCGATCCGATTCGCTTTTGATATCGGTTCCCGGCTTCCGCATTTTGTTTCCGATTCAAAATTTCGATCCAAAATTTCCGTTTCCATTCGATTCTGCTTCCTTCGTTCGGTTGGGATTCGGTTCCCGGATCGGGTCCCAACAATAGGAGTCTGCATTCTACCACAGTTTTTCACCTTTTGAGCTTGTTTATGGTTTTAATCCTTTGACTATTTTTTATTTGGTGCCTTTACCTTTGCATGAGTTATATCTAGTACAGATGGAAAGAGGAAAGCTGAAATAGTCAAGGAGTTGCATGAGAAGGCAAGATAACATATTGAGCAGAGGAACAAGGTATATGCAAAGCAAGCCAACAAGGGGCAAAAAATGGTGACCTTTGAACCTGGTGATTGGGTTTGGGTGCATTTGAGGAAGGAGAGGCTTCCTACCTAGAGGAAATCCAAGTTGGATCCTAGGGGTGATGGTCTATTCCAGGTGTTGGCGCGAATCAATGACAACGCCTATAAAATTGATCTTCCAGGTGAGTATAATATGTCCACTACTTTTAATGTTGCTGATCTTTCTCCTTTTGATATGGATTTAGATTCGAGGACGAATCTTTCTAAGGAGGGAGGGACTGATGTGAACGAGACCATGGACTATCGAGTAGGACCAGGCAAAGAGTTAGCCATGTTAAAAGGGCCCATGACCAAAGCTAGGATCAAGAGACTTAAAAAGGCTCTTTATACACATGTGGGCTTTTATCTTGAGAGGATGGCGAGCTCCAAGCCTATTGGAGGAGAGTTTAATAGAATTAAGCCCAAACTAATCCATTTAACTCAAATCCTTAGACCGGATACACTTGGAGCTTGAAGACAAGAAGATTTGGGCTATTTTAATGTTTCATCACTTAAGTCCAAGAGTATATGGATCCAGTAGTGGCGCAACACATCATACCTATTTATTTAATTTTTGGATTTTTTTTGGGCTTCTATATATTTTAGCCCAACCTTTTATTATTTAACCTAGGTATAAATATGTGTTTTTAGTTCAAATTTTAAGAACTTTAGATCAGAATTGTTGACGAGCCGTCGGTTTCAATAGGGAGAAACATTATTCTCTTATTCTTGTTACCTTTCGAACCATCTTTCACCTATCAATTGCTTTCCCAATTCTGGCGTGTCGATTGTTCGTTTTTCTGGGTTTTATTTTGATCATCGGGTTTGTTTGGAACAAGTTTTCAAGAGGCGTCGTAGAAATCAAACCTTGCGTATCCTTATTTTTCTTGTTTGTTGAATCGAAATTTCCATCCTTCTTAATTCCTCAAGGTCGAAAACACACCAAAACAAAACACCCATTGAAAATATCATCAAATCGACGTCAATCCTTCCGCGGTGCTCGTTACCTTATTTGCTCTTGAGCTTGTAAAGTATTAATCACTTATAGGTCCCTTAAGATCTTTGAGTACTCTGATACTATATTGGGTTTTAGAACCAAAAACTAACAAAAATATAGTAGAATAGAAAAGAGATAATGCAAGAGGCAATTTATTGATGAGTTTCACTTTACATTGACATTGAAAGCCTAATATATAAGCAATGAAATAACAAACTTAGCTAATGTCTCGGTAAAGATTAAACAAACAAATCAAAAATTTAAAAGTTTTAATCGTAACGAGATGTTTGGTTTAATGGAATAGCAATTTTATTTCTAGCTTATTCCCTACTATATTATAAAACCTGTGCTTGGTTAGTTTCAAACACAGAATACGCAACCTTTAGGATTATTTATTCTTAAATTTGGAGAATAGAAAAAACTAGTCTCAACCTATCTTTATGTATTCCACGAATGACTATTCTTCTTTAGGACAAATTTAACCTTCTCACGTTTAAGCCTCTTGAATCTTCGACGTTTGAAATTTCTTTCAGCCTCCTCCCGAAACCTCTTCAAGTTTGTGATCCTCTTCTCCAGTTTATGATTCCGTCATTCTACCATTTCTAGATTCTGGGTAAGTGATTTGGGTTTTTGTTGGATCCCACTTCTTTCCGGAACCTAACTCTTTCTCTGATATCACAAAATATTAGATCCCGCTTGTTTCCGGAACCCAACTCTTGAACGAAACCATATGACATGAGCGTACTCCAATGAAATCTCCTTAACCATCATCAATTAATCTTCTTTCTCATAACTTTCCAATAATTTTCCTCACAATTTGTTCAATGGTGTGCCCACGTAAATTGGTCACCATACTTGAACTCATTTCTTGCGAAAACATGAAACGTAATGTTTTTCATTTCTCCTTAGTATATTTTTTTCTACACTCTTCTAAAACATAAAATATGTACGTCTTACCCTGTAGGGTTAATTCATTTAACCCTTATAAAGCATGAGAGGATTTCCTTATAGAGTTACTTCAAAGTATTTTCATTTGCCATCATCGGTTCCTCATCATTCTCATAACATCTCAAGCCACAAAGGGCGAACTCACACAACGGAATCACAAGAATCACTATTACCTTCTTCAAAATGGTATGCAGCCACACCAAGCCAAACGTCAACAAAAGTATTCGTCTCACTTACTTCCGAACAGATTTTGGAACATCTTAAAAGGAATTTCAAAAGGACTTCTCCATAATATTTGTTCCTCTTTACATTAAGCTTCTAATGACACCAAAAACATTCAATTTGGTTTAGAACTCTAAAAGTTATGGCCCAAACACTTTCGGACTATTACTAAACTGAGACTGTGCACTATACCCAACTTCACTCCATAAACTGAAAGTCTTAAGGACTGAATTGAAATTTAATTCCTTAAGATGAATTGTAGCTTCATGTCTCTAGTTTATTTAGAAATAAGAACCACCTCATTCGGAGCTCTATAGCTCAAGATATCGCCAAAATATTGAAACATATTCAGAAACATATCCAACTCATACTCTTTTAACCTATCCTCTCACTTTGATTCAATCAATCTTTTTTAAATTAATATCAAAGCCTACAAACTTTTATGAAGAGGTAAAGGAATGTCTTAAAAATCCAACGCTTCAAAAATCGGGTCAATTGGGGGTCGGATGGAAAAGTTATAAGCAAAAGAGTGGAGAGGGGTCGGGTCAAAGGAGGAATAGGGCCGCATTGTCCTCGCGACGCGAGCAGATGTCCGGCGTCGTCCTCGCGACGCTTGCGACCTCCTGGGCTTTCTTTCTTCGACTACCAAACTTACAAAATTTATATCTTTTGATCTGGAGCTCCAAAATTTGTAAACTTGGTATCAATGAAAAGCTAAAAGAAAGTTCTACAACTTACATGAAGGACTTAAAAACCAATTTGGCCTTTAAGGGAGTCAAAATCTACCTCAAAGTGGCTGCCTGAAAGAAAAATCATCCTAAACAGTAACAGAACTTCTAAGCATCATAACTTTCTACTCCATTGTCCAAAAATGTCATACTTTATATCAATGAAAAGATAAAAATATGAACCACCCCTTTCATGAAGTTATTATGAACAACTTCTACCTTTATGAGGGTCAAAATTTCACTCAAAGTTTCTGTTCCGAAATTTGTCATCCTAGACAACACCCAAACTTCAAAAATTCACATCTTTCAACTCCCACATCGAAAAATCGTATACTTTATAGCGTTGGAAAGCTATAAAGACAAAATACAACTTTCATGAAGAAAATTTTGGCTAATTCTACCTGTATTATTCCATATTTTTCATGGAAGTCAGAACACAAATCTTATCCTTGTGAAGACTTGAAATTCATCTCAACTTCACTTCCTTAATTAAAGCAACACATTCTTATCCATTCAACTACCAATTGGAATTCATCAAATCATCAACTTCAATTTATTTTACTCTTCATATTTAACCACAACTTATCATTCATACACATTTCTATCTTTCTTTTCCACAGTGCCTCACTTATATATATAACAATAGGTCATTCATTTTCTCAAGTGGATAGCCTCATTCCATTATATCTAATTCAACCCACATCATTATACACAATTCATATTCAAAGTTCATTCAACTCAAAGGGATTACTTCTTCAATTGTACTTAATTCTAATTTAATTTCATCCTTAATTAATTCATATTCCAACTCCACCTCATCCATACACAAATTCACATTTCAATTTGGCAATCATCCATATACAAACTCATATTTCATTTACATCATAAATTAAGAGTTTTACAAACATCAATGGCATTTCCAAGCCAAATTACATCATTTCACAAAATCCCCAAAATACAACAAAAGATACAAAATCTCATAATTCTCAACATATGTCTAAAGTCTTGTTTTTATATCAATCCAACTTAACAATACAATATATGCATAAACAAACAATTACCTTGACTTTCTTTCATCCTATCTCTTTCTCATCACCTGGAGATGGGAATGAGAGGGGGTGAGCTTAACGCTCATGGGTAACAAGTTTATAACCAAGGAATAAGCAAAAACCATTGAAGTATTTATTTCTATTGTAAAGTTCAAATTGAAATCCATGTCACATGTTTATCAAGAAATTCATAAACATCATAAATCATGACTTCATTGAAACTTGTCACACATCATGAACACATAACGCATTAGAATGGTTTGGGTTGGTTCAAAAACAGAACGTACTACAAATTTTCGCATAGCGGTCTTGTGTAGCCGTGAACTTAGGGGAGTCCTTGAAGGAGCTTCATGCCACTAGCGGGCAGGCGGGGAAAGCCTTTTGACAAGTGCACTTGACATACTTAAGGAACCTAACCAAACCAACATAACATGCATTTCACAACTTAAGAACGGATTGCCTAATGACACAATTCAAAAACTTGTTTGTCATGCACATGACACATTTCATAGGCCTTCCCATCAACATTTCACAATTCATCACCCAAAATCTCATACCAATCATATAATCATCACTCAAATCATCCAAAAGCCACAAAATACAACAATTTTTGAACAATTTGAAATCATTCCCATATCACTCAAAATTCATTCACAAATTCATATACGAAAACTTACGACATATTTTCAAACTATTTTAAAGAACAATAAATGTACTTTTTTTTAAAAACCCCTTTCATGTAGCGATTTCTCAATCAATCAAAGCAATAAAAGCAATATTTAATGAAGAAATTGAAAATCATTTTACTCTCTTGATTCAAAAGAAAACAATTATGACTCATTACTCAAATTATAAACATGAAACCCACCTTAATTCCTTGCTTAATACTTGCTCAAAATGCATCCCCTCTTGCTCCTCTTGCCTCTCTTAATCTCCTTCATCAATGGCAAAAATCTCTTATCAATAGGCATCCAAATTGAACAACTCATAAGACATAATCACCAAAATTAGTCTTAGAAAACTTAAACCCATACCATTCTTAAGCTATATACACCAAAATCCTTTCAAAAATCCAACAAATAAAAAATGTCCTTACCTTGATCCTTCACCAAATAAGGAGTTTCTTGGCTTATATGGAAGCTCTCATCTTCTTCCACCTTTTTCCTTCTTGAATCAACTCAAAATCTATCTTGAAAACCAAGAAAAATCAAGACCTAGCTTCTTTTCTTCTTTCTTGGTTCTCTCCACTGAACCTCTCACTCTCTTCTCTCTTTTCTTGTTCTTTTCTTCTAATTTTTGTGCTCCTCTCTCCCTTAAAAATAAGCCTCCACTTCTTATTTACAATCTTGTCATTAATGAGTGAAAAATGACCCTTATACCCTTCCTTATAAGCCTTGTAACTTAAAAGCTTAAGTGACTTGTCAATTTTACCCCTCATGCAATCTTACCACCTTAATTCAATTTAATGCATGTCATATGGTCTTGCTCAAATTAACATGTTAATTAAATCCCATTAACATGCTAATTAATTCCATAAAAATAACATAAATAATCTATCCATGACTCAAAATTTATTTAAGTCATACTTAACTCCTTCAAAAAATCAAGACCTTATTCTAATTATGTAATTGAAGGAATTTGATAACACTTCTTTCTAGGAAAATGTTCCTCATTGTCTCAATTTTCTAATAACATCAAAAGCATTCAATTTTGATTCCATAGTCTAAAATTTATACACCAACCATTTTCGGACTGTTCATATCCGAAACAATATTCTGTACTTAATTTCCATCTGAAAATTGACATTCTTAGAGACCAAATAAAAACTTGATTTTGTTAGACAGATTGTAGCCTTATCTCTCTAGTTTAATCCAAATAAAAAATTATCTCATTTGGATAACTAGAGCAAAAGTTATGGCTAAAACACCGAAGCATACTCATTGAACATATACATTTTTCAGCTTTTAACTTCCAACATATCATATATACCCCGTCTTGTACCTAAATCATTTTTGCCATTTCATTTCAAATTCAAGAAATTTTTTTTTCTTTACACATGAATAATCGCCATCAAGCTCTCATTTAATAGAAAGGTTCAGGGTCCAACAGTTTTTTTTGTCTGTCCTTTTCTTTCGGCTTTTCCATGTGGTGTTGAAAATGGGAAATGAAAAAATGGTAGCTTGAGCTTGGATTGTTAGCGATGACCCAGTTCATAAGTTGCGGAAGAGAGTTGTAGAGGAGAGTAAACGTTTTAAATTTGCACAGCCTCCAAACCAACTTCCACCATTATTCTTTACTTCGCTTCTATGCTTTATACGATCACACAACGAAATGGGTTAATCTCACAAGCCGTAAAAGTTCAAAGCTTTCAAAGAAAGTAAACCGCATATGCAGTTGGAAAAACCCAGTTCATCAATGCCCAAGTTCCTCACTTTCATCTACTTCGTTTCAATAACTTTCCTAATTTCCCACTTCAATTTCATCACTGCAAACCCAAATCTCTCATTTTGTTTCCAAATTTTCCGTAAAGATCAAAACTTTAAGTCCAACATTGCTTTGTATGGTGATGCCAAGACTGTTGATGATGGTTCAACGATTCAGCTAGCTCACTCAGTGAGTTTCAGTAGAGGAAGTCATACACAGGAGACTAGTCAAGCTTGCCGAAAGTAATCCTGGAAAGATGGTTTCTTTGTCCACGTACTTTTTGTTTTTTTATGTCCCCAGATGATGGATATGGGTTGGCTTTTATTATGGTTTGTCCCCAGATGATGTATATGGATTGGCTTTTATTATGGTTCCTAATGCTTTTAATGCCAGTGCATTTGATAATGGTCCATTAGAAACAAAGAAGAGTGATTTTAAGATTGTCTCTATTGAATTTGGTTCATTTAAGGATGCCAAATATGGAGAATTGATGGAGAATTATGTGGGAATTGATTTGGGTGGTTTTGTGTTAGCCAAAGTGAGCAATGCTTCATCTATTATTGCAATATTTGAGAACGGAATGAGATTGCATTCTTGGATAGATTGTGAAGCTGGTATGAAGAGATTAGAGTTTAGATTAACAGCCTATTTGGAAAGGGCTGAATTGAATTCAATTCAGCTGTTTGAAAACATAAAAATGAGATGAATTTAATTCATGCATGTAATTGAAACTCATCTTCCTTATAAATTGAATTCACTCCTTTAAGTATAGGAATTCAATTACATTGAAGCTTGAGGCAGTGTCCTGCTCTTTTGCTCTTTCATTCTTTGGACTACTTCATTCTCACTCTCTTGTGCTTCACCTGATTGGATTCTAAAGACTATTAATTAAAATATTATTATAATTAATTAACAACAATATAATTAATTAAAATATAATTGATTCATTAATTAAAATATTGTAATTAATTAATTAAAATATAATTAATAATTACAATATAATTTATTAAAATTAATTACAATATTTTAATTAAATAATATATTGTAATTGATTAATTACAATATAAGTAATTAAAATATGATTAATTAATTAAAATATAATAAATTTTTATTTCTCAATATTTTTTACAAATCAACTACTGTTAATGGTAATAGTAATCATTCCTTCCTCTTAACCAATCATTATAATAATTATAATAATAATATTCATTCCCATTTCTCACTATATTCATTTTCGTTCCAAACATTTCTATCATTACTGAGTTTGTTCCAAAGAGTGTAAATTGAATTAAATTCAATCTCATTAATATAGTTGAATCCAATTTGTTAATGAATTCAATTCAAAAGTTTCAAAACAACTCGTAAGTCAATATGGTGGAGTAAAGCCAATTGAACCAATGCTTTCGCTTAGCAAGTTCCTCACACTATACATGACATTGAAAAAACAATTATTAGAGATTGGGAATTATATGATGTTTAAACAAGATATGGATTTTTTTTTCATCTGAACCTGATTATATTTGCTTTAACAATATTCTATGTTCTTTTTAGAAGACTAGAATTTTTAATGAAAGAACCTTAATAATAATTTTGTATAATTATAATAATAATAACAAGAAGAAAATTAATTTTGTCTAATAATAATAATAATACTACTACTACTACTAATAATAATAATAATACTGATAATTAAATAGAAGAAGAAGAAAATTAATAATAATAAGGAATTTAATAACAAAATAAAATAAAATAATTGCTAAAATTAATAATAATAAGAAAAGAAGAAGAAAATTAATTTTATATAATAATAATAATAATAATAATAATAATAATAATAATAATAATAATAATAATAATAATAATATTTTGATCTTTTGTTACTTATTCCTTTCTCATTACAATTTTATATTTTCAAACCAAACACAATAATAGAAATTCTTTATGTATTATATACCTTGAACTAAACAAAGTAATACATATTCTATTCTATTCCTTATCTTTTCTATTCCTAAGAATAACTATTCTATTCCTTGAACCAAACAGCCATAATAGATAATAACTTTATCTTAACAGATAAAATTTTATCTTTTAATAAATAACAAATTTTATCTTTACTACTCTAAAATTTTATCTTTAAATAAAGACTACATTTTTAATAATTTTGAATCATTTTGTAACGGTTAAAGTTGATGGCTTTGACATACTTAAGGGATCGAACGTTCATGTTGATGTGTGGGCTGTAGCTTGGGATCTGACCATCTGAAGGACTCGTTAGAGTTCAAACCAAACAGGTTCTTGGAGGAGGATGTTGACATTAAGGTTCTGTTTGGTTTGAGGGTTAATAATGGGATGAGATGGAACGTAACACACTTCCATCGTTTGTTTGAAGGTTTCATAATGGAATGGAATGGACTGGGATGGAAGCGAAGAGTTTCATGTTACATTCCATTCCATCTTAAACAATGAAAATAAGAAACTTCTAATTCGGGGAGTTTACGATGAAACGTAAACTAATAAATACATACTATCTAATATACCCTCAATAATTCTTTTTAATACCAACTCTCACAAAATCATAATATTAATATATTAAATAGAATATATTAATATTTAATATAATAAATTTTATTAAATAATTAATAATAATATTTTTATATTATTAATAATAAATTAAATATTTAATAATAAAATATAAAATTTTATATTTAAATTTTATTTATTTATTTTATTTATATAGAAATATATAAAAAAATTAAATAATAATTTTATATATTTTCTATTTTCATTAATAAAAATATATTAAAAATTATTCTTGTTTGTATATATTTCTATATAAATAAAAATATAAATAAATTATTTTTAAATATAAATAAAAATTTAATATTATAAAATTTATTAAATAATTAATAATAATAATTTTATAATTAATAATAAATTGTATATAATTAATAAATAAATAAATTTTTATTAATGAAAATGGAAAATATATTTAAATATTATTCTTTAATTGTTTGTATATATTTCTATATAAATAAAAATAAAATAAATTATTTATATATATAAATCACATTAAATAAAATAAAATAAAAATATATTAAATAATTAATAATAATATTTTATATAATTAATAATAAATTGTATAAAATTTAATAAAAATTTTATTAATGAAAATAGAAAATATGTAAAAAATATTCTTTAATTGTTTGTATATATTTTATATAAATAAATTAGTTTTAGTATAAATCACATAAAATAAAATAAAATTTATTAAATAATTAATACTAATATTTTATATAATTAATAATAAAATAATAAACCTCCTGCAACAACCATTTTAATATAAGTGTATAAAAGTCATTTATTATACATTACATTACATTCCATCCATCTTCCAAACAATATTTCACTACATTACATTATGAATCCTTTTATCCTTCCCAAACAACTTTTTACTATATTACATTTCATTTCATTATAAACTATTTCGTTCTCTTTCATTCTATTAATTCACATCCAATCAAACAGGCCTAAAGATCACGACTTCCAGCTACTTCCATTTGGTGCGGGGTGCCCTAGTGCACAACTTGGTGTCAACTTGGTGACATCCATCTTAGGCCAGTTACTACATTTCAGTTGGACACTCCCCGATGGTGTTAAGCCAGAGGAAATTGACATGTCGGAAAGTCCCGGTCACTTACATGAAGAGCCCATTACAAGCTGTTGCCACTCCTTGGCTGTCTTCACATTTATAAAAACGCATTGCTGTAGATATATAGTATGTTCTACATGTAGGAAATTTACAAAGCAAGAAAGTAGAGAAACAAAGATGCGAAAGAATGTGAATTTATTGATCTGAAACTTGCCTTATATAGGCTTACAGAAAAGAAAACGTTTGAGTCATAAACTGATTAGCTAAAAATTAGGAAATAATCAGCTAGCAGATCTTCTACTAACAGTAACCTGCTAACTACTCCAACAGCTACTAAATCTTCTCTAGATTAAAAAACTAACAAACTTTGGATCATTCTTTAACACTACAAAGGATACATATACCAACATTGTCAAACAGGAAGAAAATGCAATATTATCATCTGGAACTTATTTTATCTTGCAAGTATTATCTGCAATAGATATTGGAATGAAGAATGGGAAAATGGCAAACGGTTGTAATTAAATCTGATTAACTTTCATGCCACATAATGTATCAGTACTTAAGAGTTTCCTCTTCAATCCTTATGGGGGGAGAATACTTTCAGCTCTTTTTGCTACAGTGAATGGCACATTATTTCTATACATAACATAACACACATAAAATTTCAGTTCAGAGTGTGGCCTGAAGTTTTGGAACAGAAGACATGAAGCTGATAATGCCCAAAAGTGAGGACATGGAATTCAACGCGGCTTTTAGCAGTTCTTCTGAGCAACCTGGTATCACCATGTTCTTCACCTAAAACAATACCACCACCAACTTCTTCTAATCAAGAATCAAAGTTATCAAAATGACATAGGTCCTAACTTTAGAAGATTAGGACAATATATAGACCTTATCAAGGCAAGTGTACAACTCATTTATCTCCTCCATATAGTCTTGGTTAGTCTCCTCTAAGAGGAACACTGGCCAGCTCATCAGATCCTGAACTCTCCTGCTGATAGGAACTCGTATCCTGAAAATACAAACTGAACTGAGAGCAAACACAAAGGTACTTATTTGAAAATTGTTCAATTGTTTTGGAAAAAAAAACTCAACTTGAAGTAGGCAGTCCTTATGATATCCCCCGAGAATAAACAATAGCACAAGAAGACATATTTCATAATACTTATAGCGTACCATCTCTAGTAGTTCTAGTTTGAGCCAAATGTTTGTTGCCCTCTGTTTTGCACCTGTAGTACCAAGATGAGACTGAAACATTATAACTAATACAAACTAATACAATACTAGCAACACTTGAATTCAACCAGAGACAAAAGAAAAAGTTGGCATCTTTGCTCCAATAATTCAATCCCAAGTATTGAAATGCATACATGTTTGGAACTATTTAAAATTAAAAGAAATCACAATCCTCAGAAATCAACAGAAGTGGTATCAGTCTATCAGTGATGATGAGTGAAATCAAAAGTTGAATTCATCAGGATTTTCCATTAGTCAGGTACCAGAAACAAAGTTCCGAAATCGTGATATCCATAATTCAAAATCCAAACCAATAGCCAGAGGAAGAAAGAAGTTTTTTCCTTTTTTTAAGTGGAGATTTTTCTGTTGAAGATGCAAGAAAGAAGCTTTTATTGAAATTTCTCTCCCTCAGTTGTGCCTTTTGAATTTACACACCAAAGTTTTTGAGAAACAACCATGAACAACGCAAATGCAAACACATACAAAAACAGAAACTAACCACATGAGATTTCCACTCAAAAGAAGCAACCTTTATCAGAGAGCGATTAGCTTGGGACAAGAAGCTGATGGGAGGTAGACACACCAAAGTAGCAAAATAAAATCTCGTCCACCTTTTGTAAACTTGCGAGGAAATCACCAAATGAAAAAAAAAAACCATAGAAACTCTAAAATAAAATCAGAAAATTAAACTCCTGAAAATACAAAGAAAGTTAAAAAATATCTCACAAATAGAGGAACACTAGTATCAAATTATTATACACAAAATTTTGATCCACAATAACCTTAAGACCTAAGTCTTATAATATTGCTGATATAATATCAGCTAAATAAGATCACGAATAACCTTCGATTGAAAGCTTAATCGAAGATATATCACTCTCTATTTTACTAAGCTTATGTTACTTTGAATACTTTTCTTGGAATGCTTAAGTCTTCCTCTCTAGATAAAACTAGAGATGATACATCAAATTACTCAAAAAATTAAACTCCTGAAAACACAAAGAAAATGAAAAAATATCTCACAAACAGAGGAACATTAGTGTCAAATTATCAGACGCAAAATTTTGATCCACAATAACCTTAAGACCTAAGTCTTATAATATTGTTGATAAAATATCATCTAAATAAGATTACGAATAACCTTCGATTGAAAGCTTAATTGAAGATATATCACTCTCTATTTTACTAAACTTGTATTACTCTGAACACTTTTCTTGGAATGCTTAAGTCTTCCTCTCTAGATAAAACTAGAGATGATACATCAAATTACACAAAAAATTAAACTCCTGAAAATACAAAGAAAGTGAAAAAATATCTCACAAATAAAGGAACACTAATGTCAAATTATCAGACGCAAAATTTTGATTCACAATAACCTTAAGACCTAAGTCTTATAATATTGTTGATAAAATATCAGCTAAATAAGATCACAACTAACCTTCGACTGAAAGCTTAATCGAAGATATATCACTCTCTATTTTACTAAGCTTGTATTACTCTGAATACTTTTCTTGGAATGCTTAAGTCTTCCTTCTTGGTGTCGATTTATAAGGAGAAATCTACTTAAGCCTTCCTTCCATTTTCGATGTAGGATTTCTTAAATGGAGGGACTTTCAACAAATCTCCCCCTCCCGACATTTAAGATCATCATCATAGAGGGGAGAATCCTCTTTTTCCACATCAGTTGGAAGAACTTGTCATCTCTGCGATCAACAGGCAGACTTCAAGCTTATCTCTTAGTAATGCATTTGTCAACATATCAATAACATATTCATCTGTATGTATCCTTTCAAATGCTAACAGCTTGGAATTCAAAACATCTCTCATCCAATGATATCTTATCTCGATATGTTTTGATTTTAAATGGAGAGCTGAATTCTGACCAAGATGGATGGTACTCCGATTGTCACAATACATGACATAGCTATCTTCTTTGAAGCCAAGTTCCTGGATGTATCTCTTCATCCACAATGACTCCTTACATGTTTTCGTTGTTGCATTATACTCTATCTCAATAGTATGTAACATAATACACTTTTGTAATATTAACTTCCATGATACTACTCCCCCTGTAAAAGTGATCAAGTATTCTGAAGTAGACTTTCTGGTATCAACATCTCCTTCCAAATCTGAATTTATGTAGTTTACTAATATAGGCTTTTCATTTCCAAAATTAAGATTCAAGTCAAAAGTACCTCGGAGATATTTCATGATCTACTTCATAATATTCCAATGCTCTCTTCCCGGATTTGAGAGAAATTTGTTGACCATACTAACTACATGAGCTATGTCTAACCTTGTGCATACCATGACATACATCAAACTCCCTACTGCTGAGGAGTAAGGAATATTCTGCATATGTCTTATCTCTACTTTCGTAGAAGGACTGTGTTTACTTCTTAACTTAACGTGGGTTGCAAAAGGAGAACTGAACACTTTGGCATTTTCCATGTTAAATCTTTGAAGCACCTTTTGCTTCAATGTACTTCTCCTGAGACAGATATAACCTCCTTCTACTTTTGTCTCAAGTAATCTTTATACCAAGGATCTGCTTTGTTAGCTTCAAGTCTTTCATAGTAAAAGACTTGCTCAACTGTTTCTTCAACTTGTCAACTATGGTAATACTTTTGTCAATAATCAACATAGAGTAGTAAAATAAAGAAATCATCCTCAGAGAATTTCTTTATGAAAATCAAAATGGTCAGAATTCATTTTTTTATAGCCTTGCTCCCATATAACTGAGTCAAACTTCTTGTAGCACTGTCTCAGTGCTTGTTTTAATCCATAAAGACTCATCTTTAGCCTACACATATGATCTTTTTTTCTTTTGACTTTGAAACCCTTTAATTGCTCCATATAGATCTCTTCCTCCAAATCACAATGAAGGAAGGTAGTCTTCACATCCATCTGCTTGAATTTTATATCAAGACTAGCTTCTAGGTCGAGGATAACTCAAATAGATGACATCTTCACCATTGGTGAGAATATTTTATCGAAATCAATACTCCTTCTCTGACTAAATCCCTTGACCACCAACATGGCTTTGTATCGTGGCTGTGACGGGTATTCTTCATGTTTTACCTTGAACACCCCTCTATTCTTCAAAATCCTTTTTTCCTTTAGGGAGCTTTACTAGGTCAACATTGTGATTCTTAAAGAGTAACTTCATCTTTTCTTCTATGGCTTCAACCCACAGTTTTTTTTGTGTTCATCTTCTATGACTTCTTCATAACTCTCTTAGGTT
Organism: Erythroxylum novogranatense; assembly: GCA_029891385.1. Taxonomy (NCBI): domain Eukaryota; kingdom Viridiplantae; phylum Streptophyta; class Magnoliopsida; order Malpighiales; family Erythroxylaceae; genus Erythroxylum; species Erythroxylum novogranatense. The sequence goes on from CM057230.1 coordinate 5,002,704, forward strand.
CTCCCCGTTAGTGAGTAACATATACTCACTTGGAGAGTATCGAGTATAAGGTCTTTAGTTTCTATAAGACCATCTGAGTGAAGCTGGATCCTCTGCTTCCTGTGCCTGGTCATCATTGCCATTATCTACCTCTACTGGTAATGGAAGATCCTCATCAGCTACATCTTGTCGAGTATTCTCCTAAACATTCTCTTTTGTTGGTACCTTAGTAACTGAATCAAAATCAAGCACATCACTAATATCTTTGCATATTATATCTTGTCTTTTGGATATCCTTGATGGTCTCTAATCTTCCACGAATACAACATCGCTTCTTCGAATAAGCTTTTTGTTTACTGAACTCATTAAGGCCATAACCTACAAAGATGCACTATTTTGTCTTAACATCAAGCTTGGATCTCTTTTCTTTGGGAATGTGCAAAAATGCCTTGCATCTAAAGACACAAAGATGATCATATCTGGCATCTTTCCCTAACCAGACTCTATCAAGCACATCAAACTACAATGGAACAGAGGGTGAGAGATTCACCACATGCACTATTGTATTCGATGCCTCACCTCAAAATTGTTTTGGCACCTTTGTTTGTGATAATAAGCATTTGACTCTCTCCACCAAGGTTCTACTCATCCTTTCTGCCAAACCATTCAATTGTGACGCCTTTGGCAGTGTCTTTTGATGCCGAATGCCTTGCGCTTTGCAATAATGATTAAATGGACCAAAATACTCTCCCCGTTATCATTCCAAATGCATTTCAGTTTCTTCCTGTCTCTCTTTCAATTTAAGCTTTAAATTTTTGAAGACCTCTAACACCGATCTCGACTTCAAGGTGTAAACCTAGATCTTCCTTAAGTGATCATCAATAAAAGTCATGAAGTAGAGAGCACTACCAAGTACTTTGTCTTAATCGGAAAGCATACATCAGAATGTATCAAATCAAGTATATTTGGTTTTTTGGAGAGAGCTCTTAAAAGTAACCTGATTCCGTTTTCCTAATAGGTAATGAGCACCCTTTCTGAGATAAGTACTTTTGACACCAGATAGATGCCCCCTCTTAGCTAACACTGCTAAGCCTTTCTCACTCATGTAACTAATTCTTTTGTGCTATAACTCAGTTGCATCTACATCTTCCATAGCATTGATACTGCTATTGGGAGTGTTGGTTTACATCATGTACAATGTCTCGTGCTTTTTACCCTTGGCTACAATTATGGAACCTTTGGTAAGTTTCCATTGATTGTTATGGAATATATTGCAAAACCTTCATCCTCAAGCTTTCCTACAAATATGATACTGAATATGATATCTGAAATATGTTTGACATTTTTTCAATACTAATCTCATTCAATTATTGGTCTCTAAGTAAATGACTCCATGCCAATGGCTTATACAAAGCCATTACTTCCCATCTTCACACGCCTATAAACTTTGAATGTATAAGATGTAAATAGTACCATTGAGCAATCACGAGAGTTAAGGTGCCATTATCAATTAACCAACTCTTTTCTTCTCACAAAGTGCTAATCTCCACATCATAGATCACAAATAGATCCTTGGTGATGGTAATTCGATCTTGACTACTGGCATCATTTTTCTCTAGTTCCTGATTCCTTTTGCCTTCTCTTTTTAGCTTCTTACAGTTCTTTTACATATAGCCTTTTTCACCATAATAGAAGTATTTAATGTTGACAGATTTATTGGGCCTGTTACTGGATCTACCTCTTTGGCCTGGACCTCTACTTTTGTTTCTCACCCTTTTCCCCTTGATTAAGACATCAGACTCAGGAGATGAGCCTTGATTTTTCTTCTAGACTCCTCCTCTGAAGGCTACTTTTAACCTTTTCCATCGAGACTACACCTTCAAGGACTGAATTGAAGTTATTGTTATGAACATCTCTTAGGAGCTCGATAAGGATCCCAGAAGTCACAATCTAAACAACTCATCATTGTAAGTGAGCCTCATGGTGGCCATTAGATTAATGATCCCTTAATAAGTATCTTCACATAAAGAAAATTTTCCATCTTCTTTTTTCCATACTTGGAATTTGCCTCTATTTAGGCTGGCCATTATGCTTATGTTGACTTCCATCATTTACAAAGGATGACTGACTTAGTAACCGTGCTCTGATACCTGTTTGATGTGAGGTAGATGTAGCATAATAAAATCTCTCTTGCCTTTTGTAAACTTGTGAGGAAACCACCAAATAGAGAAAACTATAGAAACTTCAAAATAAAATCAAAGAAATGCACACCAAATATTTACACGGAAAGCTTCCCAACATGAAAAGTAAAAACCATGGGATCATAGTCCAAAATATCTCTACTATTAAAATAACGGGTATGATAAAATCTCTTGAGATAAAACTAGAGGTAATGCATCAAAATAATCAAGAAATTAAACCCCTGGAAATACAAAAAGAGGGAAAAATATATCACAAATAGAGTAACACTAGTGTCAAATTATCATACAGAAATTATGATCCATAATGCCCTCAACACCTAAATCTTGGAATATTTTTGATAAAATATTAGCTAAATCAGACCACGGATAACCTTTGATTGAAAGTTTAATCGAGATATATATCACTTTCTAATTTACTAAGCTTGTATTGCTTTGAATGCTTTGCTTGGAATGCTTAAGTCTTCCCTATTGGTGTTTATTTATAGGGAGTAATCTACTTAAAACTTCCTTCCACTTTTGATATGGGTTTTCTTAAATGGAGGGACTTCCAACTGAAGCAACCTTTTTAGAGTTAGGAAATGTATCAAAAGACTCTGGCTTTGCTTAGTTCACTTTTTTTACTATCAGGCCAACCCCTTTCAAATAAATGGTTGATGTAAATGATAATTATTAAAGCTTACTGACCACCCATGCTCTCAACTTGACTCCTTTAGTGAACTCCGGTCCCTACAAAACTAGACTTGTAATGTTGAGTACTGATTAAACTTTGTTCAAATAATGACCTAGATCGATCTTCTTGTGTACTATTCAATGGCCTATAAAAGTTTCAAATAAGTAGGCATGTTGGTCTCAAGCATCACACTTTCCACTTTGTATCCTTTTTTATAGTGTGTTTAGTTTACTTGGAGAAGTGGTAATATGATTTATAATGAATATAATGAGGAATGGAAATGGATCTAATCATTATAATTATGATGGTTGGTTAGGACGAAAGAATGATTATCATTACTATTGATGGTGGTTGGTTTGTTAAAAATCCTAAGAAATAAAAATATGTTAAATTTTTGTTTAACATCAAATTTTAAATATATTCTAATTAATTATATTTCATTTATGCACCCTATTTATGATGACAGAATGTTTAAAAGTAAGTATATTGTGGTATTTCATTTCTAATATATCTTAAAGAAAAAATGCTCCAATGTTTGCTTGCATCAACATGTCATCAGGCACATAATGTTCTCAAAATAAAATTTAATCATCCAAAATATTGTACACTTCATCGACATAACTATAATATCCACCATTCTATTGCTACAGTAAAATTAAGTAACATAGTTAAACTCATAAATTATATTCATTTTCTCAAAATGTGCATGAAACAAAAATAAAGAGCATTCGATTCATTGCATGCAATCATGTCCAATAAGAGAATGTAGAGTTTAATACAATTTACAATCCCCTTGTTGATGTAAATGATGTAAAATATCATAGACCTTAACCAAAAACCTTCAAACGATGCAAAATAACATGTTAACACTACAAGTTTTGTTTACATCACAACTACAAAATTCCCAACTAATACAAAATAACCTGGTTAGGCAACATCAATTGCATCCTAAGTTTATATTACTTATAAAAGCCTCATATACTAAAAGTATTAATATGCTCCCTCGTATGATTCATGGACTAGAAGATGGATAAAGGAACCCAAACACAAATGACCTTTTTAAATGACTTAGTAAAGCGAACAAAACAAGCGAACAAAACATGAACTTTAGTGGGATCATTATAAAATAATACAACAGCCTTACCAACATCCATTTGAGACTTGCCAAAATTGATAAGTTCGTTGATGAGCTCTTGAATTTTCTCATTAGCTAAGGAATCAGATTTAGACTCCACAATCAAAGCTTTTGTAATAGTAGCATATTGTGACACCATTTGTTTGCAAATAAACTCAAACTTAACAGTGAAGTTATATAACCTTAAGTCAATAGTTTCCTAAAGTGTTGTTGGTTTTTTTTGTTGTAAAAACTTTTCTTTCTTGGTGAGAGGATTTTTTTTTGCTTTTTTATTGCATAGGTGCTTGAAGGAATAATTGGGGATCCTTGTGTATCAAAGACCACAACAGGTTCATCTTCATTGTTTGATGAAAAAAAACATTGTCATATTCTTTGGGTAGTTAGCCTTAGCACTTACTTCAATTATACCCTCAGCTTTGAGTCTCGTGGCTCTATCTTTACCCCACACCATGCCTAGTTTGCACAAATATAGGAATTTAAAGTTCCACATTCTAATTGCATTATTGTGATTTTATAAAAAATAATTACAAGAAACATAAGATAAAAACTTCATAACAAGAAAACGTTATAACTATGAGAGAAGAAACTACTAAAATAAGAGCCCAGTCAACTTTTGGGTTAGAAATCCATACTAAGTACCATTCATCAAACCATTGTTTCTCACAATTGATCTTATTCTCAACATCATCCTACTGAAAACCACTTTGCATACACATTTTAGAAATTGGATTGTAACTATTTCTTAACCAATTAATCTTAGAGTCAATGTGGGGATCAACTTCCTTATCGAAATTGGGAATCTTGTTTAACAACGTCTTGTGCACTTAAACCATGTAATTGTTCTTAAATCCCTCATCAATTTTTTCATTAAGGATTGCAAGCTAGCTCCTACAAAATGTTGACCAAAGCTTCAACCTCATCATCCTTCCAATATTGTTTATTCTTCCCCCTCCCATGGGCAACCATAGTCATTCCCAATAAAAATATGACAATGTAAGAGTTATGAAGGAAATAACATATAACAAAAATAGCTTTGTTGAAAAATTTAAAGATAGCGACATAATCCAATAATTCACTTACACAAAGTCAACCAAACAGAGATGTTCACATGGGTGTATTTCAAAAGTAATCCAATAACTCAGTTATATATTGCTAATACTAAATAAACAGAGATGTTCACCATTCAAGTACATTGATCAAAATCAAAACATTTCAATGTTCTAATAAGCCTATGAAACAAACATATCTTAAATTACTAATCCACATCATTGTCACTGGATCTACTTGTCCATATATTATACATGTTGGTTGCCATATTATTTCTGAATTTCAACCACTCATTAGTTGGACTAATTTGTGTAATGTATTGCATTTCATCATCTTCATCACTCTCATCTATCTCACTCTCCTTTTCATCTTTAGTGATTGACTCTTGTGGATAAAACCTCATGAACTTGCAAATCGAGTTGTGTAGAAGGCAACAACCCATTATAATGAAAACTTGGGTTTGAATTGAGAAAAATTAAAAGGATGCAAAGATCTTCCATCTTCCTTTCAACAATCCAAAGCATCTCTCAATAACATTCCTTACTTTAGAATGTTTCGTATTGAAATATTCTTCTGATGTCTCTGGTTAATGGCCATCGAATTCTTTGAGGTGATAGCGTTTCCCTCGATATGAAGTAAGAAATCCATTTGTATTGCAATATCTAAAGTCAACCAAGTAATAACAACCTTTATAATTGAACAATAAGTTATGGTTGAGCATCATAACCCAAAGAGAAACCAAATTGGATATTGTAACAGAAATTATTACCTCAAGGGACTCGTAGACCATGAGGCCTTGAGATTGCATCTCGAAGCACATGACCATTGTGTACAAAGCCCTCCCAACCAGGCAATACATATATTAATTGCATGTTTAGGTAACAAACACCTAAAAAATTTGTTGAAATACATCATTTTCTTGTGCAATATCATGGCTTATCTTCACTAGGAGGTGTAACTTTAATTAGTGTCCCATCTAAGGCTCATAGGCAACCCTACAAATTAAAAAAATGATTTAGCACAAAAAAATGTCATATTAATGTTCTAGGTTAATTATAATGTTCAATTACCTAAAAATATTTCCATCTCTCATTTTGACGATCCTGAGTAATAGGCTCCAACTTCTTGAGTAGAATATGATGCAATCTCATAATTACATAAAGAACTTGATGGAATTGTCGACTCACAGTTTCTTTACTACGTAGAAAAAGTAGGCTAGTTGTCCTACTCTTTTTTATGGTGAGCCACGGTATATATGAACATTGCTACAAATTGTTCTACAAATGTGTTCCTAGTGGGTTTTAAACCCCGAGATTTCTTACCATATCACACAATATCCTAAACCTCACAATCCATGGTCAATCTAAACATCCATCTCATTCTATCAATCCTTTTTTTCCTTTGTTTTAATTTCGTAAACCTTATCTTGAGGGTACAGACAATCAATAACATAATGGATGGAAAATAAGAAAATCATCATATTATTTGTTATTTGTTGAAGTATCAAAAGTTTCTTTAGTTTGTGTCATCATTCACTAAAAAGGGGCAGACATTTTGATCTACTTTAAAAAAATCCAAAAAATAATTGCAAATTCAAGAGCATGCATATTGATCTAGGTACTCCTCAACTATGTACAACCATTACTAGCAATGAGCAAATTAGTAGTCAAGTACAAATAGCCCTTAAGAGGGACTCCACGGCCACTAGCGGGCAGGCGGGAGAAGCCTATAATAGACAGGTGCACCTGACTCAGATTGGACCACCACAAACCCATAAAAACATGCATATCACATAATTCACACAATTTACAAGCATTAGCCACACTTTTGTATCACTTTCACAATAATTTGCACATAACCGCAAATTCATATATCCGCACCTATTCACGTACAAACCATTTAACAAATACTTTCAACAGAAACTTACATATAAAAGATACTTTATATAAATTAGAATCAACACATAGGATAATTCATTTAAAATTCTTAATTCATTAGAAAACATAATTAACTTTTCTTATAAAACTTTCATTTGGCCTATAACTCGATTATTAAGCAATCACCCATCTTAAATTCCTTTAGCTTTGAGATTGATCCAAAGGCCTTGCTTCTTCCTCCAAATGTCTCAATTCACCTTCATTAAACATGATTATCCCATAAGAATATAGGATATCAAAATCGGACAATTTTAAGGATAGGAAAACGTGAATTAACACCTACCTAACTTAACCCATAACCTTTCTAAGCTCTTTAAACTAAAACCTACCTAAATAAATCAAAGAAAAATCAAAATCCCTTACCTTAAGGAAACCCACGTTTTTGCTCTTCTTGTTATAATGGAAGTTTAAACTCTTCCCTTCCACTCTCTTCTTGTCTAAATCTCTTAAACCTCTCTTTTCCAACACATGAAAACCTAAGCTTCACTTCTCTTCTTCTTCTTCCTTTTCTTCTTCTTCAACCGAAAGTCTCCACTCTTTTCTCTCTAAGTTTCAAAAGTCTCTCTTCTCTTGAGAGTTTCGTATGTTTTCTAGAAAGGCTTAGGGATAAAAGTTCTAACTTATAATCCTAAAGCATAAACTACGAAGTTTTAGTAATACTCTCCCTTTCTTTTGCAATTTAGTGACTCTCCTTCAAGTCATACGGCTACTTCACTCCTTCAATGCCTTCTTTATTCCTTTAATGCTTTTCTTATTCATTTAAGTCATTTAAAGACAATTAAAAGGGCTAAAAGCCCATCTTCAAAGCCTTAAGCCTTAAAACCATATATAAACTTCCAAATTGGTCCTACACCATCTTATTCTCTTTTAATTCTAACAACTTATTAAAACTCTAATTTTAACTAAATCCTTTCAATTTATTGTTATTAACGAAGCACTAAAATTCCAAATTATCCTAACTAAAAGAAATTATCAATCTACACCCCAAAAAACAAAAGCATGCTTAAAGCGAATCGGGGCCCAACATTTCTCCCCCCTTAAAAGAATTTCATCCTCGAAATTCATACTTGAATCACTGAAGAGATGGGGATACTTCTCCTTCATAGCTTCCAATGGCTCCCATGTGGCCTCCTCTACCGAATGATTTTTCCATAAGACCTTTACCAACTGAACGGTCTTGTTCCTTAGAACCTTTTCTTTAGTATCCAAGATCTGCACTGGAAGCTCTTCATAACTCAAGTCATCACTCAACTGAACTTCATCAGCTTGAATGACATGGGAGGGATCTGATCGATATCTCCTCAGCATAGAAACATGAAAAACATCATGAATCTGCGATAATTCAGGAGGTAAGGCTAACCTGTAAGCCAACGGACCAATCCTCTCCAGAATCTCATACGGTCCCACGTACCTCGAACTCAGCTTACCCTTTTTGCCAAATCTTAGAATCTCTTTCCACGGAGAAGTCTTAAGAAACACTTTATCGCCGACCTCATACTCCATCTCTTTCCTATGAGCATCCTCATAGCTCTTCATCCTGTCCTGAGCTACCTTCAGCCTGTGTTTAATCAAATTGACCTTATCAACGGTCATCTGTATCAACTCTGGACCCAAAAGTCTCCTGTCCCCCTCGGCATCCCAACACACTGGAGTCCTACATCTCCTCCCATATAGAGCCTCATAAGGAGCCATCTGAATGCTCGAATGATACGAATTATTATATGCAAATTCTATCAAAGGCAAGTGTTCATCCCATGCTCCACTATAATCCATCACACAAGCCCTGAGCATTCCCTCAAGAGTCCGAATGGTCCTCTCAGACTGACCATCGGTCTGAGGATGGAAAGCAGTGATGAAACTTAACTTAGTACCTAAAGCCTCTTGCAAACTGCCCCAAAATCTCGAAGTAAAACGAGAATCCCTATCAGACACAATCGAATCCGGGATCCCATGCAATCTCACAATCTCATCAATATATTTCTTGGCTAACACATGCAGAGGATCTGTCTGTCTAATTGCCAGAAAATGGGCTGATTTCGTCAATCTATCCACAATCACCCATATGGCATCATGCCTCCTACTAGTCCTGGGCAACCCCATCAGAAAATCCATAGTGACTCTCTGCCATTTCCACTCGGGAATGGACAATGGCCTCAACTGGCCTGAAGGTGCCTGATGTTCAGCCTTGACTTGCTGACACACTAGACACTTACTCACATATTCGGCCACATCCTTCTTCATACCTCTCCACCCGAAATGTTCACTGAGATCCTTGTACATCCTGGTGCTACCTGGGTGCATAACATAAGGTGCATTGTGCGCCTCATTCAGAATCTCATCTTTAACCTCTTTGACATCAAGAATACAGAGCCTATTCCTGACTGTCAGGAGTCCATCATCACTCAGCACCATATCAGACTCCTTATCCCTCTGCACCTCTTCCCGCAGCTTACTCAACTCGGGATCCTGAATCTGCAACTCTCTCACTTTCTCTCTGAGGATCGGTCTTACTCTGAAAGTAGCAATCATGCAATCAGATTCCTCCTGCTTCAAACTGATCCTGAGCTTAGCCATCTCTTCCAATAGCGACAGATAGACTGTCTGCACATAGGCTATGGAAGACTTCCTGCTCAAGGCATCTGCAACTACATTGGCCTTACCCGGATGATACTCAATCAACAGATCATAATCCTTAAGCAGCTCAATCCATCGCCTCTGTCTCAAATTCAGCTCCTTCTGACTCAACAGATATTTGAGACTCTTGTGATCTGTGAGGATCCTGGTTTGCACTCCATACAAATAATGCCTCCAGATCTTCAAGGCAAAGACCACAGCTGCTAACTCCAAATCATGGGTCGGATAGTTCATCTCATAAGGCTTTAGCTGCCGTGAGGCATATGCCATCACCTTATCTCCCTGCATAAGCACACATCCTAACCCCTTCCTGGAAGCATCACTATATACAATATAACCTCCCTCTCTTGTGGGTAAAGCCAAAACTGGAGCACTAGTCAATCTGTGCTTCAGTTCCTCAAAACTCTCTTGGCACTCTTCACTCCAGATAAACTTCTGGTTCTTCCTTAATAACTTAGTCAAAGGAGTGGCAATTATCGAGAAACCCTCCACAAATCCCCGATAATAGCCTGCCAAACCCAGAAAGCTCCTCACCTCAGTCATTGTAGTCGGAGCATGCCAGTTCACCAAAGCTTCAATCTTCTTGGGATCAACATGCACCCCTTTCTTAGAAACAATATGACCCAAGAAGACCACTTCACGAAGCCAAAATTCACATTTCGTGAATTTGGCATACAGCTCTCTCTCCCTCAACCTCTGCAACACAATCCTCAAGTGCTCCTCATGCTCTCCCTCATCCCTGGAATATACCAAAATGTCATCGATAAACACGATAACAAACTGATCCAGAAACTCCTTGAAGACTCTGTTCATCAGATCCATAAAAGCCGCAGGAGCATTGGTTAATCCAAAAGGCATGACCAGAAATTCATAATGGCCATACCATATCCTGAAGGCTGTCTTGCTCACATCAGACTCCTTAATCCTGAGTTGATGGTAGCCAGACCTGAGATCGATCTTAGAGAAGACCGTTGCCCCCTGCAGCTGATCAAATAAATCATCTATCCGAGGCAGAGGATACTTGTTCTTCACTGTCACCTTATTGATCCTCCTATAATCAATGCACATTCGCCAAGTGCCATCCTTCTTCTTAACAAACAAGACCGGCGCACCCTAAGGTGAGGTACTCGGCCTAATGAATCCCTTCTCCAATAGATCCTCCAATTGCTCCTTAAGCTCTTTCAGCTCAGCTGGAGCCATCCTGTAAGGTGGAATCGAAATAGGAGCCGTCCCGGGAGCCAAATCAATAGAAAACTCGATCTCCCTCTCCAGTGGCAAACCGAGCAACTCCTCAGGAAACACATCAGGAAATTCCCTCACAATGGGAATATCCTCCACCCTGCTCTCCAGCACACTGGTATCCATAACACACGCCAAGAAGGCTTCACAGCCTCTCCCCATCAGTCTGTCGGCTAACAAAGCTGAAACAAGCCTTGGCGGTGTCAACATTCTATCTCCTCTGAAAACCACTGTCTGACCCTCTCCCAGATCAAATTCAACTTCCTTTCGACCACAATCTAGCTTCGCCTTATACTTCTCCATCACGTCCATTCCGACAATCACATCTAACCCCTTTAGATCTAGAGGTAGCAGATCCACAACCAAACTAGATCCATCAATAATAAGTTCACAATCCTGAAAGATCCGACTCACAATGACATTCCTCCCTAACGGAGTACTAACAAGCAGAAAATCATCCAATAGAACTGATTGCATACTAGGCAATATCATACTAGCAGAGACAAAGGAATGGGTGCTCCCAGAATCAAATGAACATACAATGAGAATGAAAGAGTCGAGCCATACCAAGAATAACCTCAGTGCATTGCAGCCTCCTCAAGAGTCATAGCAAAAACTCGGGCCTGTGCTTTTCCTCTCGATCTCCCTGGCAGATTAGGCTTCCGTGACCGACCTGAATCGCCACCTGTAGGCTGGTTCGGTCCCCACCATCTCTGCTCTCCTCTGAACCTGAGGCTGAGATCCTTCTCCTCTGAGCATCTGAGGACACTCTCTGATTCTGTGTCCCTTCTCCCCACATTTGAAACAGGCACCTGATACCCTATAACACTCTCCCCGATGCGGGTGTGTAACATCCCACCCCCTCCTGGATGGGTAAAATAGTAAACTTGGCATAGGATGGGACTAATAGGGAATATTTAGAATCGTTCATGCATAATAGGATTGATACAGTATCAATTGTGTACATGGAATTACTGATAAATGCATTCATGACATTCCGGTAATTGGGCCTAACGGTATTTTATTGTGATTAACGTGGTTATGGGATTTGAAAAAATTGTTCGAAAGCGCTATTAAGCGTTTTACATTTTTTTGAGATTTATAGGAATTTTTCTGAAATTTTTGGAGAAAATTCCGGACCGCAAAATCGCCAGAATCAGCCTAAACTTGTTTTGGAATAGAAAAGGTGATTTTGTGATTGAAAAATTATTTGGAGTGCATGTTATTTTTTTATAATTTTAGGGAATTTCATTAATTCTCGAAAAATAATTGAAATTCTCGGACGGATAAATCGCCAATTAGCGAACCAATTCGATTCTCAGTAGCAAAAATTGCTACCCACCGATCTTGTAATATTGGGTATTTTATTTTGGGACTGAAAGTAGGGCCATTGGAGTGAAATGGAGTAAAATTTTGGTGGATTAAACAAGTATAATTTGACTTTTCTTTGAATTTGAAACCAATCAAATTTTGCCATTTAAAAGCAACATTAGTGCACCCTCTCATTGCTCTCTCGGACATGTGTTGAAAGAAGGAAGGAAAGATGATTTTGTGCCTTATGTATAGCCATCCAAAACACACAAAACCAACTCTTCTTTTAAACCATCGATTTTGCTCTCTTCTCATCTTTCTCCATAACTTCAAGCTCCTCTCTTTGATTCCCTCAAAGCTAGAAGATGAGTCTTGAGTATATTTGAGAAGGAAGGGGTTGATACTTTGGTGTAGAAGTTAGAAAGTGGTTGTTGAAGGTTTGAAGGAGGGTTTGAATTAGGTAAGTTGTTATTTAAGGTTTGAGTTTTAAATGTTGTTTTTACATGGAAATAAATGTCATGATAGTATGGGGTAGTTAATATAAGGATTTAAAGCATGTATAAGGTTCATGTAGACATTAAAGTGTTGATTATTATGATTAAAGTAAGGGCATAAAGCTAAGTGATGACTGAATTGAAAGTAATGATATGGTTTGATTTTGAATTGAATAGGATAATTATTTGAGTCTTTGAATGGAGGAATTTAATGCTGTAAATTTTTCAGTATTAACCCTAGTATATGTATGACTGGATTAATATTTAATTTGTATTTATTTTGATGTCTAGTGATGTGAAAAAGGCATTGGAAGTGGTTGAACTAAGGTTAACCTTAAATCTGGAAAATTGGAATTATAAGTGATGTTACTGTTTTGTTCATAACTTAATGTGTAGAAATGCAAATGAGGTAAGGTTAGTGGCCACTGAAACTTTGGACTGTTGGCTTCAATTTAGTGTGAAATAGGTGTTGTTGAATTTCAATGATAGAAGGGTGAATTTTTGCATGGAAAGTTGCTATTCTATTGCATGTGAACAGTAACCGCAACCATGACATCTGAGTTTTGTTGATTTTTATGAATTAATTGAGATGGAATTAGGGAAAATGATCTTCATGGAAGTTGTAGCATATTGAATTATCTTCCATTTATACTGATCTTGCTATTTTTGGAATTGTGTATTGGGAGATATGAATTGATTACTAATGATTGGTTTTGAGCATTTTGGATGAAACCTAGCTTAAGTGTGATTTTGTGAGTGTACTGATTGGAGGCAATTTTAACATTTTAAGTGGACTGAATTGGTGTGAGTGAGCTTCTGAAAAGTTGTAGAGGAAAAGATTACCTTGAAAATGACATATGGTTTGTAATTTTTAGAAGTCAGAATTGGGAGTTATGATTTTTCAAAAAACTGACCCTACATTAGGTTATGAATGGCTGATCATAACAGACACTTCCATAACAGTTTTGAAATTATTAGAGATTGAATTGGATGTTGAGTGCTTCATGAAAATTGAAGTTTGAGATGTTATCTTTTCAGGGATATAAAGTTCTGAATTTACTGACTTGTATACTGGAAGTTATGCTTCTTGTAAGGTTACTGCCTATATTGGAGGATTTCAGGGACAGTAACATTAGGTGAATTAATTGACTGGCTTAGCAATAGAATTTGATTTTGGGTTGTTCATGAAAGTTATAGAGGACATTGTGAACTTATTGACCATATTTTTGTGGTAATTTATGTCTGAAGAATAAGTGAGTTATGCAATTGTCAATGTACTGCCCTGTGTTAATGGAAATTGAGTAGGCAGAAGGTTTGATGGGATATTTGACACCCTTAGGGTTGGAATTGATTTTTATGGTTTTCTTGAGAATTGTAGAGCTTTTCATAAGCTTTCCAATGAGGTATAGTGGGTATTTTTCTGATTTGTGTGCTAAAAGTTAGAGTAGTTGAAAAGTAGGATTGAAATCTGAAAAAAAAGGAAAAGGGCAAGGCAGGAGGTGACTCGCCGTCTCGCGAGGGCGACATCTCGCCTCGCGAGGGCGAGATAATCGGGCCGGTCGCGAGGGCGACGCCTCGCCTCGCGATTTGACGAAGCGAGTGATTCAGCCTCGCGGGCGGCGTCTCGCCCCATGAGGTGAGCTTCGAATATATATATATATATATTATTGTTTTGATTTTATTTGGCATTATTGATCCAATTGTTCTTTTGTCAATTTCTTTCCGTCCGACGTCCGATTGACCTGATTCCAGAGGCATCGAATTCGTTGAATATTTAATTTCATTTTATGAGAAAGCGGAATTTTAGGCGGAATTTGACGTAGCCCCTATCGACGGAACTTGTAAACACTTTGTTTTATTTAATTGGGGACCTATAGAGGTCCGAATCATGCACCGTCGTCGCCTATGGATTTCTAATTTTTCATAGAATTTCATTATGGGAAAATATTGAATTAGGACCGGGAATTCATGAACATGCATATCTCATCACCATGAGCACAAATTTCATATTTAGTGACTCGTACTTTTTCTGATTCATATAGAGGCCCAATTGGAGCGTTGATTGATCGACGTCACAGAGGCTTTCCGGCATTAGCTCGGAAGTAATAGGTGAGTAACCTAGTTGGTTTCTCAAATTTCTGGTTGTTTACATGCTTAACGTGAATTACGTGCAAAAGTGAATTGAATGATTACTGTCTGAATACTGGCATGTATAAGAGTGGACTATTGTATGTTTACTGATTTTACTGTACTGGGCTTTATAGCCAAAATATGAACATCGCTATCTTGGGCTTTATAGCCATATCATTGATTCTTGATACACTGGGCCTTATAGCCAAACTTGTACATTCTTGAATATCGCATCGCATGCATAATTGCATGATCGATAATGGGCGTGCCCTAAGTCTATTATTATTGATAAGAGCTTTGAGCTCTCATATTGATCTTGACCGCCTCGAGCCCGAGGGAGAAATCACGACGCGTCCCCACCGAACACCGATCGAGCACTTGGGCACAATCTTGAATAAGCGGAAAGAGTCTCATATGCATCTCATTTGCATAAATGACTATTCGTGATAAATCTTGCTTCGTGATGGTATGTATTCTTGTGAATGGTTTATCATTCGGATATGGTTATTGACCGCTTATTGGTAATTGATGATTATCAGATTGTCATCAGACGCCATGGGCGTAATGCATGATTTGAGTGAACCATCGATGATGGTTTCTCACCGAGTTCGCAAAACTCACCCAAAATTTGCATCTATTTTTCAGGTCTGAAGAATACCCCGGTTGACACGGAGTATGTCATCGTAGAGCGAGTAAAGGTTAGAGGTCGGGATCGGTCAGGTTCGCATTAGTGTTTTAGTAAATTGTATTCCAATCATCGTATAACAAGGCATTGTATTTTCTTGAGCCATTGTGATAGTAATATTTTACCGCATTGATGATTGTAATTATGATGGATGATTGTAATAACTGAAACGGATTCTATTAAACACGGATTTTATTTACTTACTGTGTTTGCCGTGTGAGCGTGGAGTTAATGGCTACAAAAAAGAAAAAAAAGTGTATCTGAATTTTAAATCGATGATGTAGTACGCCACTCGTGGGACACGGACTCGGATATCACCAACGATATCGGGTTGGCCTGACGGGTGTGGGTGTTACATTTAGGTGGTATCGAGCCCGATGATACGTAATGTATCCGGGCACGATTTGGAACATAGGTTTCATGCATTTGAGTCGCGTCATTGCAGATCGTGGTAATCGATCCCTAGTCGAGTCGCACGAGGATAAAGCCTAAGGTGCATAAGTGTCAGTGATTAAGTGAGAGAAGAGTGAGGCTGGATTAGAGTGAAAATCCTAAAAGGGATAATCAATTAGGAAAGGATAAAGGAAAAATGGATAAGAAGGTTGATGTTGTACTAAGTTAGAAACCCTCATATGTGATAACAGAATGACTGTGTTGGCCTTGACTAATTAAGAATTTCCGAATTAAATTGACAATGTTATAGTGACAGAAAAAAAAAGAAGATGTTGAGAACTTGGAGAGGTCCATTAGAGATCTGGAAGCATATTGGTTATAGTAGATCTAAGCGAAATTAAAAAGCCCGGGATGGTTAGGTAATTACAGTTCTGACTGTATATGTCATGAAATGGGAAATATTGGAATTGAGTAAAATGTAGATGGTCCAATCGGGCATATTTTGATTCACTGTATTTGAGTTAGAGATTAGTAGATTTTATAGGCAGATGATAATAGCGAAATGGAAAGAAGCTCAATAGAGTGCTGTAATGGTTTATTGAGAACTGAAAGAACCGAAAAAGTGATGCCCAGTGCCTATTAGAGTGAGATAAAAGTGTACAGATAAACTGGAGAATTTGTGAAATGGTTAGGATTTGGACCGCATATGCTTGAAACTGAAATGATTATGTGACTATTATGCTATGAGTTTGGAAATTCGTATGATAAAATCGTAAAGGAAAAAGACAGACAGATGATTTCTACTGATGGAGTATCGAGAAATACTGAATTAGGTGTATATGGACACGAAAATGGTGAATGGATAGGTATATAGATAGAGATAAAATGGAGTGGTATCAACGATTTTGTCGGGTATTGGGGACTGTGAACACCCGATCATAAACTATTTGAGGAAAATAGAAGATAAGTAGCAGAAAACAGAATAAAAAAAATAGGAATAAAGATCATAAGATGATAAGCCAAATTGATATGACCTTATAAGGTCAAGTTGCACGTAACGGATATGGGAATGAGACATATAGTTTAATGATATGGTGAGAATGAAATAAAAATCTTGAAAAGAATGAAACCACAATAGTGGTGTATGAAAAGAGTTATTGTCTTTAAGTCAATTTACTGTTAGGGATATCTATTGGACGGTAATGTTGATTGTGACTAATGAAATGTATGTGATGATATATGGAAATCATAGAGGAAGCAGGCGGTAAATGTTTAGAGTGATTATAAGTGTGAAGTTCTTAAGAGGTTAAAGTAAGACAAAGGTGGACTGAGTGTACCTGTATGAGAGGAACTGAAAAGTGATTCTGGTGTAGATTACAGAATAAGTGTGAAAGAAAGTATTTAAGTGACTGCCACAAGGAACCTTCGCGAAAGGAATGTTCTGATCTGTTAAATGATGGCATAAGAGTGTCTTGATTGAGATTGTACGAATAGTGAAGAAGGATTGAAACACAATTAGGAATAATCATCGAATGAGGAGACTTTCGTGAACCGTATAAAGATGGTATCAAGACGAACGGTCAAATGGATAGAAGTAGGGACAAAAATTAAAAGTGAAATTGGGACATAGCTCATATTGTTGAGATTATCTGCCTTGTATGTACAGAAATGTAAAGAATTCCATATAAGTGAGATTTTAATTTGGGGTGATTCTATTGCAATGTGAAGTGAATCGATCTCCAGTTATGATGTAAAACTGCTGAGGAATCTAAATTTGAAACGAAAAATAAAAGAGTCCCGAACTGAGAAGAGAGATACTAAAATAAAATGGAAAATTTTGGAGGTTTAAATATGGATGACAAGGTATCAACATATGTTGATATGAATGATATGAATGATATGAAAACAGTTGAGAAGAGAAAATGAAAAAGAGTAACTGAATGGAGACAAGAGGGTCAAAAAGGGAAACTGACAATGAGGTGATATAGTGACACCTTCATAAAGAAATTGTAAATACACTCATTGTAGACTCAATGAAAAGGGTAAAAGATGTATGGTAAAGTCAATAAGACCCTAATAGGGATTTATGCGAGGTAAACAAATGGTAGTAACTGTGATTAGAGACAGAATGTGTTTAAAAGTGTTGAACAGTGAAAAGTGAAAAGAACGATAGGATTAATTGAGGAATCGACATCGATGATATACATACTTTGGGAAAAGTGGGCAAGTGAGTATTGAGCTGCGACAATATGTTGAACAAGTATGAAATAAATTGAATCGATCGTGATAAATGGTATTAGTGCCATTCTCATGATTAAAAGCCTTGGAGACCTGTAGATTCCCATAAGCATACATCGTGTTAATTTGAGGAAAGAGACGGGTATAAATCGACAATCTTTGCAATGAATGATCAATTTAGATATTGGGATTATGGGTAATAGTGAGGTGTTCTTAAAAAAAAAAATAGTGATGTGTTTACGGAAAATTGAAGTTGTAAATCTAGTGATAAGAATGGTTAAGAGTGCGAGAAAGTAAAGGGGAAATCTTATGATGAGTTTGAATATCTGAATGGAATTGGAAAACTATAGTGAATAAAAGTCGAAGGAGAAATAAGTGTACCCAATAAAAGGTATTAGAATAAGAAAGTGAGCAGTTAAAGTTAGACATTCTAGTCAAAGATATTTGAAAAGTGAAATTGAGTAATTGTAGGTATAGAATGAAGTGATTCTTGGCTCAAGTGTTTATAGGTTGAATGTCCAATAGGAAAAAGGTTTGATTATGTTCTTGTTATAGAGTTTTGATTCACTGGAGAATATATACTGTTACACTGCATAGTGCCTACTGAGAGTTAAAGACCATAATGGGTTTGAGACTGAAATGTGTGAGAAAAAGGAAAGTGACTTAGGAAGCCTGTATGGTTAGCTAAAGTGGAATCGGATCGGACAAATGAGATAGAGTAAACTGTATATCCGGATGAAGTGTGTGAACACTATAGAATAGTGATTTGTCTTACGAGAATTGAATTTAAATATAAAGTAAATGGCATATAATAAATGACTGCATTAGGTACATTGTTACTGATTATAGTGAAGTGGAATTAAATGTTACTGTATTGGTACCAAGGGAATGTAAATCGTCCCTGACGTGATTAAGGGAGGTACCAAAGACATGGAGATGTCCTCAATGGAATACGGAATTGGACTATATGGCCTTGTGGGAAAAAGGTATTAGAGGAATAAAATGTGATAAGTGAATAGGTTGAAAATACTGAATTGAGTTAAATATCGAAACCAAAGGTAGTGATGCAGTCTAGAAATGGTAAGTGAGATAGCTAAGAAAATGAGATCGCTAATCGATAGTTTTGTCAAATCCACATCGTACTAAGTGATAACGAGTTAGCCAAATTAGTAATCGAACCACGGACCGAGAGTGGTTACTAAAAGTGAATCATTAAGTGGAGAAGTGTATGGGATATGTAGAATTATGTGATTACTGTCATAGTGAACCGTTGACTGGGAATTTCGAGGACGAAATTCTTATAAGGAGGGGAGAATTGTAACATCCCACCCCCTCCTGGATGGGTAAAATAGTAAACTTGGCATAGGATGGGAATAATAGGAATATTTAGAACTGTTCATGATAATAGGATTGATACATGATCAATTGTGTACATGGAATTACGATAAATGCATTCATGACATTCCGGTAATGGGCCTAACGGTATTTTATTGTGATTAACGTGGTTATGGGATTTGAAAAAATTGTTCTGAGTGCGCTATTAAGCGTTTTACATTTTTTGGGATTTATAGGAATTTTTCTGAAATTTTCCGGAGAAAATTTCCGGACCGGCAAAATCGCCGGTAACTGGCCTAAACTTGTTTTGGAATAAAAAGGTGATTTTTGTGATTGAAAAATTATTTGGAGTGCTTTGTTACTTTTTTATAATTTTAGGAATTTCATTAATTCTCGAGAAAAATAATTGGAAATTCTCGTGATCGGATAAATCGCCAATAGCTAACAAATTCGATTCTCGAGAGCAAAAATTGCTACCCATCGACATCGTAATATTGGGTATTTTATTTTGGGACCGAAAGTAGGGCCATTGGAGTGAAATGGAGTAAAATTTTGATTGGATTAAACAAGTATAATTTGACTTTTCTTTGAATTTGAAACCAATCAAATTTTGCCATTTAAAAGCAACATTAGTGCACCCTCTCATTGCTCTCTCGGACATGTGTTGAAAGAAGGAAGGAAAGATGATTTTGTGCCTTATGTATAGCCATCCAAACACACAAAACCAACTCTTCTTTTAAACCATCGATTTTGCTCTCTTCTCATCTTTCTCCATAACTTCAAGCTCCTCTCTTTGATTCCCTCAAAGCTAGAAGATGAGTCTTGAGTATATTTGAGAAGGAAGGGGTTGATACTTTGGTGTAGAAGTTAGAAAGTGGTTGTTGAAGGTTTGAAGGAGGGTTTGAATTAGGTAAGTTGTTATTTAAGGTTTGAGTTTTAAATGTTGTTTTTACATGGAAATAAATGTCATGATAGTATGGGGTAGTTAATATAAGGATTTAAAGCATGTATAAGGTTCATGTAGACATTAAAGTGTTGATTATTATGATTAAAGTAAGGGGCATAAAGCTAAGTGATGACTGAATTGAAAGTAATGATATGGTTTGATTTTGAATTGAATAGGGATAATTATTTGAGTCTTTGAATGGAGGAATTTAATGCTGTAAATTTTTCAGTATTAACCCTAGTATATGTATGATTGGATTAATATTTAATTTGTATTTATTTTGATGTCTAGTGATGTGAAAAAGGCATTGGAAGTGGTTGAACTAAGGTTAACCTTAAATCTGGAAAATTGGAATTATAAGTGATGTTACTGTTTTGTTCATAACTTAATGTGTAGAAATGCAAATGAGGTAAGGTTAGTGGCCACTGAAACTTTGGACTGTTGGCTTCAATTTAGTGTGAAATAGGTGTTGTTGAATTTCAATGATAGAAGGGTGAATTGTTGCATGGAAAGTTGCTATTCTATTGCATGTGAACAGTAACCGCAACCATGACATCTGAGTTTTGTTGATTTTTATGAATTAATTGAGATGGAATTAGGGAAAATGATCTGCATGGAAGTTGTAGCATATTGAATTATCTTCCATTTATACTGATCTTGCTATTTTTGGAATTGTGTATTGGGAGATATGAATTGATTACTAATGATTGGTTTTGAGCATTTTGGATGAAACCTAGCTTAAGTGTGATTTTGTGAGTGTACTGATTGGAGGCAATTTTAACATTTTAAGTGGACTGAATTGGTGTGAGTGAGCTTCTGAAAAGTTGTAGAGGAAAAGATTACCTTGAAAATGACATATGGTTTGTAATTTTTAGAAGTCAGAATTGGGAGTTATGATTTTTCAAAAAACTGACCCTACATTAGGTTATGAATGGCTGATCATAACAGACACTTCCATAACAGTTTTGAAATTGTTAGAGATTGAATTGGATGTTGAGTGCTTCATGAAAATTGAAGTTTGAGATGTTATCTTTTCAGGGATATAAAGTTCTGAATTTACTGACTTGTATACTGGAAGTTATGCTTCTTGTAAGGTTACTGCCTATATTGGAGGATTTCAGGGACAGTAACATTAGGTGAATTAATTGACTGGCTTAGCAATAGAATTTGATTTTGGGTTGTTCATGAAAGTTATAGAGGACATTGTGAACTTATTGACCATATTTTTGTGGTAATTTATTTCTGAAGAATAAGTGAGTTATGCAATTGTCAATGTACTGCCCTGTGTTAATGGAAATTGAGTAGGCAGAAGGTTTGATGGGATATTTGATACCCTTAGGGTTGGAATTGATTTTTATGGTCTTCTTGAGAATTGTAGAGCTTTTCATAAGCTTTCCAATGAGGTATAGTGGGTATTTTTCTGATTTGTGTGCTAAAAGTTAGAGTAGTTGAAAAGTAGGATTGAAATCTGAAAAAAAGGAAAAGGGCAAGGCAGAGGTGACTCGCCGTCTCGCGAGGGCGACATCTCGCCTCGCGAGGGCGAGATAATCGGGCCGGTCGAGAGGGCGACGACTCGCCCTCGCGACGAAACGAGGTAATTCAGCCTCGCGAGGGCGGCGTCTCGCCCCCGCGAGGCAGGCTTCTGAATATATATATATATATATTATTGTTTTTGATTTTATTTGGCATTATTGATCCAATTGTTCTTTTGTCAATTTCTTTCCCGTCCGACGTCCGATTGACCTGATTCCAGAGGCATCGGATTCGTTGAATATTTAATTTCATTTTCTGAGAAAACGGGAATTTTTAGACGGGAATTTGACGTAGCCCCTATTGACGGAACTTGTAAACACTGTTTTATTTAATTGAGGACCTATAGAGGTCCGAATTGCTGCCGTCGGCCTATGGATTTCTAATTTTCATAGAATTTCATTATGGGAAAATATTGAATTAGGACCGGGAATTCATGAACATGCATATCTCATCATCATGAGCACAAATTTCATATTTAGTGACTCGTACTTTTTCTGATTCATATAGAGGCCCAATTGGAGCGTCGATTGACCGACGTCACAGAGGCTTTCCGGCATTAGCTCGGAAGTAATAGGTGAGTAACCTAGTTGGTTTCTCAAATTTCTGGTTGTTTACATGCTTAACGTGAATTACGTGCAAAAGTGAATTGAATGATTACTGTCTGAATACTGGCATGTATAAGAGTGGACTATTGTATGTTTCTTGATTTTATCAGTCTTCGGGCTTTATAGCCAAAATATGAATTTCATTGCTATATCTTTGGGCTTTATAGCCATATCATTGATTTATTGATACTTTGGGCCTTATAGCCAAACACCGTACATTATTGAATATCGCATCGCATGCATAATTGCATGATCGATAATGGACGTGCCTAAGTTGCTATTATTCTCGATAAGAGCTTGAGCTCTCATATCAGATCGACCGCCTCGAGCCCAGGGAGAAATCTCGACGCGCCCCCACTGAACACCGACCGAGCACTTGGGCACAACATTGAATAAGCGGAAAGAGTCTCATATGCATCTCATTTGCATAAATGACCGCTCGTGATAAATCTTGCTTTCGTGATGGTATGTATTCTTGTGAATGGTTTATTATTTATGGATATGGTTATTGACCGCTTATTGGTAATTGATGATTATCAGATTGCATCAGACGCCATGGGCGTAATGCATGATTTGAGTGAACCATCGATGATGGTTTCTCACCGAGTTCGCAAAACTCACCCAAAATTTGCATCTATTTTTGGTCTCAAGAATACCCGGTTGACACGGAGTATGTCTACTGTAGACGAGTAAAGGTTAGAGGTCGGGATCGGCCAGGTTATGCATTAGTGTTTTAGTAAATTGTATTCCGCAATCACCGTATAACAAGGCATTGTATTTTTTTGAGCCATTGTGATAGTAATATTTTCTTGCATTGATCGATTGTAATTATGATTTGGATGACTGTAATAAGCTGAAACGGATTCTATTAAACACGGATTTTATTTACTTCTTGTGTTTGCCGTGTGAACGTGGAGTTAATGGCTACAAAAAAAGAAAAAAAAAGTGTATACTGAATTTTAAATCGACTGATGTAGTACGCCACTCTCGTGGGACATGGACTCGGATATCACCAACGATATCGGGTTCGGGTCGGACGGGTGTGGGGTGTTACAGGGTGCCCACAGTGTTGACACGGAGGAATCTGGTTCCTAGTTCTCTCCGTTCTGCCGTTTCCTCCCACTGAGGAACCTGTCTTGACGACTCGCTCAACTCTACGCTCTGCTGAGGGCCACTACTGCCTCCCTGACTCTGAGTCCGAGCACTCTTACCACCTCGCTAACCGACCGCAAGCCGCCCCTCTCTGAATGATCGCTCTCTGCTCTTTCTCTTCTGCTCACCTCTGTCGATGTTCTCGACTTCTCGGCTGGAGTGCAAGATCCACCATTCACCGATAATCACAGAAATTATGCAGTATAACCTTCTCTTTGATGCCCAGGTGGAGGCCTCCCTCAAACTTTCTACACTTGTCTTCCTCACTGGCCACAATATGAGCCGATACCGACAATGGGTGAATCTCGGCTCATACTCGGTCCAGATCATCTCCTCTCGAGTCAAATTGAGAAATTCTCTGGCCTTGTCCTGCATGTAGACCCGGGAAAGATATTTCTTCCTGAATAATTCTCCAAAATCCCTCCATGAAAGGACTGGTGGTACAGTCTGGCTCTATGGGACTGACTCCCACCAGTGGAGAGCATCACTCTGCAATAAGTTGATAGCATACTCGACTTCTCATCATCGTAACATTTCATCTGCAGGGACTCTCTGTCCTCTTCAACCAAGACTCTGCTTCTTCAGGATTGGTGGTACCATGAAAGTCCACCGCTCCGAACTTCCGCAGTTTATCAAACTGTCCACCTCTCACATTAGAAACTGACACGGAAGCTCGAGACCCTTGACCCATGGCAAAGGTGAAAGCCTGGGCAAAGGCCTGGAAGACTTGCGGGTCCATAACCGGTATAGTAGGAGGAGGAGGAGAAGGCTCCTCAGGTTGCACACTGGGTGCCTCAGGGCCAGGAGCAGAATGTGTCCCTGCATCTTGTGGGACATGAGACTCATCTGTACTCCCCTGGTGAGAACTTGAGCGAGATCGAGTCCCTCGGGTTCTACCCCGACGTGGCATATTAATCCTTCAAAAGAAAACCAGTGAAAATCTTAGTGCATGCAAAAACAATTTTTCACAGTATTTCGAACACTTTAGTTTATGCAAAAATTCATGCAAAATCCACATTGAAAAGCATTTAAAACAATTCAAAATAACACATCAATACACATAAGTTACTTTCAAACACATCCACCAAAACCCTAAATTTGTCTTTCTACCCGAACCTACAACCGAAGCTCTGATACCATAAGTGTTGGAATCCCTCCCTGGTGAGTCGCGTGCCCGACGTCCAACGTGACATCCGGACGCTTAGGGCCCATGACTAAATCCGACTTCTTAGCTAAAATGAAATTCCATATCTCTCGTTCAATTAGAATCCAAAATCGCCTCAATCGGATCTCTATAGCTCACAAAATCGTCCAAAAACGGATTTACATCCAACTTTGTCACATAATTGATTCGCTTTAATCTTATCCGTAATTTCCGACTAAAACTCGAAACTCTCATTTTACTAAAAAAAAGGTATAAATGTTTTTTTAGAAAACTTACGGTTCAAAAATCGTGCAAATCGGAGGTCAAATGGGGAAATTATAAGCAAAAGAGTGAGAGAGAGAGAAAAATTGGAAAAGAAAAAGGAAAAAGAAAATAGAAAATCACCCAAACGCAGGCGTCGGAAGGCGGCAGCGCTGGATGCCCGGCTCATGAGGGCGAGCCCTCGCCCTCGCGAGGGCGCGAGCTGAGCTCGGCACGAGGCGCACGCGACGCCCGGGGTCGCGAGGGTGAGCCTTCGCCCTCACGAGGGCGCACGCGGATGCCCGCCTCGTGAGGGCGAGCCTTCGCTCTTGCGAGGGTTTTGGGCCCGGGTCCCGGATCTTCAAATCCTCAGGTTGCGCCTGCGACGGACGCTCCATATACCATCGGACCCGATCCCAACATCCATACAAATAACCAATCGATCCGTTTCACACACATAAACGCATACATATACATATTCTACACATGCATGCTAAACATGCCTTAATCATCTCAAGTTCATAAAACATATGTCATTGCCATTCGTGGAAATTCAACCAGTATTCCCAAAATATAACATAATACAAAATGGAATTAAATCCCACAATACAAAAGTATGCTCCATGATGAAATGTTGGTGGGCTAACCAAAGGACTAACTTATACAAGTTCCTAGCTAGCTCGAAGTTTTTGATGCCCTGCAAGGTCGACAATCGATTCGATCTGCACCTGAGGAGGGGAGAATAATGGGGTGAGCTACGAAGCTCAGTGGCATATACGTTTATAGCCATTGGCAACGAGCCACACAATCAAGTATATACATATACATATCACTAGAAAATCATAATTCATCAATTCAATTCACATTCGTATAACATAAGTCATGCATTCACTATTCCTCAACATATAAATCAAGATGCAACATAGCTGTCAAACTCATTATGTATTATGCTCAACAAATCCATCGTGTATGCATAATCAATTGGCTTGAGAGTTCCGTAATCCATCCGGATAACCCAAAGGTAAATCCGTAATCCATCCGAGTCCGATTTCTCAAGGATCTCGTTGCCACAAGCGGGCAGCCGGGAGAAGGCTTTACTGTCAACGTGCACGTGACTCCATCCGTAACTCTCTTACCCAAACAAAGCACATAATCCATTCGATCCATGCTCAAAGCATGTTTCACATTTTCTCAAATCTCGTTCTGGTCCATTGCCATAAAGGCCTATCAATTCATGCATAATTCTATCATACTCAAAGACATATTCAAAAGTTCTCATGTAATTCAATACAATCAAGATCATATAATGCAAGCAAGCACACATCATGCAATTGCCCATACACACAATAACCATAAACATATTACCCACCTAGTATCGCTAGAGTATCGGACTCACTGCTGTCCTTCCTCTTGCGATTGGGTCAAATCACAGTTCCTATAATAAATCAAGTTTCCATACAATTAATATCTATAGAAAATAATCAAAGCATGAAAGACCAAAATAAAGCATAAAAGTCTCCATCCGATTTCCTCCTAAAATTTCGAACCCTTCGAAACAATTTCCGACTTCCCTTCTTCATACAACTTGTAGTCCTTAATCTCTAGTTCGCAACGAATCTAAAATTACCTCAATCAGACCTCTACACCGAAAAATATCTTCGAAAATAAAAAAATCTTACTTTCGGAAACAAAGGGGTTCGGCGGCGAAGGGCGCTTCTTGGCGAAGACCTACTGCCATGGCGTTAAGCGCAGCGAAGGCTTCGTGACGACGTAGCAAATTGCGCGCATGGCGTGCTCATCACTTCGCGCTTGCGCGGCGTGCATGCCTCTTCGTGCACGCCGCGACGTGCACATGGTGCACGCGGCGTCATCAGTTTCCATCGCACGCCGCGACGTGCTCTTGCGATCGTCGCGACGTGCGGGTCGGAGCTTCGACTTCGAACCCCTCTTTTCTGCATTTTTCGACTTCATTTTGCTCCCAAACTCAAATGCAACACACCCACAAAATAGATCAAGCCCTCTACAACATTTCTAACCCATTCTAGACTTCAAATCTCACAAAAACACATCAACCCAACAATTCTCCCAATTTTTCCACTCAAAACCCTAACACCTTCGATTTCTCCCAATCCAAGCTATCTTAAGGTTCAATCTTACTACAACAAGAAGGAATGAACGTAACGTACCCGGAAAGCACTTTGAATCGGTCGGAAACCTCAAAAATTGCAAAATCTCTTCTCTTCTTCTTCCTCTCCTCCCATGGCTACGACACCCTCTCTTCTCTTCTTCTTCTATTTTTCCTTTTTCCTTTCCTTTCTCTTTTCTATTTCTATTCTAAGTCTCTTCTTTAAACTCTAAGGGCATGGGCCCTTCCTACTAAGCCCAAGCCCAAGACAACTTAAAGCCCTTACACACTTTACATCCTCAAATGCTCATTTAAACCTCAATTAAACCATAATTATCCATAATATTCCTAATTTAATCAAGCTAAGACAAAATACCACAATTAGCACAATTCATGCTTAATATCATCATTAAAAAAAAATTCAGGGTCTAACATTTCTCCCCCTCTTAAAAGAAATTTCGTCCTTGAAATTTACCTGAATCATCGAAGAGATGCGGATACTTCTCCCGCATAGCCTCCAATGGCTCCCAAGTAGCTTCCTCTACCGATTGGTTCCTCCAAAGAACTTTGACCAACTGAACCGTCTTGTTCCTGAGAACCTTGTCCTTGGTATCCAAAATCTTCACTAGAAGCTCCTCATAGCTCAAATCATCCCTTAACTGAACTTCACTAGTCTGAATGATGTGAGAAGGATCCGATCTATACCTCCTCAACATGGACACATGAAAAACGTCGTGAATCTGCGATAATTCCGGAGGTAACGCCAATCTATAGGCGAGTGGTCCAATCCTCTCAAGGATCTCATAAGGACCCACATACCTCGGACTCAACTTCCCTTTCTTACCGAATCTCAATACTCCTTTCCAAGGAGATGTCTTAAGGAACACCTTCTCACCGACCTCATACTCTATCTCCTTTCGGTGAGCATCAACATAACTTTTCATCCGGTCCTGTGCTGCCTTAATCCGTTGCTTAATCAGATTGACTTTGTCAACAATCATCTGAATCAAATATGGTCCTTCCAATTGCCTCTCTCCTTCCTCATCCCAACAGATCGGAGTCCTACACCTCCGCCCATACAATGCCTCATATGGAGCCATCCAATGCTCAATGGTGCAATTATTGTGCGAATCGACCAACGGCAAATGCTCATCCCATGCTCCTCGAAAATCCATCACACAAGCCCGAAGCATCCCCTCAAGTGTCCGAATAGTCCTCTCCGACTGACCATCCGTCTGAGGGTGAAAAGTCGTACTGAAATTCAGCTTTGTCCCCAAAGCTTCCTGCAAACTGCCCCAAAACCTCGAAATGAACCGAGGATCTCGATCCGACACAATCAAATCCGGAATCCCATGCAATCTCACTATCTCATCAACATACTTCTTTGCCAACACATGCAAAGAATCATTCTGTCGAATCGCCAAAAAGTGGGCTGACTTAGTCAACCTATCCACAATCACCCATATGGCATCATACCTCCTGCTGGTCCTGGGCAATCCCATCAAAAATTCTATCGTCACTCGTTGCCACTTCCACTCCGGAATAGGTAACGGCCTCAACTTGCCCGAAGGTGCCTGATGTTCAGCCTTGACTTGCTGACACACTAGACACTTACTGACGAACTCTGCGATATCCCTCTTCATACCTTTCCACTAAAAGTGCTCTCTCAAATCCCGATACATCCTGGTGCTACCTGGATGTATGGCATAAGGCGCATTGTGTGCCTCATCCATAATCTCAGCCTTAACTTCCTGCACATCAGGAATACACAACCTACTCCCAACTGTCATCAGTCCGTCATCCTGCACATCGATCTCAGAAACCTTGCCTTTCCGAATCTCATCCCTGAGCTTGCTCAAATCCGCATCCTGAGTCTGCAATTCCCTAACCTTTTCCTTCAGCATCGGCCTCACTCGAAAATTAGCCAGAAGACAATCCGGCTCTTCCTGAGTCAAGCTTATCCTAAGCTTGGCCATCTCTTCCAATAAAGGAAGATAAACTGATCGAACATGAGCAATCGACGATTTCCTACTCAGGGCATCCGCCACAACATTGGCCTTGCCCGGATGATACTCAATCAACAAATCATAATCCTTTAGTAGCTCTAACCACCTCCGCTGTTGGATCCCGCGGTATCACCCGTAAACACACGCCGCAGTATAACCTGCAAACACCTACGGGTGGGGTGTGGGGTCCAACACTAACCTACTTGACATATTATGTGATTTTGAGTTGATTATGTGATTTTAAATTGATTATGATGTGATGCATTCATGTTTAAAGCTGGGCATGATTTGAAAAGGGTTTGAGATTTTGAGAAATGAGAAAATAAATATTTATGAATATTTTGAAATAAATGAAGATTTGGAAGTTTTAGAAAATGTTCCTGAAAGTTTATGACTGGTTTGAAAGGTTTTCAATTCCCGAATGGGAAATGTTTGAAAGTTAAAAAGATAAATTTTCACTTATTGTTTAATGTATAAATGTGTTACCCACGAAGCCGTCGAGCTCACCCCCCTTTTCCCCTCCACAGGTCTTGACGAAACCGAAGTTTCACATCTAAGTGAAGCAACTCTGATGCAATTGATTTTAAATGTTATGTTTGAGAATGTAATCGGGCTAAATGCCCTTTGACTCTTTGTATTGTTTTGGTTTTATGTCATTAGTAAGGCTTAGAAGTTTCAATTGTATAGTGTATGTATTTTCCTAAGTATGTATGCATTTGGAATGCATTTTGTATATGTATTCTAAGAAAGAATGTATGGAGGTATGCATGGGATTGATAAAAATAAGGATGAGATGAAATAGTTTTAAGAATTCAAATGATAGATGATTAAGATTGCGATGTGGCCTTTGAGTTGGGGATGGGCTGTGCTTTTGAGTTGGAAGATAGAAGTGTTTTTATGAAGGACTGTAGACTGGGAATGAAATGGAAAATTTGGCTAGATCCAATTTTAGGGGAGGTGCTGTCCAAATTTTCCTAAATTTGGGCAGAAACTCCATTTGGCGTTTAGACCCTCTTAATGAGGGAATTAGCTTTGGAGGTATTTCTTAAGATGTGTAGAACTTGTTAAGATTTTTTTCAGCGAGGTATGGTGCGTCCAAATCGGAGTTAGGAATAAAAAAAAAATTATGAGTGTCGGAAATTGATAAAGTACTATTCCTTTGGTCATTTTGCATTTTCGCTTATAACTTTTGCAATTGACCTCCGTTTTACCCGAAATTCGAATGTGATTGAGTTTGAATAAAGGAAAAGAGAATAGAAGTTTATGAGGAAAAAAAATTTACACCGGTTTTGGAATGTCTAAGGTTTCTAGCGTTTATGAGGAAATCTTTATGAGTAGTTGGATTTCGGAAACGGGATCCAACATATGAAACCACATAACACATCAAATGGTTTGGTTTGGTCCAAACAGGACGTACTGCACATTCCCGCATAGCGGTTCTGTGCAGCCGTGAACAGAGGGGAGTCCGAGATCGGAACTCCTATGCCACTAGCAGGCGATCGGTGAAGGCTATAAACATGTAGAGACCGAGTAAGCGACTCACAACGGACTGACCAAACCCACATAACACTTAAGCAAAACGGAAATTCAAATTGCCGAAGGCACATTTCAAAATTTGATTTTCATATTCGCACATTCTCATTCACAATTTCACATAATTCACATAGCAAATCAAATATCATTACCAGTCATCAATAAAGTATGCAATACTTTTTGATAATTTTATCAAAATCATTCATAAATGATAAATGCACAGAAGTATCAATCTCCATAATTGACAAATCCTTCAAGTATCATGAATTTCAGAAAATTTCTTCATTTATCAAAACATTTTGAAACTCGTAAAATAATACTTAGCTTATAATTCGAAGTATAAATATCTTACCCACCTGAATTTTCCTTAAGCTTTAAGATTGACCACATTGTCCTTCTTAAATCTCCACGAGCCTTAATTAAGCATAACAATGCTAATTAACCATAATTCTCAAGGCTGAAATTTTGTAAAGAAAAGAAAACATGCAAATTCTTTCATATAATCTCACAAAAACCATAATCTAACAAATGGGAACAATGCCGGAAATTTTCCCAAACCTCCATTTCCATCTAATTCTCCATACTAAGCACTTCAAATATACAAGTCATTCATTCCAAGGTGATGTGAACCATTTCTATTCACACTTCAACATCTCATACCCAATTCTGAGTCCCTATATGATCATACAACACAAATCATATCCTTTTAATTACACTAAACACTCAAATGAACATGATCAAGAACATCCATTTTCAACTACCTCCACATTCCATTTTAGTACTTCACTTACCCTACATTCATTCACTCAATAACCCAATCAATAACTCAAAACCAATCATGATGTAACATCTAGCATTAAACAAGAACCAAAATGTAACATATATAGCTACCCTTTATAAACCTCTTCCTAACCCCTCTTACCCATACTTTACTTAAACCAATAGCATCAACACGTATTTAAATAACCATCAAGATTTGAAAATCTCTAAGTTTAGAACCCCTTCACAACAATTCTGATTTTCCGAAACTCAAACCCCAACTTCATACTCATTCTTTTTTCTACTCATTCTTCAAATCAAGCAAGAAAAGATAAAATCTAACAATCAAAACCATGAATTAACAACTAATACACATGCTGATTTTTCTTTCCACTTTCCTAATTCTTCTTCTTTCATTCACTAATCCTTCACTCAAACCATCATTAGCAAATAAGAAAGAATAAACCTAACAATAATCATGAATTATCAATCAATACTCATGCTGAAATTTTCTAGGAATGGCAAACTTGGCTTAAACAATCATCGAACTTTACCTAACTTTACTTAGACCTTTCTTAAGTCATTTAAACCCAAAACCCATAAAAAAAAAAAACTTAAACAAATTCCAGAATTTTTTATACCCACGAAAACCAGATTTTTCTCTCAACTTCCATTTACTCTTCTTCTTTTCTTATTCTTTCATAACCCAACTCTTCTAATCACCTCAACTCATTCTAATCACCATTATTAAGCAAGAAAAGCAAACGCTAAACAATAAAACCATAAATTACACATGCTGAAATTGTGGAAAGAATGGAAAAACTTCCATTTTCACTACCCTAACTTTCCTTATACCTTTGTTAAGCTACTCCAATTAAAACCCCCTTCAAAACCAACCCAAAAATTCGAAATTCCCAAACCCTAGGCCATATATGCATGCTGGAATTTTAATTAAGTCTCTATCATTCTTCCTCTTTTCTTTTTCCTTCACCATACTCTTCAATTCACCATCTTAACCAAGAAATGGAAAAAAAATCCAAATTCGAAACCCTAATTCATGAAATCTGAATTTTTAAACCTTCCTAATCTCTTCTTCTTTCTTCATCAGTCAACTTCCAATCATCATGCTTAAGCAAGAGAGGAAGAACTACAACAAGAAA
Organism: Erythroxylum novogranatense; assembly: GCA_029891385.1. Classification (NCBI taxonomy): domain Eukaryota; kingdom Viridiplantae; phylum Streptophyta; class Magnoliopsida; order Malpighiales; family Erythroxylaceae; genus Erythroxylum; species Erythroxylum novogranatense. The sequence continues at coordinate 5,035,356 of CM057230.1, forward strand.
CTAAGAAAATTTCTAAATCCTTACCTTGAAAAGTGACCCACGACTTTCTTCTTACTTTGGTTCAAATGGAAGACAACTCTTCCTCTTTCCTTTGGCTTTCTCGAAAATCCCTAAGAACTCCAAAGGTCTTCACGTTTTTCTTCTTCTTCTTTCCCTTTGGATAGCTGAAATCATCCCTTCTTTTTCTCTTTGGTGAAGACTCCCATTTTCTCTCCTCTCTTTCATGTTGTTTTGGGTGCTTCTAGAATTATCTTCGTTTCTTACTTCACCTATGCCAAAACGACAAGGCATCACACACCCCACTTATTTTCGCCCACCTCATCACCTTATGCATTTTCTTTTGTTTTATTTCTTTTCTTTTCATTTTCTTTAAATGTAACCTAATGGACCTAATGGACCTTTGCCCACTTCCTTACTTTCCCTCTTATTATTTTCACCAATTTCAAACTTTCCTCCATTCAAACTAAAACAATTTGTGGGCTTGGGCTTCCTTCTTTCTTTTTTTGTTTCATTCATCCCTTTTTAATTTTCCTACAAACTCACTCAAATGGGCCCTAGCCCACATGTTTTCATTTCTTCTTCATTTAATTTACTTGCCACTTTATGGACCTAGCCCATTTACTTGCAATTTAATGGGCTTCCTCTCTTTTAATTTAACACTTAAGAATAAACATGGGCTGGGATTTCATGGGCTTCTCCTAGCTAAATCCTCCTTCCATTTTATTTTCCTTTCATTCTCATTTATCTCATTTAATTGCTAATTTAATGGCCTACAAAGCCAAATGCTTCCATTATTCTTCATGTAAATGATATGTCAAAAGCTACAAACCCACTTGATTTACCTAAGCCCTAAAAACATTTCAATTTCCTAATTTCCTCTTTCAATTCAACTTATAATTGTCATTCTAACAATTTAGCAAAAATTCCCATTTTGACTTCTAAATTCCATCAATGAAAACAATTATCCTCTAACCTTCTTATTCATTTAATTTCTAAAATTCATGCAAGCTCTAATTAAATCTAATCCCTCTTTTAATATCAATAACCTAACTTCATAGGATCCTCAATTCATATAATTCTTTTTAATACGAATAATGCATCACAAATAATAATTCATCAACAAATTTCATTTCACCAAATCCTCTCATCTAATAATCATAACTTAAGCAATAAAATTGCTTAATCCTTCATAGCACCCCTTACCATAGGAGATGTACTTAACGCCGTAGGTCATTTCGATACACACCCTACGATAAGGGTGCGCTTCTTAACAAACTACCAACTCCACATGGCATCAATGTATTATAAAGCAAGAGTATGGAATTCACTAATTTTTTTTTAACATAACTTTCTCATTTCATATCCTCAAAGCGATAATTTATACAACCGAAAGTGTCATACAAGTCTCCAAAAGAAAATCAAGCGTAAAGCTAACTAGGTCATCCCTCCAAAAGTGCCGGTGACCGACAGTGTGCCATGACTTCTCTTGCCAACTCAATCTACATGGCGGGAAAAGTCTATCCTGAGCTATGAGTCAACTGTCTCGGTCCCGAAAAATAATTTGCAATTTTGGGTGAGTTTGCGAACTCGGTGAGAACCATCATCGATGGTTCACCCAATTCATGCATATACACGAGTCACATAATTATTTCACCAAATCACATTCAATAATACCACGTAATTATCATATCACCAATGGAACCAATTTAAATGCATATGAAATGTATATGAGACGCTTTTCCATTTATTACATTGTTGTCGTGGCGCTCAAATCGTCCCATTAAGGCGCGATACTCGGTGAGCCATAGGCTCAGATCCTTTGTGGGCTCGAGGCCCAATCACGTTGAGCTATAAGCTCGTTGGTCGCTTTCGTCACAACCGCCACCATCGATCACTTAGTTATGCATGAAATGCGTATGTCAATTTATCCAAATCAATAAGATATCGATCCAAATTCATATAAGACCAATCCCATGAAATTCATACATAACACTTCTATATCATAGTTCAGATATTTGAGACACCTATGGTCCAAATCAAGCAAATCAAACACATATAAATCCTCCATTATCCCCCCATGGCATAGTTGCAAAATAGTAAACACATAAAGGTTGAGGAACCAACTAGGTTACTCACCTAATAACTTCCGCTAATGCCGGAAGTCTCCATAACGTCTGTGGAGCGGCGGTCCAACCGAGCCTCTATAGCAATTGAAATAAATTCACATTACCAATCAGATAATTAAAACGATCAAATAATGCATGGAATCCTTAAACGTGTATAATGCATGTTCATGGCATTCCTGCCCTAATCTAAATTTTCTCACCACAAAATCCGTCTAAAAATTAGAAAACTATAGGCGCCGACGGTGCGCAATTCGGACCTCTATAGGTCCCCAATTAAACAAAAGCAGTGATTACTAGAACAATTATTGGGGCCACGTCAATTTCCGTCCAAAATTCCCAAATTCTCACCAAATGAAATTAAATATTCTCTAATCCGATGCCTCAAGAATCAGGTCAATCGGACGTCGGACGGAAAAGAAATTGACAAAAGAACAATTGTACCTTTTAATAACAAATAATAATTAAAAATAAAAATAATTATATATATATATATCTTTCGAACGCAGGCGCCCGCCTGCTGGGCGAGACGTCGCCCTCGCGAGGCGAAATCGCCTCACTTCGTCGCGAGGGCGAGGCGTCGCCCTCGCGACCAGCCTCTCAATCTCGCGAGGGCGAGGCAAAACGTCGCCCTCGCGAGGCGGCGAGTTTCCACCGCTGCCTCGCCCTTTTTTTTCCAGATTTCAATCTTAATTTCCAATTACTCTAACTTTTAGCACACAAATCAGAAAAATACACACTATACCTCATTGGAAAGCTTATGAAAAGCTCTACAACTCTCAAGAAGACCATAAAAATCAATTCAACCTCTAAGGGTGTCAAAAATCCCATCCAAGATACTGCTTACTCAAAACTCATAGATATAGGACAGTAACTCACAAATGCGAGGACTCACTGATTAATCAGCTAAAAATTACCACATAAATATGCTCAATCAGTTCACAATGTCCTCTACAACTTTCATGAACAACCCAAAATCAGATTCCATTGCTAAACAAGTCAATTAATTCACTCAATGTTACTGTTCCTGAAACTATGCAATTTGAGCAGTAACTTTATAACTAACATAACTCCCTGTAGACAAGTCATTAAAATCAGAGCTTTATATCCCTGAAAAGATAAAATTCCAAACTTCAATTCTTCCTGAAATAACCAAACTCCAATTCAGCCTCTAACATTTTCAAATCTGTCATGCAAGTTTCTGACCTAAACAACACTTAACATCACAAAGTAGGTCCAGATTTTGAAATTCCATATTTCCCACATCTGACCTCCAAAAATTAGAAGCCATATACCATGTTCAAGATCAGTCTGATATCTAAAACTCTTCAGTACAATGAAAACCCCAAATCAAATCACAAAAATTCCTAAAATTCCTCCAAACCCAAAAGTGCACTAAATGTGCCAATCCAGCTAGGTTTCAGCCAATGCATGAAAACAGTCATCAGTAATCAGGTCCTATCTCCTAACATAAAACTCGAAAAATAGCAAGATCAGTGGAAATGGAAAGCTAATTCAATAGGCTACAACTTTCATGAAGACCATTTTCCCTAATTCCATACCAATTAATTTAGAAAATCAGAAAATTCATTAAACACATTTGCGGATACTGTTCACAGCCAACAAAACAGAAACTTTCCATGCCAATTTTCGACCTTCTCACATTATAATTTAATAACACCTATTTCACACTAAAATGAAGCCAACATCCCAAAGTTTACTTGGGCACAAACCTCACCTCATTTGCATTTCTACACAATTAATTATGATCAAAACAGTACCATAGGTTCAAAACTCAATTTCCAGCATTCAACATTAATCTAACTCCTTTCACTTCTAACATCTATAACACTTCACTAAGCCTCAAATTTTACCTCTAATTCATCCGCAAGCTCATTTCAACATACACTTCTAGAATTATACATAATTGGCAGCAACCACACAATTCATCTTCCTAAAGGTTTTCCATTCATCTAAGCTAACAAACTCAATCCAAATTCAAGGAAAACTATAATCATTTATTCATCATTCATTCATCCATACACAAGCACATAATTACACCCATTAAAACCTACCCCCTATGATGATCAAGTTCATATATATATAGTCTCCATGCATGCTTCTACCTACCAAAAGCATGTAAACAACTATATTTCTTACCTTAGACAAGTTCAAGCTTTAGATATTCCTTACTTCTTCAAGTTCACTCACACCTCTCAACCTTTACCAAAACCTAAGGCTATCACCACAACCATGCATATCATCATCTTCTCAAGGTTTAAGCTTGGTCTAGTAAGTGAAAGGAGAAGGAGCAAGCAACTAAAAAGGGAAACTTTGTATAGGAGAAGGAGAAGACAACCGAACAAGCAAGAACAATGGGGAACAATGGCCTTCCAAGTGGAGTGTTTCGGATGAATGGAGAACAATAGCCTTCCAAGTGAAGTTTTTAACTTTAACAAGGAGAAAAGTCGATGGTGAAAGCATAATATAAGACAAAACTAATTAATAACATAGGACACTTGGCTTTAACATGGGAAAGAGACAAAAAAGAATAAGTTAATCCTATGTAATTATACTTAATCCCAATTAATCTCTAATCATGGCACTAAAATAATTTCCTAATATTATTTATCCACTAATCTCATGCCATTAGGCAATCCTGTTCAGTACAAAAAAACTCGATCAATCGATCGGTTAAAATTTTCCTATCCGCACGAACCCCAAAAATTCCGAAAAATTTCATAAATCCTAAAATGGAAAAACGATTTATGGCGACTCGAATAATTTTTCAAACACAATTACCCCATAAATTACACAAAGAATCTCCATTTGAAACTAAAGCGGGAAAATGTCATGAACGCATGTATACTATGTGCATATGCAACCAATCGTTAATCATGGAGGCTATATGTCTTTGTATGTTCATACCGAGATTCAATTCAATACGCCTAACCCATTCCAAATTACCAAAATACCCTTCCTATTGGAGATGGATGTTACAATTCTCCCTCCTAATAAAAATTTCGTCCTCAAATTCTTACAGTTGATCGAAAAGATGAGGATCTTGTCTCCTCATATGCTCCTCGGTCTCCTGTAGCCTCCTCGATCAGTGGTTCCTCCAAAGAACCTTCACCAATGGAATACTCTTATTTCTCAACCGCTTAATCTGTGACCCGACAATCAATCGGCTCCTCTACATAACTCAGTTACTCGACACCTCAATCTCCGAGCGGAATCACATGAGTCGGATCGACCGATATCTGCGGAGCATACTCACGTGGAAGACGTCATGCAGCTGGGACATCTCACTCTAAGCAAAGCTAACCGATGGGCCAAAGGTCCTATCCTCAAAGTGATCTCATACGGACCAATGTACCTAGGGCTCAACTTGCCCTTCTTGCCAAATCTCAAGACACCTCGCCACGGTGACACCGTAAAAAACTCTCGCCTACATCATACTCCATCTCCTCCTATCTGCCGATCCACATAGCTCTTACGCTTTATCCGAGCCGCCTTGATGCGACTCAATCGACTTCACCTTATCAGCAAGATCTGAATTAGCTCAGACCTCAATCATCCTCACCCCTTCCTCATCCCAATACAGAGGCGATCTACACGGTGCGCCCATAAAGTGCCTCATATGGTGCCATCCCGATGCTCTTTGTGAAAATGGTTATTGTATGCAAACTCAATCGGGGCTGAATCGATCCCATGCTCCTCTGAACTCCAATACACATGCCCAAGCATATCCTCAACAGTTTTAATCGTCCTCTCACTCGCCCATCATGTTCGAGGATGAAAAGTCATCTTGAAGTTCATTTAGTCCCCATAGCAGACTGCAAACTCTGCCAGAACCTCGAAGTAAATCTGGGATCCCTGTCAGACACTATCGACACTGGGACCCCATGCAGTCTCACTATCTCAGCCACATACTTCTGGGCCAACTGATCCATGGTATTAGTCTCCCTCACTGGCAAGAAATGGGCCGATTTAGTCAACCGGTCCACTATGACCCAGATAGCATCATGCTGCCTCGGCGTCCTAGGCAATCCCATAATGAAATCCATAGTAATTCGTTCCCATTTCCACTCTGGAATGGGCAACGAATGAAGCTTCCCTACTGGAGCCTGGTGCTCAGCCTTAACCTGCTGACACGTCAAACATCTGGATACAAACTCCGCTACCTGCTTCTTCATGCCAGGCCACCAGAAATGTTGCTTCAGGGTGTTATACATCTTGGTAGTACCAGGATGCATAGCATAAGTGGCCATATGAGCCTCCTCCAATATCTCTCGCCTCAGATCATCCACATCAGGCACACAGAGCCTCTGTCCCATCCATAAAGTCTCATCTCTCACATCAAACTCGGATCTCGAATCGTCTTCACTTTCTCAATCGGCCTCACCATAACAGATCCTTATCTCGAACCCTCCCGATCCCGCCCAAGTAGCATCGGTCTCGGCCTCAGTAGCCAATAATACTCCATCCCGCCCAGATTTATCCGCACATTCAAAGCCCTCAATCAATCAAATTAGGCAACCTCACCGCCTCAACTGAAATTGTACTAGAATGTGACTTTCACTCGAGCATCGGCCACTACATTGGCTTTCCCCGTGATACTCGATGGTGCAATCATAATCCTTCAAGAACTCCAACCATCTCCTCTGCCTCAAATTTAACTCTCTCGCTCAATAGGTACCTCAAACTCTTATGGTGCGTGAAGATCCGAAAGGTCTCACCATACAGTAATGCCTCCAAATCTTCAAAGGCAAACACAACCGCAGCTAATTCCAAATCATGAACAGGATAGTTTACCTCATGAGACCTCAACTGCCCTCGAGGCATAGGCAATGACTCTACCATGCCGCATCGTAACACACCCCAATCCTCGATGTGATGCATCGCTATACACCTCAAATCCTCCGCCCCAGATGGAATAGCCAACACCGGTGCAGTAGTCAACCGATGTTTTAGCTCCTCAAAACTCTTCCGCACTCCTCGGTCCATCCGAATGGCACATTCTTCCTCGAAGTTTTGTCGAGGGCCGAGATCAATGAGAACCCTCGACAAATCTCCGTAATAACCCACCAATCCGAGGAAACTCAATCTCGTGCACATTCCTAGGAGCCTCCCACCTCAAAGATCGCCTCAACCTTACTAGGATCCACCTGAATACCCTCTCCAGTCACTATATGCCCCAAAAATATCACCTGATCCAGCCAAAATTCACACTTACTGAATTTGGCATATAACTGTCTCTCCTTCATCGTCTGTAATACAATCCTCAAATGCTCACTATGCTCCTGTCTGTTCCTCGAATATACTAAAATGTCATCAATAAAAACTATAACAAACTGATCCAGGTAGGGCTGAAATACCTTATTCATCAAGGCCATAAAAGCTGCCGGGGCATTTGTCAACCCAAACGGCATCACTAGAAACTCGAAATGCCCATACCTGCTCCTGAATGCACTCTTAGGCACATCGGCCTCTGCAATCTTCAACTGATAATAACCAGATCGCAGATCTAACTTGGTGAACACCTGAGCTCCCCAGAATCGATCAAACAAGTCATCAATCCTAGGCAGTGGGTACTTATTCTTTACAACACCCGATTCAGCTGCCTATAATCGATGCACAGCCTCAAAGTCCCATCCTTTTTCTTTACAAACAAAACGGGAGCTCCCCATGGTGAGACACTAGGTCTAATAAATCCTTCTCCAAAGAACTCCTCGAATCGAACCTTCAACTCCCTCGGCCCACAGGTGCCATCCTATATGGAGGTATAGATATAGAGCGGTACTGAACGAGGTCAATAGTAAACTCGTCTCCGATCCGCGGCAAACCCAGAGCTCATCAGAAACACATCCGAAATTCCCTAACCACGGAATATCCTCAAGCCTCACCAACTCGTGTCAACCACATGAGCCGATATGCCTCACTGACCTCCCTCGCATCAATCTCATGGCACTAAGGAAAGAGATCATCCGCCGCCTTTGCGCCGCTAACTCCTCGAACACCGCCTAGTCGACCAGAGACTCCAACACAACCTCCTTGGTATAGCGGTCCATAATAGCCCTATGGGCGTCAACCACCCATCCCGTAATCACATCGATCTCTCTCGAGGTAATACTATAAGGTTCGCCCTCAACACCGCTGATCAACGGATCAAGCATCCTCGCACCTCTCCCAATGCGATAGTAGTACCTAGAGGTGTACTCACCTCTAGCCCATACAAGAGCCTTTCCCTATTCCCATGCAACCTAGATGCCATATGAGGTGCAATAAAGAATCGCGGATCCGGGATCCAAAGAATGCAAACGCCTCAATATCGTAAATAAGTAACATACCACCACAACATCGGGGAATCTGGGCCTCCGCCTCGTCATGGCGTAGAGACGGCTCAGGATCGTGGTCGGTGCCCGACCCTCACCCTCACAAAGGATCCTCTACTCTACCACGGCCTCTACCTCGGCCTCTCGCACCGATCCACGCCCCGGATCCACCCACTCTACTCATCAGCATGCGGTGGTGCTACTCCCACTTCGGCCACTACCAAGCAGACCGAGCTCCCAATGTGGTCGGGCAATCCGAATCGATGATCCATGGAGCCAGATTTAAGGCAAGCTCCAGTCAATCGCCAAGACTCTCCAAAATGTCTCTTCTCACAGGTGCTCACAGAATGGGGCATCCGCCCAAAACCTCTCGCCACTACCATCGCCATCGCCACCAGACAAATCTACCTCTCGCCTAAACCAGATCGTATCGGACCCTCACAAGATCTAAAGGTCCTGCTTTACCGCTAAAACTCCTACCAGAGCTACCCCGATCATCACTAACTCTCTTCCTCCGACCTCGACCCATCTCTCGACCGTCTTCATCTCTCACAATCTGCTCTACTCACAAAGAAGCAGCTCTCAACTCTATAAAGAGCCCATATCGAACGAGCCATCCGCGCGGATCTCCAAATTCAACCCCATCTCAAACCTCGGCACTCTATCTGTCTCAAGAGAAACCACAGAGTCAGATACCCCATCAACTCATTAAACCTCACCTCAGACTGCCATCTTGTCATCCTACCTGTCTCGGCCCAAGAATTCCTGCATCTTCATTTCCAGATACACCTTGGGCATATAGTTATCTCCGAAAGTCCTCAAAAGTCCGCCCATGTCAAGAAGCAAGGCACGTGGTACCGCTTGCCGAACAGCCTTCCACCATGTATAAGCCGGGCCCGCAGAAGAGATATCTTGATAATCGAACCTCTCATCAGTTCGCGATTCATCCGATCGAGAACTCTCTCACCCTCTCCAGTAACTTCGGCCTCGGGTCTCAGTCCGCCATAGAAGTCATGACCCCGCCACGCAAAGAAATCATATCTCCTCTCCCGCCTCACGGGACTCTAGAGGTAACTTCTCGATCGAGGCACCGAGGACTCTCGCTAGCTCCAACAGATCCTCGTCGGTGGTTGATCTATCTGATCACCAAATACGGATGACCTATAACAAACAAGAACTCTGATCAGTTTATACGTTTCTCACAATAATTCAAGCCTAATTATATACTAGTCCCAACAGATGCCAAACCATGCTCTGATACCACCTAATGTAGCACCCTCACCATAGGAGATGTACCGAACGCTCAGAGGTCATTTCGATACACACCCTACGATAAGGGTGCGCCACTGAACAAACTACCAACTCCACATGGCATCAATGTATTATAAAGCGAGAGTATGGAATTCACTAATTTTTTTTTAACATAACTTTCTCATTTCATATCCTCAAAGCGAAGAATTTATACAACCGAAAGTGTCTCAGACAAGTCTCCAAAAGAAAATCAAGCAGTAAAGCTAACTAGGTCATCCCTCCAAAAGTGCCGGTGACCGACACATGTGCCATGACTTCTCTTGCCAACTCAATCTACACGGCAGGAAAAGTCTATCCGGAGCTATGAGTCAACTGTCTCGGTCCTGAAAAATAATTTGCAATTTTGGGTGAGTTTGCGAACTCAGTGAGGAACCATCATCGATGGTTCACCCAATTCATGCATATACACGAGTCACATAATTATTTCACCAAATCACATTCAATAATACCACGTAATTATCATATCACCAATGGAACCAATTTAAATGCATATGAAATGTATATGAGACGCTTTCAGCTTTATTACATTGTTGTGATGAGCGCTGGCGTCCCATTAAGTATGATACTCGGTGAGCCATAGGCTCAGATCACCGTGGGCTCGAGGCCCAATCACGTTGAGCTATAAGCTCGTTGGTCGCTTCCGTCACAATCGCCAATTATCGATCACGGTTATGCATGAAATGCGTATGTCCAATTTATCCAAATCAATAGCATATCAGATCCAAATTCATATAAGACCAATCCCATGAAATTCATACATAACACTTCTATATCACAGTTCAGATATTTCAGACACCTATGGTCCGAAATCAAGCAAATCAAACACATATAAATCCTCCATTATCCCCCACATGGCATAGTTGCAAAATAGTAAACACATAAAGGTTGAGGAACCAACTAGGTTACTCACCTAATAACTTCCGCGCTAATGCCGGGAAGTCTCCGCAACGTCCGTGGAACGGCGGTCCAACTGAGCCTCTATAGCAATTGAAATAAATTCACATTACCAATCAGATAATTAAAGCGATCAAATAATGCACATGGAATCCTTAAGCGTGTATAATGCATGTTCATGGCATTCCTGCCCTAATCTAAATTTTCTCACCACAAAATCCGCCTAAAAATTAGAAAACTATAGGCGCCGACGGCGCAATTCGGACCTCTATAGGTCCCCAATTAAACAAAAAAAGTGATTCTAGAACAATTATTCGGGGCCACGTCAATTTCCCGTCCAAAAATTCCCAAATTCTCACCAAATGAAATTAAATATTCTACGAATCCGATGCCTCAAGAATCAGGTCAATCGGACGTCGGACGGAAAAGAAATTGACAAAGAACAATTGTACCTTTTAATAACAAATAATAATTAAAATAAAATAATTATATATATATATATATCGAACGCTGGCGCCCGCCTGGGCGGCGACGTCGCCCGCGAGGCTTAAATCGCCTCACTTGTCGAGGCGAGGCGCCTCGCGACCAGCCTCTCAATCTCGCGAGGGCGAGGCAAACGTCGCCATGAGGCGGCGAGTTTCCACCGCCGCCGCTTTTTTTTTTCCAGATTTCAATCTTAATTTCCAATTACTCTAACTTTTAGCACACAAATCAGAAAATACACACTATACCTCATTGGAAAGCTTATGAAAAGCTCTACAACTCTCAAGAAGACCATAAAATCAATTCAACCTCTAAGGGTGTCAAAATCCCATCCAAGATACTGCTTACTCAAAACTCATAGATATAGGACAGTAACTCACAAATGCGAGGACTCACTGATTAATCAGCTAAAAATTACCACATAAATATGCTCAATCAGTTCACAATGTCCTCTACAACTTTCATGAACAACCCAAAATCAGATTCCATTGCTAAACAAGTCAATTAATTCACTCAATGTTACTGTTCCTGAAACTATGCAATTTGAGCAGTAACTTTATAACTAACATAACTCCCTGTAGACAAGTCATTAAAATCAGAGCTTTATATCCCTGAAAAGATAAAATTCCAAACTTCAATTCTTCCTGAAATAACCAAACTCCAATTCAGCCTCTAACATTTTCAAATCTGTCATGCAAGTTTCTGACCTAAACAACACTTAACATCACAAAGTAGGTCCAGATTTTGAAATTCCATATTTCCCACATCTGACCTCCAAAAATTAGAAGCCATATACCATGTTCAAGATCAGTCTGATATCTAAAACTCTTCAGTACAATGAAAACCCCAAATCAAATCACAAAAATTCCTAAAATTCCTCCAAACCCAAAAGTGCACTAAATGTGCCAATCCAGCTAGGTTTCAGCCAATGCATGAAAACAGTCATCAGTAATCAGGTCCTATCTCCTAACATAAAACTCGAAAAATAGCAAGATCAGTGGAAATGGAAAGCTAATTCAATAGGCTACAACTTTCATGAAGACCATTTTCCCTAATTCCATACCAATTAATTTAGAAAATCAGAAAATTCATTAAACACATTTGCGGATACTGTTCACAGCCAACAAAACAGAAACTTTCCATGCCAATTTTCGACCTTCTCACATTATAATTTAATAACACCTATTTCACACTAAAATGAAGCCAACATCCCAAAGTTTACTTGGGCACAAACCTCACCTCATTTGCATTTCTACACAATTAATTATGATCAAAACAGTACCATAGGTTCAAAACTCAATTTCCAGCATTCAACATTAATCTAACTCCTTTCACTTCTAACATCTATAACACTTCACTAAGCCTCAAATTTTACCTCTAATTCATCCGCAAGCTCATTTCAACATACACTTCTAGAATTATACATAATTGGCAGCAACCACACAATTCATCTTCCTAAAGGTTTTCCATTCATCTAAGCTAACAAACTCAATCCAAATTCAAGGAAAACTATAATCATTTATTCATCATTCATTCATCCATACACAAGCACATAATTACACCCATTAAAACCTACCCCCTATGATGATCAAGTTCATATATATATAGTCTCCATGCATGCTTCTACCTACCAAAAGCATGTAAACAACTATATTTCTTACCTTAGACAAGTTCAAGCTTTAGATATTCCTTACTTCTTCAAGTTCACTCACACCTCTCAACCTTTACCAAAACCTAAGGCTATCACCACAACCATGCATATCATCATCTTCTCAAGGTTTAAGCTTGGTCTAGTAAGTGAAAGGAGAAGGAGCAAGCAACTAAAAAGGGAAACTTTGTATAGGAGAAGGAGAAGACAACCGAACAAGCAAGAACAATGGGGAACAATGGCCTTCCAAGTGGAGTGTTTTGATGAATGGAGAACAATAGCCTTCCAAGTGAAGTTTTAACTTTAACAAGGAGAAAAGTCGATGGTGAAAGCATAATATAAGACAAAACTAATTAATAACATAGGACACTTGGCTTTAACATGGAAAGAGACAAAAAGAATAAGTTAATCCTATGTAATTATACTTAATCCCAATTAATCTCTAATCATGGCACTAAAATAATTTCCTAATATTATTTATCCACTAATCTCATGCCATTAGGCAATCCTGCTCAGTACAAAAAAAACTCGGTCATCGATCAGGTTAAAATTTTCCGGTCCGGGCACGAACCCCGAAAAATTCCAGAAAAATTCTCATAAATCCCTAAAAATGGAAAACGATTTATGGCGCACTCAGAATAATTTTTCAAACACAATTACCCCATAAATTACACAAAGAATTCCATTTGAAACCTAAGTTTAAAATGTCATGAACGATGTATACTATGTGCATATGCAACCAATCGTTAATCATGGAGGCTATATGCTGTATGTTCATACCGAGATTCAATTCAATACGTCTAACCCATTCCAAATTACCAAAATACCCTTCCTATTGGAGATGGGATGTTACATCCTTAATTTAATTTCAAACACATTAAAAATCATCAAATTAAACCTCAAAATAATTGAAACATGCCTATTGCGAATCGGGGCCCAACATCCGCTTCCTCAAATTCAATTCCTTCTGACTCAGCAAATACTTCAGACTCTTATGATCAGTGACGATCCGAGTCTGAACTCCATACAAATAATGCCTCCAAATCTTCAAGGCAAAATCACCGCTAACTCCAAATCGTCGTCGGATAATTCACTCATACGGCTTCAATCGCCTCAAGCATATGCAATTACCCGATCTCCCGCATCAAAACACATCCGAGACCCTTCCTCGAAGCATCACTATATACCGAATAACCCTCATCACCCGATGGCAAAATCAAAATCGGGGCACTCGTCAATCTGAGCTTGAGCTCCTCGAAGCTCCTCAGACACTCCTCACTCCAATCAAACTTCTGATTCTTCCTCAGCAATTTCGTCATCGGAGCGGATATCATAGAGAATCCCTCCACAAATCTCCTATAATAGCCTGCTAAACCCAAAAAGCTCCTCACTTCTGCCACATTCTTCGGCGCTTCCCAACTCACAACTGCTTCTATCTTCTTTGGGTCCACATGAACTCCTTGCTCTGAGATCACGTGTCCAAGAAATGAAACTTCCCTCAGCCAAAATTCGCATTTCTCGAATTTGACATACAACTCATTGTTTCTCAAGGTCTCCAAAGCCATCCTCAAATGCTCCTCATGTTGTTCATCACTCTTGGAATACACCAATATATCGTCAATAAAGACAATGATAAATTGGTCCAAGAATGGCTTAAAAACTCGATTCATCAAATCCATAAACACTGCCGGAGCATTCGTCAATCCGAAAGGCATCACCAAAAACTCAAAATGCCCATACCGAGTCCCGAAAGACACTTGCACATCCGACTCCTTAATCAGTAGCTGATGATATCCCGATCTCAAATCTATCTTCGAAAAGACTCTCGCTCCTTGCAATTGATCAAACAGATCATCAATGCGAGGGAGCGGATACTTGTTCTTCACTGTTACCTGATTCAACTTCCTGTAATCCACACACATTCTCAATGAGCCATCTTTCTTCTTCACAAATAAGACCGGAGCTCCCCAAGGCAAAGAACTCGGTCTAATAAACCCCTTCTCTAATAACTCCTCCAATTGCTCCTTAAGCTCTTTCAATTTCGCCGGAGCCATCCGATAAGGCGGAATCGAAATTGGCCTGGTACCTGACACAAGCTCAATGGAAAACTCAATCTCCGAAGTGGCAAGTAGTCCCGCAATTCCTCGGGAAAGACGTCCAAAATCCACGACTCATTGGAATATCCTCTTGCTTCCCTCTATCAGCTCTGGAGTCTATCACATAAGCCAGAAATGCCTCACAACCCTTACTCATCATCTTCTCCGCTGTCAATGCTGACACAATCCTAGGCGGACTCGCTTTCCTGTCCCCAGTAAACACTACTCTTCTGCCATCATCCAATTCAAACTCCACTGTCTTCTGTTTACAATCCAAACGGGCATTGTACTTTTCCAATGTATCCATGCCCAAAATCACATCTAAACCGCTCATTTTCAGTGGCATCAAATCGACCACTAGAAGTTCTCCACCAATGCGAATTTCACAACCTCTATATACTTGACTAATCACAATACATTGTCCGATTGGAGTACTCACCATCAGCGGAGTATCCAATGGGCTCACAATCAAATCACACACGGGTCTACTCGAGGAAACAAACGAATGAGTAGAACCCGGATCAATCAAAACTATCACATCATCAGACAATAACTGTACCGTACCCGTGATAACATCTGGTGCGGTCTCAACATCCTCCCTAGTCATCGCAAACACCCTAACTGGTGCCTGCCCTCTCGGTCTCCCCGGAAGATTCGCCTCCCGGCAAAGATCGTAACTACCTACCTCTGTCGATCCTCGACCCATGGTCTCTGTCCTCCTGAGTGGCATCTGACCTCTCTCTTGTCGTGGAGGCTGAGGACACTCTCTGGCAATGTGTCCCTTCTCCCCACAGTTGAAACAAGCTCCTGTCAGTCTGAAGCACTCTCCTCTATGAGGTTTCCCACAGTGCTCACACGTCGGGATAACCGATCTATCTCCCTCTCCTCTTCTACCACCACCCACCGTTGAAGCTTGGTGAGAGACAGTAGAAGTCCTCATCGGCCTCGACCGGCTAGCCCCACTGCTCCTCGCCTCTGAATAAACTGGGAAGCTCCTAGCACCCCTGTCTAGCATAGGGGTACTAGTGCTACCCCCTCTCCTAGACTGCTCTCTGCCCTTCCTTTTCTTGTTCACAGCGCTCTTGATATTCTCTATGTTCTCCACCCGAAGAGCTGCCTCAACTAACTGCTGGAAGTCACCAAAATTCTGCACTATAACTTTCTCTCTGATAGCCAAATGGAATCCTGACTCAAACCTGCGACATCTGGCAACCTCACTCAGCATCAAGTCTGAAGCATACCGGGATAACTGAGTGAACTTGCGCTCATACTCAGCAACTGTCATATCCCTCTGAGTGAGACTCAAAAACTCCCTCTGCCTCTGCTGGACATAAACCTCTGACAGATATTTCTTCTTGAACGCAGCCACAAAATCCTACCATGCCAACCCTACTGGCCTCATCTGATTGCCCGGCACGGTCTCCCACTAATGCAGAGCATCTCCCTGAAGCAAACTGGCAGCATACACCACTCGCTCATGTAACATCCCACCCCCTACTGGAAAGGTAAAATAGTAAAATTGGCATAGGACGAGATGGATCGGAATGACTTAGGACTGTCCATGCATACTGGTACTAGTAACCAGTGAAATCTGTGCACATGAAATTACGGTACATGCATACATGACATTCCCGGTAATTGGGCCTAATGCAATTTTTTTGGGATTAACGTGGTTATTGGTTTGAAAAATTAGTCTGAGTGCACCACTGAGTGTTTTGTATTTTACTGGAATTATAGAAATTTTTCTGGATTTTTCCGGAGAACATTTCCGGACCGGCAAAATCGCCGGTAAATGGCCTCACTGTGTTTTTGTTGTAGAAAATGTGATTTTCCTGATTGAAAAATTATTTGGAGTGCACTGTTATATGCTTTACAATTTTGGGGAATTTAATTAATTTTCAAAAAAATAATTCGGGAAATTTCCGAAAAATCCCGGACCGGATAAAATCGTCAAGTGGCGAACCGGTTGATTTTCGGTAGCGAAAATTGCTACCAAATGATACTGTATTATTGGGTATATTATTTTGGGATTGAAATTAGGGTCATTTGAGTTGATTGGGTTTATTTTTGATCTGGATTATTAAATGATTACTTTGACTTTTCCTTAAAAAGTGTGACCAACCATAATTTGCCACCAAATTACCTTCTTTAATGCCACTTCTTAATGCCTATCGGTTTGCTTCATTGGAAGAAGCAAAAGATAAGTGTTCTTGCTATTTTTTTTAACTCATCCGAAGCCTCCTTCCTTCTTTTTGTTTCTCACCATCGACTTTCACCTTCTTCATTACACCTTCCTTCAAATATTCAGGATTCTCCTACTTCCAACTAACTTAGTGTCTTACCCTCTTCATGAAGAGTCATGAGCTTGTTGGATGTTAGTAGAAGTAGGTAGAAAGTATAGGAAAGAATTGAAGGGAAGAGAAGGGAGGAAAAGCTAATAGGTAAGTTCTTTAATTATTATGTTTAATGATGTTGTTAGAATGACTTGCATGTCATGGTTGGTAGAAGCTTTGAATGAGAGGTTGGGAGCATCTATTATGCTTAGGGATGCATGATATTGATGTCTTTTATTGCTTGGATTAAGTGGGTATAAGGTTAAGTGATGGTTGTATTGAAAGTAGTATGATATGGTTTGATTTTAAATGGAATATGGATGACTACTTTGGGTATCTGAATTGAGGAATTAAGTGCTGCAATTTTTCAGTATTAGCCCTAGTATATGTATGAATGTGGTAAGACCTAATTTGTATTTAATTGGATGTCTAGTGATGTGACAAAGGCATTGGAAATGATAGATCTAAGGTTTAACACTAAATCTGGAAAATTAAGGTTTTAATTGATGTTACTGTTTTACTCATAATTTATTGTGTAGTAATGTAAATGAGGTAAGGTTAGTGGCCACTGAAACTTTGGGATGTTGGCTTCAATTTAGTGTGAAATAGGTGTTGTTGAATTTTAATGATAGAAGGGTGAATTTTTGAATGGAAAGTTACTGTTCCATTGCCTGTGAACAGTAACCGAAACCACAACATATGAACTTTGCTGATTTTTCTGAATTAATTGAGATGGAATTAGGGTGAATGGTCTTCATGAAAGTTGTAGCATATTTAATTAGCTTTCCATTTCTACTGATCTTGCTATTTTTAGAGTTGTATATTGGGAGATATGAACTGATTACTATTGACTGGTTTTTGAGCATTTTGATGAAACCTAGTCTAAGTGTGATTTTGTGAGTTTTCGGATTGGAGGCAATTTTAACATTTTATGTGGACTGAATTGGTATGAGTGATCTTCTGAAAAGTTGTAGGGGAAGAAATGACCTTGAAAATGATATATGGCATGTAATTTTTAGAAGTCAGAGTTGGGATTTATGATTTTGCAAAACCTGATCCTGCATTAGGATGTGAATGGCTGATCATGGCAGTAACTTGTATAGTAGTTTTGAAATTGTTAGAAATCGAATTGGAGTGTGAGTTCTTCATGAAACTTGAATTTTGTGATCTTATCTTTTCAGGGATATAAGGTAGAGAATTTGGTGACATTTTTGCTAAGAGATATGCTGTTTGGGAAATTACTGTTCAGATTGGTTGGTTTCAGTAGGTTGATACTTTGGTGAATTGTTTGACATAGTTAACAAATGAATCTGATTTTGGATTGTTCATGAAAGTAATAGATAACATGGTGATCTTGATGAGCATATTTATTGTGTCATTGTTGACTGAAGAATCGGAGAGTTACTGAATTTGAAACATACTGCCCTGTTTTGATAGGTTTTGAGTGGGCAGTAGGTTTGAGTGGGTTTTTAACACCCTTAGGGGTGAAAGTAATTTTTATGATCTTCATGAAACTTGTAGAGGGTTTCATTATCTTTCCAACAAGGTATAGTTTGCATTTTTCAGAAATGTGTAGAAAACGTTATGGGTGTTGGAAGTTTGGTTGGAAATCAGAAAATAAAGGGGAAAATAAGGGTTATATATAAAAATATAAATTGTTGAGTTTTGGTTTCTTTCGTGAATAACTTTTCCGTCCGACGCCCGATTGACCTGATTCTTGAGGCATCGGATTCATTGAATATTTAATTTCATTTTCTGAGAGATTCGGGATTTTTAGACGGGAATTTGACGTAGCCCCGGGTAACGAAACGGTGAATCACTGTTTTATTTAATTGGGGACCTATAGAGGTCCGAATTGCGCACCGTCAGCGCCTATGGATTCCTAATTTTTTGATAGAATTTTATTATGGGAAAATATTGGATTAGGGCCGGGATTGCCATGAACATGCATTATACACATTTGACTGATTTCATGTGCATTGTTTTGTCATTTATACCAATGGTAATGGTTATTCATTTAACTTGCTATAGAGGCTCAAGTGGACCATCGTTCCACAGACTTGGCAGAGACTTCCCGGCGCTAGCGTGGAAGTTATTAGGTGAGTAACCTAGTTGGTTATTCCAATCTATGTGTTTACTGTGATTGATTGCCCTACGGGGATTACGTGGATTATAAATGTGATTTGATTGCCCTACGGGGATTACGTGGATTATATGTGGCATTACTGACTGTGATTTACATGAGGCAACTGTCTAATTGGACTGAATATTTGGACTGTGTATTATCATGTTTATCGCTATGGAACATGTGCATTCATGCACAAATGCATCCCATCGTTAAAAGAAAATTGTGAACCGAGACGCCATCAGATCTTGAACCGAGCCTAGAGCTCGACATCTTCGAATCAACCTTGAGCTCGACGGGAGATGATTCTCCTGCACGCGTCTATCGATCATCGTTATACGCTCGGTCACAATACTATAATGAACTGGAAAAGAGTCACATGTGCATTGCAAACTAGACTGAATATTTGGCACTGTACTTGACTAGATATATACACTGTTCTATGACTGTAACTGTGATCTGTATGCCGTAATTATACTTTGATTGTATTGGTATTGTGTTTTGTATAATTACTGGATGCGTACTGTATCATGCTTATGTGATGCATGAATTGGGAGAACCATTGATGATGGTTTCTCATTGAGTTCGCAAACTCATCCAAAATTGCAATCTATTTTTCAGGACTAGAAGAGTACCCCGTTTGACACGGGAGTATGCCTGGGTGCAAGTTGAGGTAGGGGTTGGGATCAGTTCGCGTCTGCATTATTGTATTTTTATTTTCTAAATTTTTGTATTACTGATGAAGTCAGTTTATATAGTTAACCGACTGAAATAAATTGTGTTTATGAAAAGGGCCCCGAGGCCAATGAATTGTTTATGTAAATAGTTTTCTGCATAATATGTGATGTGTACGTATGTGCGTTTTAAAAAAAATACCGAGTTTTACCGACCGATTGATGTAGTACGCCACCCTCGCGGGGCACGGACTCGGATGTCACCAACGATATCGGGTTCGGGTCACTCGGGAGTGGGGTGTTACATTTAGGTGGTATCAGAGCCCAGTATTACGTAATGTATCTGGGCACAGTCTGAAACATAGGGTGCATGCATTTGAGTCGTGTCATTGCAGACCGTGGCAACTGATCCCTAGTTTGAGTCATACGGGTAGAAACCCTACGTGTGCATACGTGTCAAGTGACTAAGTAAGAGAAAAGTGAGACTGTGTTAGAGGGTGAACCCCTGAAAGTGTATAAACAATTAGGAAAGGAAAAAGGAAAAATGGATAAGGAGAGTAATATTGTACTGTGGTTAGAATGACTGTATTGGCCTAGACTGATTAAGGAAAGAAGTGATATCACAAGTAATTCCCGGATTAAAATGGCAAAATTACGGCAATAGAAAATGAATATGGCTAGGACTGGGAGAGGTCCACTAGAGATATGGGAAGCATACTGGTTATAGCAGACCTAAGTGAGATTAAAAGTCCGGGATGACAGAGTAATTAGAGTTCTAACTGTAGATGCGAGGAACTGAGAAATCTTGGAACTGAGTAAAGTGTAGACGATCCGATCAGGCAGATATGGCTTCACTGCATTTGTGTTCAATATCAGTACATATCATAAGTAGATGAGGATAGCGAGATTGTAAGAGATAAATAGTGGACTGTAATGGCCTATCGAGAACTGAAAGAACTGAAAAAGCAAGATGCCTAGTGCCTAGTAGAGTAAAAAAAAAAAGACATAGTGAGATGAAAGTGTAGGGATAAACTGAAATGACTTGGGGAAATGGTTATGATTATGAGCGCCTAAACGTGAGACTGAAATGATTATGTGAATATTGTGCGTAGAGTTTGGAAACTAGTATCAAAGGATGGTAAGGGAAAAAGACAGACTGACAATTTTCTACTAATTGTGTATCGGAAAGTTCTAGATTTGGTTGAAAAGATGTATATAGACACAGAAATGATAAGCGGATGGGTAAATAGATGCCTGGATAGAGACAGAGTAGAGTTGTATTAACGATTCTGTTGTGTATTGAGGACTGTGAATATCTTATCAGAGACTGTTTGAGGAAAATAAAGGGATACGTAGTAATAAAGAGATGATAGTGTATAAGTCAAGCTGTTATGATCTTATAAGATCAAGCTTGCACATGAAGGATATGAAAATAAAATGATGAGACAAATAGTTTAATGATACGTGGAAAATGAAACAATGATAGTGATATATGAAAAGAGTTGTCTCATTTAAGTCGATTTAATGTTGGGAGTAGCTATTGGATAGTAAAGTTGATTATGAGTAATGAAACGTGTGTGAGATATACATGGAAATAGTAAAGGAAATGATCGGTGAATGATTAGAGTGACTATAAGTGTAAAGTTTATAAGGGATTACAGTAAGACATAAGAGGACTGGGCGTACCTGTCTGAGAAGCAAAAAAAAAAAGATTTTTGGCATAAGTCCTCTATTTGAGGATTAGCATAAACGGAAGGGAGCTCTGTGGAAGTCTAAAATAAAATGAAATAAGTTTTACTGAGGTGGGGATTACTGATAAGTGTTAAAGAAAGTATTTAGGTGACTGTCACATGGAACCTTAGTGCAAGGAATGTTACGATCTTTAAATTATGGCATAAACTTGTTACGATTAAGGTGGTGTGTAAGAATGATTGAAAAGCAATAGGACACTAATTGGTGACGAGACTTTCGTGAACAAAGATAAAGATGATGGTCAAACGAAAAGAAGTACGGACAAAATTAAAAGTGAAATGGAGTCAAAGTGAAATAAATGACCGAGGTTATTTCCTTGTGTGTATGGAAATGTAATGTATCCAATGACATGAATGGAATGTTAATTTGAGGTGATCTGTTGCAATGAAAAGTTAATAGATCTCTATATGTGAGATAAAATTTTGGGAAAATCTTGATTTGAAACTAAGAATAAAATAGTCCAGATCGTGAAGTGGAATTTATGAAAGTCCAAGTATGGATGACTAGGTATTAATATATGTGATTGACGGAAATCAATTGAAAAGAGAAATGAGTAGAGACAAGAAGTCCTAAAAAGAAATTGACAATGACGAGATACGATGTTACCTTCATAAATACACTACTTGTGGACTCAATGAAAAGTTGAATGATGTATGGTAAATAGGAATTTTGTGAGGTAAACAAATGGTAATGACTATAGGCGGAATGTGTGTGAAAATGTCGAGCAGTGAAAGTAAAAAGAATCTGTATTAGTAATTGAGAAATTTGATACCGAGGGCATATCCTGGAGAGTGGGCAATGTGTGATGAATCGAGACAATATGATAAACCGGTATAAGATAAAGTGAACTCGACCGTGACAAATGGTATTGGAGACTTTAGATTGCTATAAGGATACATTGTGTTTATTCGACGAAAAGATGGGCATAAATGACTACTATATCGACAATTACGAATTAAATGATATTTCGACTAGTGATCAGATAAGGCTACAAGGAACAGATCAATTACAGATATTGGGATTTACAAAGAATGTCCAGTAGATGATGGGTAATTGTGAAGTGTTTCTGGAAATTGAGATACTGGATAAAGGTAAGAATGGTTAAGAGTGCAAGAGTTACAGTGGTGAGTCCTATAAGGAGACTGAATATGCGAGTGAAGTTAGAAAAACAATACTGAATGATTCATTGAAGAAGTAGACATTCTAGTAATTATGTGAAAAGTGAAATTGAAGAACTGTGGGTATAGAATGAAGTGATTATTGATTACGGTGCTTATAGGTTTGAATGTGCAACAAAAAAAATGCTTGATTAGGATCGTGTTATAGAGTTCTGATTTCCTGTAGGAATATCGCTATACCGCACAAGATTACTAATGGAGTCAAAGACCATAATGAATTTGAGATCGTGATGAGTGAGACAAAGGAAAGTTGACCTAGGAAAACTGCATGGGTTAGCTCAAGTGGATCAGGATCGGACAAATGAAATAGAGTTAAATGCATATCTGAATAGAGTGTGTGAACACTATAGAACAGTGAATGGTTTAAAGAGAGTTGAATTTGAACAGAAAGTCAATGGATTATAAAGAAAGCATTAGGTACATTATCACTGGTTATAGCGAAATGGACCTAATTGTTACTGTGTACTCAGAAGTGATAAAAAGGGGTATCAATGGGACACGAATTAGTTTTCATGTTACTGGCGAAAAAGGTATTGGATTGATAAAATTTGATAAGTGAACAAGTTCGGAAAGGAGCTGAGTCATAGTGGTTACTCTGAAAATGGCAAGTGAGATAGTAAGATAGTAAGATCGCCAACTGACAACCTTGTTGAATCCGTCTACTGTGATGAGTGATAGTGAGTTAGCTACAGAAATGACTGAACAATTGACTTAGTGTGGTTACTATGACTTTTCGAGAAAATGAATTATTAAGGGAAAAAAAAGTGCATGGGACATGTAGGGACATTTGATGACTGTCAGTGAACTGTTGACTGGAAATTTCGAGGACGAAATTTTTATAAGGAGGGGGGAATTGTAACATCCCACCCCTTACTGGAAGGGTAAAATAGTAAAATTGGCATAGGATGAGATGGATCGGAATGACTTAGGACTGTCCATGCATACTGGTACTAGTAACCAGTGAAATCTGTGCACATGAAATTACGGTACATGCATACATGACATTCCCGGTAATTGGGCCTAATGCAATTTTTTTGGGATTAACGTGGTTATTGGTTTGAAAAATTAGTCTGAGTGCACCACTGAGTGTTTTGTATTTTACTGGAATTATAGGAATTTTTCTGGATTTTTTTGGAGAACATTTCCGGACCGGCAAAATCGCCGGTAAATGGCCTCACTGTGTTTTTGTTGTAGAAAATGTGATTTTCCTGATTGAAAAATTATTTGGAGTGCACTATTATATGCTTTACGATTTTGGGGAATTTCATTAATTTTCAAAAAAATAATTCGGGGAAATTCTCGGAAAGTCCCGGACCGGATAAAATCGCCAAGTGGCGAATCGGTTGATTTTCGGTAGCGAAAATTGCTACCAAATGATACTGTATTATTGGGTATATTATTTTGGGATTGAAATTAGGGTCATTTGAGTTGATTGGGTTTATTTTTGATCTGGATTATTAAATGATTAATTTGACTTTTCCTTAAAAAGTGTGACCAACCATAATTTGCCACCAAATTACCTTCTTTAATGCCACTTCTTAATGCCTATCGGTTTGCTTCATTGGAAGAAGCAAAAGATAAGTGTTCTTGCTATTTTTTTTTAACTCATTCGAAGCCTCCTTCCTTCTTTTTGTTTCTCACCATCGACTTTCACCTTCTTCATTACACCTTCCTTCAAATATTCAGGATTCTCCTACTTCCAACTAACTTAGTGTCTTACCCTTTTCATGAAGAGTCATGAGCTTGTTGGATGTTAGTAGAAGTAGGTAGAAAGTATAGGAAAGAATTGAAGGAAGAGAAGGAGGAAAAGCTAATAGGTAAGTTCTTTAATTATTATGTTTAATGATGTTGTTAGAATGACTTGTATGTCATGGTTGGTAGAAGCTTTGAATGAGAGGTTGGGAGCATCTATTATGCTTAGGGATGCATGATATTGATGTCTTTTATTGCTTGGATTAAGTGGGTATAAGGTTAAGTGATGGTTGTATTGAAAGTAGTATGATATGGTTTGATTTTAAATGGAATATGGATGACTACTTTGGGTATCTGAATTGAGGAATTAAGTGCTGCAATTTTTCAGTATTAGCCCTAGTATATGTATGAATGTGGTAAGACCTAATTTGTATTTAATTGGATGTCTAGTGATGTGACAAAGGCATTGGAAATGATAGATCTAAGGTTTAACATTAAATCTGGAAAATTAAGGTTTTAATTGATGTTACTGTTTTACTCATAATTTATTGTGTAGTAATGTAAATGAGGTAAGGTTAGTGGCCACTGAAACTTTGGGATGTTGGCTTCAATTTAGTGTGAAATAGGTGTTGTTGAATTTTAATGATAGAAGGGTGAATTTTTGAATGGAAAGTTACTGTTCCATTGCCTGTGAACAGTAACCGAAACCACAACATATGAACTTTGCTGATTTTTCTGAATTAATTGAGATGGAATTAGGGTGAATGGTCTTCATGAAAGTTGTAGCATATTTAATTAGCTTTCCATTTCTACTGATCTTGCTATTTTTAGAGTTGTATATTGGGAGATATGAACTGATTACTATTGACTGGTTTTTGAGCATTTTGATGAAACCTAGTCTAAGTGTGATTTTGTGAGTTTTCGGATTGGAGGCAATTTTAACATTTTATGTGGACTGAATTGGTATGAGTGATCTTCTGAAAAGTTGTAGGGGAAGAAATGACCTTGAAAATGATATATGGCATGTAATTTTTAGAAGTCAGAGTTGGGATTTATGATTTTGCAAAACCTGATCCTGCATTAGGATGTGAATGGCTGATCATGGCAGTAACTTGTATAGTAGTTTTGAAATTGTTAGAAATCGAATTGGAGTGTGAGTTCTTCATGAAACTTGAAGTTTGTGATCTTATCTTTTCAGGGATATAAGGTAGAGAATTTGGTGACATTTGTGCTAAGAGATATGCTGTTTGGGAAATTACTGTTCAGATTGGTTGGTTTCAGTAGGTTGATACTTTGGTGAATTGTTTGACATAGTTAACAAATGAATCTGATTTTGGATTGTTCATGAAAGTAATAGATAACATGGTGATCTTGATGAGCATATTTATTGTGTCATTGTTGACTGAAGAATCGGAGAGTTACTGAATTTGAAACATACTGCCCTGTTTTGATAGGTTTTGAGTGGGCAGTAGGTTTGAGGGTTTTTAACACCCTTAGGGGTGAAAGTAATTTTTATGATCTTCATGAAACTTGTAGAGGGTTTCATTATCTTTCCAACAAGGTATAGTTTGCATTTTTCAGAAATGTGTAGAAAACGTTATGGGTGTTGGAAGTTTGGTTGGAAATCAGAAAATAAAGGGAAAATAAGGGTTATATATAAAATATAAATTGTTGAGTTTTGGTTTCTTTCGTGAATAACTTTTCCGTCCGACGCCCGATTGACCTGATTCTTGAGGCATCGGATTCATTGAATATTTAATTTCATTTTCTGAGAGATTCGGATTTTAGACTGAATTTGACGTAGCCCCGTGTAACGGAACGGTGAATCACTGTTTTATTTAATTTGGGACCTATAGAGGTCCGAATTTTCCACCGTCAACGCCTATGGATTCCTAATTTTTTGATAAAATTTTATTATGGAAAAATATTGGATTAGGGCCGGGATTTCCATGAACATGCATTATACACATTTGACTGATTTCATGTGCATTGTTTAGTCATTTATACCAATGGTAATGGTTATTCATTTAACTTGCTATAGAGACTCAAGTGGACCATCGTTCCACAGACTTGATAGAGACTTCCCGGCGCTAGCGTGGAAGTTATTAGGTGAGTAACCTAGTTGGTTATTCCAATCTATGTGTTTATCTTGTGATTGATTGTTCTACGGAATTACGTGGATTATAAGCGTGATTTGATTGCCTACGGGATTACGTGGATTATATGTGGCATTACCGATCGTGATTTACATGAGGCAACCGTCTAATTGACTGAATATTTGACCGTGTATTATCATGTTTATCGCTATGGAACATGTGCATTCATGCACAAATGCATCCCATCGTTAAAAGAAAATTGTGAACCGAGACGCCATCAGATCGAACCGAGCCTAGAGCTCGATATATCGAACCGAGCCTCGAGCTCGACGGAGATGATTCTCCTGCACGCTCTATACTTGATCATCGTTATGCGCTCGGTCACACATCAGTAATGAATCGAAAAGAGTCACATGTGCATTGCATACTAGATCAATATTTGGCATCAGATTGATGGATATATAAACATTCTACGATCAGAATCGTGATCTGTATGCCGTAATTGTACTTTGATTGTATTAGTATTGTGTTTTGTATAATTACTGGATGCGTACTGTATCATGCTTATGTGATGCATGAATTGGGAGAACCATCGATGATGGTTTCTCATTGAGTTCGCAAACTCATCCAAAATTGCAATCTATTTTTCAGGACTAGAAGAGTACCCCATTTGACACGGGAGTATGCCTGGGTGCAAGTTGAGGTAGGGGTTGGGATCAGTTCGCGTCTGCATTATTGTATTTTTATTTTCTAAATTTTTGTATTACTGATGAAGTCAGTTTGTATAGTTAACCGACTGAAATAAATTGTGTTTATGAAAAGGGCCCCGAGGCCAGTGAATTGTTTATGTAAATAGTTTTCTGCATAATATGTGATGTGTAAGTATGTGCGTTTAAAAAAAAAATATATCGAGTTTTACCGACCGACTGATGTAGTACGCCACCCTCGCGGGGCACGGACTCGAATGTCATCAATGATATCGGGTTCGGGTCACTCGGGAGTGGGGTGTTACAGCTCATCTGCCTCGCAATCCATCTGATCCAGTACCCGCTCTGTCCTCCGCAACCATGTCTTAGCTTCCTCAGGATCGGCTGTCCCAAAGAAGTCAACTACTCCATACTTCCTCGACTTTGTCGAACTGCTTTTCCTCTTCATCGGGCCGAGCAGTATATGTGGCATCCGCCCATAGCCCAACAAACGCTCGAGTAAACGTCAAACATCCTCGTCAAATCAAGCACTTGCTCATGAATCGGCGATTCCTGAGTCGGCGAACGCATGGGCTCACTCTCTAGCCCTACAGAAGCCTCAACATGCATTGGGGCTACAGACTCATCGGTCCTCTCCTCCCTAGTCGGAGAGTCAGGTGCAGTAGACCCTTGCATAGCTCCTCGTGTCCTTCTACGAGGTGGCATCGTACTCCTTCAAATAGAAACACTAAGGATTAGCTATTTGGTAATCTACATGTATGCATGATATGCATGTCACGTAATGCATGATATGCATGTCACGTAATGAAAGCAATTAATGCAACACGTAGTCATATATCACACAATCCTATATGCATTCTAAGCCGAGGACACCTAAACCTAGGCTGCTCTGATACCAAACATGTTGGGCCCGGGTCCCGGATCTTCAAATCCCGAGGTCGGCCCCTCGGGCTGCGCCTGCGACGGACGCTCCATATACCATCGGACCCGATCCTAACATCCATACAAATAACCAATCGATCCGTTTCACACACATAAACGCATACATATACATATTCTACACATGCATGCTAAACATGCCTTAATCATCTCAAGTTCATAAAACATATGTCATTGCCATTCGTGGAAATTCAACCAATATTCCCAAAATATAACATAATACAAAATGGAATTAAATCCCACAATACAAAAGTATGCTCCATGATGAAATGTTGGTGGGCTAACCAAAGGACTAACTTATACAAGTTCCTAGCTAGCTCAAAGTTTTTGATGCCCTGCAAGGTCGACAATCGGTTCGATCTGCACCTGAGGAGGGGAGAATAATGGGGTGAGCTACGAAGCTCAGTGGCATATACGTTTATAGCCATTGGCAACGAGCCACACAATCAAGTATATACATATACATATCACTAGAAAATCATAATTCATCAATTCAATTCACATTCGTATAACATAAGTCATGCATTCACTATTCCTCAACATATAAATCAAGATGCAACATACCGTCAAACTCATTATGTATTATGCTCAACAAATCCATCGTGTATGCACAATCAATTGGCTTGAGAGTTCAGAATCCATCCGGATAACCCAAAGGTAAACCGTAATCCATCCGAGTCCGATTTCAAGGATCTCGTTGCCACAAGCGGCAATGGAGAAGGCTTTATTGTCAACGCACGTGACTCCATCCATAACTCTCTTACCCAAACAAAGCACATAATCCATTCGATCCATGCTCAAAGCATGTTTCACATTTTCTCAAATCTCGTTCTGGCCCATTGCCAGAAAGGCCTATCAATTCATGCATAATTCTATCATACTCAAAGACATATTCAAAAGTTCTCATGTAATTCAATACAATCAAGATCATATAATGCAGGCAAGCACACATCATACAATTGCCCATACATACAATAACCATAAACATATTACCCACCTACTATCGCTGGAGTATCGGACTCACTGCTGTCCTTTCTCTTGCAATTGGGTCAAATCAGCTTGGTTCCCTATAATAAACCAAGTTTCCATACAATTAATATCTATAGAAAATAATCAAAGCTTGAAAGACCAAAATAAAGCATAAAAGTCTCCATCCGATTTCCTCCTAAAATTCCGAACCCTTCGAAACAATTTCCGACTTCCCTTCTTCATACAACTTGTAGTCCTTAATCTCTAGTTCGCAACGAATCTAAAATTACCTCAATCGGACCTCTACACCGAAAGATATCTTCGAAAATACAAAAATCTCACTTTCAGAAACAAAGGGGTTCGCCATGAAAGCGTCCCTATCATGGCGAAGGCTCGTCGCGACGCAAAGAAATTGCGCGGCATGGCGCGTTTCATCACTTCAGACGCCATGGCGAAGACATTTCGTCAGGCGTCGCAAGGCACGCACTTTGCAGACGCCGCGACGCGTACATGGTGCACGTGGCGTCATCCGTTTCCATCGCGACGGCAAGGTTTTTCAAGACGTCGCGACGCAAGGGTCGGAGCTTCGACTTCAAACCCCTCTTTTCTGCATTTTCCGACTTCATTTTGCTCCCAAACTCAAATGCAACACACCCACAAAATAGATCAAGCCCTCTACAACATTTCTAACCCATTCTAGACTTCAAATCTCACAAAAACACATCAACCCAACAATTCTCGCAATTTTTCCACTCAAAACCCTAACACCTTCGATTTCTCCCAATCCAAGCTATCTTAAGGTTCAATCTTACTACAACAAGAAGGAATGAACGTAACGTACCCGGAAAGCACTTTGAATCGGTCGGAAACCTCAAAAATCGCAAAATCTCTTCTCTTCTTCTTCCTCTCCTCCCATGGCTACGACACCCTCTCTTCTCTTCTTCTTCTATTTTTCCTTTTTCCTTTCCTTTCTCTTTTCTATTTCTATTCTAAGTCTCTTCTTTAAACTCTAAGGGCATGGGCCCTTCCTACTAAGCCCAAGCCCAAGACAATTTAAAGCCCTTACACACTTTACATCCTCAAATGCTCATTTAAACCTCAATTAAACCATAATTATCCATAATATTCCTAATTTAATCAAGCTAAGACAAAATACCACAATTAGCACAATTCATGCTTAATATCATCATAAAAAAAAATTTCGGGGTCTAACAGAGGGCACTCGCGAGCCAAATCAAATCATATATATATATATATATATATATAGAAAATACTGAAATAACCTTTCAACTTTGCAACCCTATAACTTTTCACCCCGAAATCGAAATTTTGCAAACTTAGTGTCATTAGAAAGATAAAAGGGAGTTCTACAACTTCCTAGAAGGATTTAGAAACTAATTTAGCCATTAGAGAGTCATAAATAGCTTCAAAGGTACTGCTATTAACACTCATTTTTTCCTACACAATGCTAAAATTTGAAAATTCATATCTCTTAGCACCCAAGTCTAAAAATGACACATTATACCTCTTTGGACAGATAAAAAGAAGATATACAAGTTTCATGAAGAGAACAAAAATCAATTCAATCATTAAAGAGGGTAAAAACCTACGTGAAGTTTCAGCCTAAAAACTTAACCAATGGAACAGAAATTTTGCTTACATAAACAGTAACTGTCAACTTCCAAAGCAAATAACTTTTGATTCTTAACTCCAAGAACTGCAAATCATACCTCATTTTAAAGGTAGAAAGATAATCTACATTTTTCGTGAAGAATACAAAAACCAGATCAGTCTCCAAGAGGGTGAAAAAGGCTTCTAAAGGTGCTGCAAAATTTCAGTGATTCCCACAGTAGCTGAAACCTTTCCATTCTCATAACTTCTTCATCTTAAATCCGAATGTGACAAACTTTATGCCGTTGGAAAGATCTAATCATATTCTACATTCTTCAAGAAGACCACACAAGCTAATTCAGGTTCTAAATTACCCTAAACCCTAAATGAAGTTGCTGCCCAATTTTTACAAAAATTGGACAGCACCTCCCCTATTTTACATCTAACCCAAAATCTTCAATTAGGTTCATTCCAATTCATGTACCTGCATAAAAACTCAATATCTAAAGGCAGCAACACACTCCTAGGCTTCTACATATTTCTCAAATCATCAAGCATTTCCACTCCTAAGCATCTACTCATTTCCAATTCATAAAATCTTACAATCCTATTCCTTTCTTTTTGTCATTATCAATTATCCAACATATACCAAAGATACACTAAAACCACACTTTTGTTTCATTTACAAGGAAAGGAGAAATATACAAACTTTAGAGGGCATTTTGACCCGATTACAGCGAAACTAGCAAAAATTACATAAAGGTCCAAAATGCGACCTAAAGTCTGTTTTCTCAAAACACAACTTCAAACACAACTTCAAAAGCAAAATTGCATCGGAGTTGCCTCAATCCCGATGCGGTGACTCGGTTTCTCGCTCGACACCTGTGGAGGGAAATGGGGGGTGAGCTTGATGGCTCTGTGGGTAAAAACTTAATAAACGAGAAATAAGCAGAAACCGTTATCCATTCTTTCATGTTCAAACAATATCCATTCATAAAAGCCATTTCACTTTACAACTATTTTCACCGAATTTACTATTTCGAACAATTTACAAACTCAACATATCACAAAGTTAATCTAGCCAATCACAAATTCACAAACAAAGTAGTTCGGTGGATCCAAGCAGTAACTAATGACACAATTTGCTAAGCGTCATGTGTAGTCGGACAAATAGAGCCCTAAGAGGACTCCACGGCCACTAGCAAGGCAAAGGGAGAAGCCTATAATAGACAGGTGCACTGACTCAGATTGGACCACCACAAACCCATAAAACATGCATATCACATAATTCACACAATTTACAAGCATTAGCCACACTTTTGTATCACTTTCACAATAATTTGCACATAACCGCAAATTCATATATCCGCACCTATTCACGCATAAACCATTTAACAAACACTTTCAATGTAAACTTACATATAAAAGATACTTTATATAAATTAGAATCAACACATAGGATAGTTCATTTAAAATTTTAATTCATTAGAAAACATAATTAACTTTTCTTATAAAACTTTCATTTAGCCTATAACTCGATTATTAAGCAATCACCCACCTTAAATTCCTTTAGCTTTGAGATTGATCCAAAGGCCTTGCTTCTTCCTCCAAATGTCTCAATTCACCTTCATTAAACATGATTATCCCATAAGAATATAGGATATCAAAATCGAACAATTTTAAGGATAGGAAAACGTGAATTAACACCTACCTAACTTAACCCATAACCTTTCTAAGCTCTTTAAACTAAAACCTACCTAAATAAATCAAAGAAAAATCAAAATCCCTTACCTTAAGGAAACCCACGTTTTTGCTCTTCTTGTTATAATGGAAGTTTAAACTCTTCCCTTCCACTCTCTTCTTGTCTAAATCTCTTAAACCTCTCTTTCTTCACTTCTCTTCTTCTTCTTCCTCTTCTTCTTCTTCAACCGAAAGTCTCCACTCTTTTCTCTCTAAGTTTCAAAAGTCTCTCTTCTCTTGAGAGTTTCGTATGTTTTCTAGAAAGGCTTAGGGATAAAAGTTCTAACTTATAATCCTAAAGCATAAACTACGTAGTTTTAGTAATACTCTCCCTTTCTTTTGCAATTTAGTGACTCTCCTTCAAGTCATACGGCTACTTCACTCCTTCAATGCCTTCTTTATTCCTTTAATGCTTTTCTTATTCATTTAAGTCATTTAAAGACAATTAAAAGGGCTAAAAGCCCATCTTCAAAGCCTTAAGCCTTAAAACCATATATAAACTTCCAAATTGGTCCTACACCATCTTATTCTCTTTTAATTCTAACAACTTATTAAAACTCTAATTTTAACTAAATACTTTCAATTTATTGTTATTAACGAAGCACTAAAATTCCAAATTATCCTAACTAAAAGAAATTATCAATCTACACCCCAAAATAACGAAAGCATGCTTAAAGCGAATCGGGGCCCAACAGCTATTCCTCAACCAGTTTGCTACAAGTAAACAGCCACAGAAGACCGCCTTGGAAGTAATGCAGTTGAACCAAGGAAGGAACAAAAGTTTGCGGGAGTTCATCACCCGATTTAACAATGAAGATGTCGAAGTCCCTGACCTCACCAGTTCGTCCATGTTGGCTGCCATAATGAGCAATAAGATGGATGAAGAGTTCAAGAAGTCGCTGGCTCTTGATCAGCCCAGGTCTATCCAAGAGATAAGAAATCGGGCAGATAAATACATCTAGCTAGAGGAAGTGTTGAAAAACACAAAACGTAGAGCGGATGACCGCTGGCCAAGTAGTAGAGCCGATGATTCACATAAATGGCAGAAGGATCAGTCCAGCTGGAGGAAGTCGATCGATCGAAAGGACCAACGAC
This sequence comes from Erythroxylum novogranatense, assembly GCA_029891385.1. Classification (NCBI taxonomy): domain Eukaryota; kingdom Viridiplantae; phylum Streptophyta; class Magnoliopsida; order Malpighiales; family Erythroxylaceae; genus Erythroxylum; species Erythroxylum novogranatense. Next base: position 5,069,157 of record CM057230.1, read on the forward strand.
GAGAATCCTTCACTCCGCTCAACAAGCGATATGCGGAAGTACTGGAGGTTATGAGAGAAGAAGCAGAATCCCTTTGAGAACCCAATAAATTGAAAACTCCTCTCAAAGAAAGGGACTCTTCTTTATATTATCATTTCCATAGAGATGTCGGTCATGACACGGAGGATTGCTGGGGCTTAAAGAAGGAAATCGAACTCCTTATCCAGAGGGGAAGGCTGGGTAGATTTTTGAAGTACGAAAAAAATGCCGATCGAGATAATGAGGGTAGGTGCGGTCGGTCTAACAATTTGAGAAAACCCTGGCAACAAAACAACATGAACGATGGAGGAAGGCAGACCAAGAATTTGAACGACTGATGCGACACAAGGGGATAGTCCAAGGCTAGAGATGATAGAACTACTAGGCAGCAGGATGACCAACCGGTCAGGGTCATAAATATGATTTTTGGTGGTAGCGCAGCAGGAGGGTCCACCGTCAGAGGAAGGAAGAGGTATGCTAGGCAGACTGCTAAGGGCCAATCAACAACGAAAAAACCACAAACTAATGAGGTGATCTCGTTTGACGAGTCCGATCCGGTCAAGGCCACCGTCCTCATGACGATGCACTCGTGGTCACTTTGAATATGGACGGTAGTGAGGTGAAGCGCGTAATGATTGATATAGGCAGCTCGGTCGATCTATTGTACTACGATGTTTTTAATCAGATGGAGATTCCAGAGGAACGGCTACTGTCGATAGAGAGACCAATCAAAGGGGTAACAGGAGCATCAGCCTATCCATTCGCTCGAGTCCTCTTGAACGTAAAGTTCGGACAAAAGTCATGCCAAGTAGTGAAGAATTTTGAATTCCTAGTTGTGAAGTTTGTAGGAGCCTATAATGCAATAATTGGAAGAGCCACACAAAACGCCCTCAAAGTTGTCGTCTCGATCTATTATCAGGCGATGAAGTTCCCAACATCCCATGGCATCGGTATTGTCAGGGGTCAGCAAAGGATCGCTAGGAAATGTTACTTGGCAGAAACAAGAACCCTTGAGGGAGTGGTAGTGTTGGCAAGTTCTTTTGATGTAAGAGCAGATGAAGAAACCGAGAGGATGAACCCTGCAGAAGAAATGCAACGGGTTATACTGGATGAAGAAGACCGATCCAAATCCAAAAATTTGGGCGCGGAACTCGAACAAGGGTTGGCCGCAGCAATCACAAGTTGCTTGGTAAAGAACCGATCGGTCTTTGCTTGGGTACCGAGCGACATGTCTGGAATCTCTCGAGCGGTAACATCTCATTCCTTGGGTATTCAGAAAAATTGTAGGTCGGTTAGATAAAAAAAGTGGTGGCACAGCAAGGAGCGGCAGGGGGTGATCGACAAAGAAATAGAGAAGTTGTTTGACGCTGGATTCATTCGGGAAGTCAAGTACCCCAAATGGTTAGCCAACGTGGTATTGGTGAAGAAGAAAAACAGAAAGTGGAGAATGTGCATTGATTTTACCGACCTAAACAAAGCATGCCCAAAGGATAGTTTTCCCCTGTCCAAGATTGATCAGCTGGTAGACTCTACGTTAGGGCATGAGATCCTCAGCTTCTTGGATGCCTTCTCTGGTTATCATCAAATAAAAATGAGCCTTGAAGACGAAGAAAAATGGCTTTATAATCCATCAGGCACGATGATACCAGGTGATGCCGTTCAGTTTGAAAAATGCAGGGGCTACTTACCAACGGCTCGTTATGGAAGTTTTTAAGAGACAGATCGGCAAAACAGTCGAGGCTTATGTGGACGACATTGTGATCAAAAGTAAGACAGCTGTCGAACATGTGGAAAACCTTATAGAAGCCTTCCTGACCCTCAATAAATTCCAAATGAAGTTGAATCCCAAAAAGTGCGTCTTTGGTGTAGCATCTGGAAAGTTCTTAGGATTTATGATTACTCAGCGTAGTTCTTGTTCGATCAGACAGTAGTGAACAATTCCCGATCTACTATGTCAGTAAAGTGCTGAACGGACCAGAAACGTGGTATGCACCCATTGATAAGTTGGCTCTTTCCTTGATAACTGCGGCACGAAAACTAAGGCCCTACTTCCAGAGTCATACAATCGAGGTATGGACCGACCAACCCCTCAGCCAGTGCCTCCAAAAGCCCGAAACCTCTGGGCAGTTAATAAAATGGTCAGTAGAGCTGGGGGAGTTCGATATACACTATAAACCACGAACGACGATCAAGGCCTAAGTGTTGGCGGACTTCGTTGCAGAAATGAGTCAATCTGACTCGCAGGGTGAGCAATGCCCTTCCTGGAGCCTATTTGTTGATGGGTCGTCCAACGCTAAGGGATGCGGAGCAGGAGTGGTATTGATCAGCCCACACCGGGAAGAAAAGGTGAAGTATGCTCTCTGATTAGAATTTAGAGCATCCAATAACGAGGCAGAATATGAAGCTGTAATAGCCAGCCTCCAGTTGGCAAGAGAGATGGGGGTAAAGCATCTGAAGGTGTACAAGAATAGCCAAACAAAGGTTGGTCAAGTTATCAAGCGAGATGAGGCCAAAGGGAACAACATGATCAAGTATCTGGAATTGGTAAAATAGGAGTTGAGTAATTTTGAGCAATGCTCGGTCAGCAGGATAGAACGGACGCAAAATGCTCAGGCAGACGCACTTTCCAAGATGGCTTCCGATCAAAATGCCAGGAACAACATCTTGATCGAGCGGCTCGACCAACCTAGCATCCAGAAGGCTAATGAAGTCCTTCAAGCAGGCGATGAACGGTCAAGTTAGATGGAGCCGATCAGGCAGTACCTTCTTAAGGGAACACAGCCAGTGGAAGCTTTGGAGGCTAGGAAACTAAGGGTAAAGACGGCTGAATATGTGATTGTCAATGACATTCTATACAAGCGTTCTTATGACTGTCGCTACTACGTTGCTTGAATGAAGAAGAGGCAGAACGAGCAATGGCTGAAGTTTATGAAGGAATGTGCGGAAATAATTTAGGAGGCAGAATGTTGGCTCACAGATTGATCAAACAGGGGTATTATTGGCCGATGATGAAGAAGGATTGTTAAGAGAAAGTTAACCGATGCGAGGCCTGCCAGAAGAATAGCAATTTGTCTCACCAGCTGACCGAGCAGCTAAAAATTGTGAGCCATCCCATTCCCTTTGCTCAATGGGGAATGGACATACTAGGTCCTTTTCCTCTTGGTTCGAGGCAGAAGAAGTTTTTGATAGTGGCAGTTGAATACTTCACTAAATGGGTAGAAGCGGAAGCGGTCGCCACCATCACTGAGCAGAAAATCGAAAACTTCGTACGCAAAAATATATTGAGTCATTTTGGGATGCCTATGGTTTTGGTTACAGATAATGGTCAGTAGTTTGACAACGACAAGTTCAAAGATTTCTATGAATGACTGAAGATAAGGCTCCAGTTGACTTCAGTAGCTCATCCTCAAAGCAATGGTCTTGCGAAGAATACTAACAAAAAGATAATGAGTGCCCTCAAGAAGTGCTTAGATGGACATAAGACTTGGGTGGGCGAAGTAGATGAAGTGTTATAGGTGTACAGAACAACCCCAAACGGGGCCACTGGTGAGACACCGTTCAGAATGACCTTCGAGGCAGAGGCCTTAGTCCCAGTAGAAGTAATACTGCATAACTAACAAATTTTGAGTTACGAAGAAGAAAGGAATGATAAAGACCGCAAGGCAGAACTGGTACTTCTCAGTGAAGACAGAGATAGGGCAGCCGCTCGTTCAGAAGCTATCAGATAAAAAGCAACCAAGTTTTACAATAAAAGGGTAAGGCCGAGCGACATAAAGGTCTGTGGGTATGTTCTGCAAAAGGTCGAGGCGGCTGGAAAACATCCTGGGAAGCTCGGTCAGATATGGGAAGGACCCTATCAAGTGGTCAAACAAGCTGGACACGGCTCTTACATCCTGCGCGATACGAACGACAAGATTCTACCGAGGCCCTGGAATTCTCAAAACCTAAGGATGTTCTACCAATAGATAAGCTTTATTTTGGTTGACTTATTTCTTTGTTTATTTATTATTGTTTATGTTTTTGTACACGCAACTTATGGGCACCTTTTTCCTAGCCTTGCTAGTCAGGTTTTTTAACAGCCAATGCCCTTGTCATCATCAATAAAGGGGTTTCAAATTTCTTGGCAAGAAAAATCTCACTAAATTAGGCAAGAGGAGAAAATTCTACCAACTGATCGCCATCTACATCGTTTGACTAGGTTGCCAAAACGGGATCTTGGAACCAGGCGATACCAAGAGCCAAAATCTTGGATCGCCGACCAACATCTTTCGCCAGTTGTCAAGACCGGATCTTGGAACCAAAGCGATGTCAAGAGCCAAAATCTTGGATTACTCGACCTCGACATCATTCGGCCAGGTTGCCAAGACCGGATCTTGGAACCATGCGATACCAAGACCCAAAATCTTGGATCGCTCGGCCTCGACATCGCTCGTCTAGGTTGCCAAGACGGGATCTTGGAACTAGGCGATGCCAAGAGCCAAAATCTTGGATCGCTCGGCCAGGTTGCCAAGACGGGATCTTGGAACCAGGCGATGCCAAGAACCAAAATCTTGGATCGCTCAACCTCGACATCGCCCGGCCAGGTTGCCAAGACCGGATCTTGGAATCAGGCGATGCCAAGAGCCAAAATCTTGGATCGCTCGACCTCGACATTGCTTGGCCAGGTTGCCAAGACCGAATCTTAGAACCAGGCAATGCCAAGAGCCAAAATCTTGGATCGCTCGGCCTTAGCATCGTTCGGCCAGGTTCTCTGGCCTCAGTCGTCCATGACTCTCTCAAACCTCATAACCGATCGATGCGTATTGAGCGCACTCGTTCGCTACTTGCTATTCGAAAAGACAACCCTGTCTTAACACACCAAATAAAGAAGGCAACGAAGGATAAAAATAAGTTTTTGTTGCTATTCTGGTCACAAGCCCGACCAGATGAGCCTTGAAAAGGGAAAATTCATTCTGACCCTTCGGTTGGGGAGGAAGTGCCAGCAGCCGGATTTGCAGGAGAAGACAACGGAGAAACACCTCTCCTCATCTCGAACTCAGTCCAAAGATCTCATCCGCAAGGCCCTCTTCCTTCTCGCCTATCTCTCTCACCTCCTCAAGTGAAAGGCCAAGCTCGAAGGGAAGCATCGGCTCGACATAATTCTTGAATGAAGGACCATCCGACCCATCAGGGACGTAAACGCTGTGACAGTTCCTCAATATGGAAAGAGCCAAGTCGCAAGCAAATTCTTTCCACTCCTCATATAAGTACCGCTCTTTCCATCGCTTTATCGCTTCAACCCTTTGCTCCTTAACGGAGCCTTGCAACTCCAGCACCTTCCTCTCAGCCTTCATTTTATCCATCACCGCCTCATGACAGACGTGGAGGACTCTCAAACGAAGCTCCTCCTCCATTTTTTTCCTTCGAATTGGCATCAAGCACCTCTTTCCTTAGGCCCTCATTACTGAGCTGCAATGCTCGGCATTCACTTTCTAGCTCACCACTGGAAGCAACCGCTCTACTCCTCTCCTCCTCCCCCGAAATGAGTTGAGCTCTCAAAACGCCCTTCTCTTCCTCTAAAACACTCTTCTCCTCCTCCAGTGAAGAGAGTTGAGCTCGTAAAACGCCCTTCTCCTCCTTCGCCTCTAAAAGTTCAGCTCTAAAAGTTTAGCTCTTAAAGCATTAACTTGCTCAAAAAGATTATGAACCTCCCGATCCATCGTTTGGTTGACTTCATCGAGCTGATCAATACGCTGATGCATCGCAAAGGCAAACGCCAGATCCCTGGCACAGCCACGGACGAGACTAGCCATCAACTCCTTATTGTTCAGCGTATCCAAAAATTTCTCGTCCGCAGGAGGAACAACCTTCTGGGCAATATGCAGGACAACATTGATGTCCCTAATCGATGCAGTCTTATCAAGGCTGATCGTGGACACCCACTTTCCACCGCTGGAGGCTCGCTCTTTCCCCTTGCCTTTATCTAAGTAGGGCACTCGCTCTTCCCCCTTTCCTCTGTCTAGTTGGCAGGATGATCGATCAACACTCCGAGTGATCTTTTCTCTTTTAAACGATGGCTCCATCTCTTCCTCCGTATCCGCTCAGTCCTCACTCACCGGTTGGATCGGCAACGACGCAGACTCGTCAGGTCGGTCCTCAGTGGACGGAAGGGCCAGCAATGCTGTAGACTGGTCCAGCATCATTGGCTGAACGATGTCTTTGCTGACCTCTGCCTCCTTCCTTTGCTTCTTCACCTTCAAAGAAGATCTAGGCCCTTTGGGTTGGCTTTTGGATTTAGGGAGACTGGAGGACCCGGCGAAGTCCTTGAGCTTTACCATGGCTGCACAATTATAGAAGCAGGATTAGAAATCGAAACTAGTACTTGTGAATACAGCAAATAGTTAAACTACGAGGAGTTAACAAAGAGGGGTAGTTTCCTCTTCTAGCCCACTAATTCGAGGAGGGGGATCAATTAAAAAGGCATCGGCTGATGCCCCTTCACGATACCCCAGAACGAGATTGTCGAAAGAATACCGACCGAGCGCCTTAATCCTATCGATCACTTCCCATTCCTCCCTACTAAGGGATAGATTGGAGATGTCGTTCTATCGCTCGGAAAAAGGATATCTCCATGGCCTGGACTCATAAGCAGATCCTGGGGGCCTCACAAGGAAATACTTTATCTTCCAGGCCTTAATTACCGAAGTTGTCCCAGCTGGGCGATATATCGCATCTCTATACTGGAAGTGAGAAATTTCAGCCCCGACACTTGAGCTCTGGTTCATCCTCAAAAAGTAACGCAGAATGCCGACCGATGGGGGACATCCAAAGTGATGGCACAAGAGAGCTGCATCGTTAACTAACCTTCAACCGCTCGCAAAATCGCTCGCCTTACCGGTAGGTGCAAAGATACCTCATCGATAATAAGGACGACGAAGTCGCATACGCGGTCGAGAAAAAGTTGTTCAAACAACGAAATAGCTGCCTATATCGCTATAAACCGCTCGTTTCTACCGGCTAGTCTAGGTCTCCAAGACGGGGATATTATTTTGATAATCGATCGGTTCGAGCCTCCTTTGGTCATCGTTGATGGGTCGATCGGTGGCTTGTCAACAACTTTCCCATCCTTCTGGGCACTCACCCCAATTTCCTCATTTCCCCTACCTTCGACGCTTCATTCTCACCGGCCTCCGGCACCTCCACCATTTCTGCCGCTATCTCCAGCGGCCCAATAATTTGTAAAGCTCTCTCGGCAGCCAGTTCCCAATGGAGCTCCCTCAGAACCATACTTGCTTCTTCGCTATAACCCGGGGATGCTCGTAGTGAAGGTTGGCGAGGAGGCGATGAAATAGGAGAGGGGGAGCTAGCTTCATCCCTAAGTCTAAGTTCACTTTTAGGGCTAGTCGACGACATGAGTACGAAAAAGAAATTTGTAGGATAAGGATCAGAGAAAGGATGTACGTAGTTTAGTGACTGGAGTTAGGGATTTGGATGATGGTGAAAAAGGAAATTTCGATGACTGCGAACAAGGAGATGAAGAAGAGAGGAAGCAAAGACTGGAGAATCAAACACGCAGAAAGTGAAGAAGTGTATCAATTCTGAGCATTTATAACAGAATGCTGAACGGGCGTACTGGTGGAACTTGGACGCGTGGCAAAATCTGAGCCGTGCGAATTAGGGTTATCAGTTATCCAGAGCGGCACAGCAGTCGAAAGGACAGGACCTAGAACGACACAGTAGTTAAAAGGACGTGTGTGATAGCTGCACAGCAGTTGCAAAGATGTTTCATTTCAAATTTTGAAAATCCACCAGTAGATACGTGCTGTAAGTAATGATTAAATCCAGTTCTTTGATTAGGCGTCTACGTATGATCGGTCGATCCTATCTCTACGCTCGATCAATCGATCTTATGTCTACATTCGATTGATTGGTCCTATCTCTACCCTCGATCAATCGGTCTTATCCCGAGCTGTCATGCACTAAACGACGATGTCCGATCGATCGGGCCTATCACGAGCTGTCATGCGGATGAGCCGCACAATCCTTATGTACTCCATCGACCCTTCTCCATGATCAGAGTTGAGGAGTAGGGGGCTTATGGTTGGGTCGGTCGTACTAGGCCCAGGCCTAGGCATAGACGACCCATTCATAGACGATGACTTCCCACTCATAAGGGAAGACCTAAACCTAGTAGGTATTCTTCATATATAAGTTCATTACCTCATCATAAAAAAGGTTCGATTGGAGAACCCTATTATTCTTTATTCCTAGCCACCAAAACCCTCACAAGAAAAAGACTAACTTGAGCATCGGAGGGGCCTATCGGCAGTCAACCCCCGGTGTGCCTTTGTTGTTTTGCAGGTATCTCTGAGCCAAAGGCAACCAATCTCATGGATCCAAGCAGCAGCGCCCAGCCCCATCAAAATCAGACAGAACCAAGAGGAAATCAATACGATCATTCAAATCAACATCACGATAAACGATATGGATACGGGTATGCAAAATAATTGTCGATCCATAAATGATTTACAATTGGTATCAGAGCCATGGGTATTGCATTATTGTTGTCTTCCATTCACCGTGATTGTTTATGCTATTTGTGACGATAATGTTTCATGATTTGTTTTCTACGTTATTTTCTACTGTATATGTTTTTTATATAAAGCACGGTGATGTATTATTTGTTGTCTGTCGTAATGATTGTTTTCTGTATTATCATGTCCATGTTTTCTTCATATACGACATCTGTGCCACATACTTATGTTTTGTTTATTCATATATACTGAAAAGATTTTTGGTGTCAGATGAATTGTTGTTTTTATATTCCCATACATGTTCGAAATTGGTTTTTGGATATTACATTGAACTTTATGTGAAGTGCGTTATCAACATAAATGTTTTGAATGGATTGAAATTCCGAAATCATAATGAATGTTCAAAGGTTGATATGTGATGTGTATGGGTTAGAGTAAGAAACATATACATGAGAAAGAACCGAATTTGTTGCTTCATGTTTAATTATGAGAATATTTGTTGCGCTTTTATTTCAGGTTGATGAATGTTTTAAATTGAATGATGCCATCATCTCCCGATGATTATGGGTGTTGAAAAGGAACCGAAAATTTGTTTTTTGAAACGAAAAGATTGGTTCTTGAAACTAAAAACAAATTTTGGTTATTAAAGTGATTTATCTTGAACCAATTTTAAAGACATGTTTCTGTAGTATGGACAAAACCCATGAAAGAACGACGTTGAGATGGCTTATGGTTTGAAATAAACCCATGAAAGTTAAAAAAAAAACAGAATCGGCGAAGGAAGACGATGAACAGCGTTTGGTGTGTGTTGTACACGCGCCAGACGTTGTTGGCTGGAGGAGGCACGAGCGCGTGCAGTGCATGCGCCAGGCATAGCCCCACCCTTTAAGACGCTGGCCAGATGGGCTTCAAGCCCAATAATGAGCTTCGGACTGATTTTTGATGAGTTTTAAATATTAAGGGTTATATTGAGTTAATAGATATTTATAGCCCAATTATAAAAGAGTATTTAATTCATAATTAATTTTATATTATGTAATAGTTGGAATTAAATTTTACTAGTATATGTAGAATATAATACATGACATTATGGACATTTTTTAATAGTTTGTTTGTCACCAAAGTAACCAAACTAGTTAAATTAAATTTTGTCATGTATGATAATTGTCAATTAAATGTTTATTGCATGGAAAGCTTGTTAGTCACCAAAGTGGCCTAGCTTGAAATTTTTTAAGCATTTAATTGAGATTTGTTCAATTGTTCATCATGATAGGATGCTAAAATGACATACTGAGTTCAATCGAACAATTGAGTTTATTAATTATAATGCTAGAGGTCATCCAAAGGTGGACCATTGCTTATAATTAATAATATTAAAGGATTTTATCAACATATTAAGTTAATATGATTGTATATCCAAAGATAACATGCATATCGACTGTAATATGCTTGATTGTCCATTATATTCTTATATATGCATCATAATATGTTACGTCTATGTGTTTAAATTTCACCCAAAGGAAAATTTAAATGCATAATTAATGTTTATTAGTTAGTTCGAATCCATTTAGGTTTACTAAAAGCATTAATGTGAACTATATGTTGTATGTGCAACATATACAAGTTTGTTCGCCTTAGGCAATGGCTTGATTAAATTCAATGGTCTGAACTATGGGGATTGGTCTGAACAAATCCAGTTCCAACTGGGTGTAATGGATTTGAACTTGGCCATAGTATCAGATGTAAGGCCTGAAGCCATAACTGAGGCCAATTCTGAAGCTGACAAGTCTTATAATGAGGCTTGGGAACGGTCTAATAGGCTGAGCTTGAATTTAATACGAATGACGATCACAGAAAATGTCAAACCATCAATGCCTAAAACGGACAATGCAAAAGAGTTCATGTTGAAGCTTAAATAATACTCCCAATCTGATATAGCTAACAAGTCCATAGTAGGGACTTTAATGAGTGAGATAACGAACAAGAAGTTTGAATGGTCACAGCCCATTCATGATCATATAACTCATATGTCAATCCTAGCTGCAAAGTTGAAATCTATGGGTATGGATGTGAGTGAATCTTTTTAGTACAGTTCATAATCAATTCACTTCCTCTAAAGTTTGGCCAGTTCCAAGTGAATTATAACACTATTAAAGAAAAATGGAACCTTCAAGAAATTAAGGCCATGTTAGTTCAGGAGGAAGGGAGATTGAAGAAAATAAAGGAACACTCCGTTCATCTCACATTTCATCAAGGTGGTAGTAGCAGCAAGAATAAACCACGAAAGAAAGGCAAAGATAAGGACAAAGCTCTTGGAAAAGTTAATGAGGGTCGAATCAAGAAAGATAAGAGGTGTCACTTCTGTAAGAAGCCTGGTCACTTTCAGAAAGAATGTCTGAAAAGAAAGGCTTGGTTCGAAAAGAAAGGTACATACTATGTCTCAGTATGTTTTGAATCAAATCTTATTGATGTGTTTAAAAATACTTGGTGGTTAGATTCTGGTGCAACTACTCATGTGTCACATGTTAAACAGGGATTCCTTACAATCCAGATCATAAACTAACTGAAAAGTTCTTGTATATGGGGGGAAATGTAATGAAGGCATGGATAGAGGGCATTGGGACGTACAGATTGATCTTGGACACTGGGTGTTACCTAGATCTAGAAAGGTGTCTTTATGTTCCTGAATTTGCTAGAAATATAGTTTCTGTTGCAAAATTGGATGATGAAGGATTTCAATTTAAGATTGGAAACAATTTTTTTCATTTTATAAACATAAGTACTATTATGGTTCTGGTACATTAATTGATTGTTTATATCATTTCAATCTTGATGTTGATTTTGTTGAATCTCTGTTTCATATTGATCATATTATAGGAAATAAACGTAGTGCACATAATAAATGTTCTGCTTTTATGTGGCATAAAAGATTAGGTCATATATCCAAAGAAAGGGTATAGAGGTTAGTGAAAAATGAAATCTTACCTCCATTGGATTTTGTTGATCGATATATGTGGATTGCATTAAAGGTAAGCAAACCAAACATATATCAAAACATCCAGCCACAAGAAGTAACACATTACTTGAATTAATACACACTGACATCTGTGGTCCTTTCGACGTTCCTTCTTAGGGCGGCGAAAAATATTTCATTACCTTTATTGATGACTTCTCACGATATAAATATATTTATCTACTACATGAGAAGTCTCAGACTATGGACATCCTAGAGGTATTCATTAATGAGATAGAAAGGCAGTTAGATAAAAAAAGTAAATATAGTGAGGTCTGATAGAGGTGGTGAATATTACGAAAAATTTGACGAAAGTGGACAATGTCCAGGTCCATTTGTAAAGTTTCTTGCTAGTCGAGGTATATGTGCTAATACATAATGCCCGTACACCACAACAAAATGGTGTAGCTGAAAGGCTAAATCGTACTTTGATGAAAATGGTTAGAAGCATGATAAGTAATAGTACTATACCTTTATCATCAGGATGCATGCATTAAAGACCCTGCGTATTTGCTAAATAGGATTCCTAGTAAGGCGCTCCTAAGACACCTTATGAATCGTGGATGAAGGAAATCTAGTTTACGACACCTCCATATTTGGAGTTATCCGGCAGAAGTAAGGCTGTATAATCCACATGAAAAGAAGCTTGATGCGAGAACCGTTAGTGGTTATTTCATCGACTATACTGAAAAGTCAAAGGGTATAGATTTTATTATCCTAACTATAGTACGAGAATAGTTGAGTCTGGTAATGCTCGGTTCATTGAGAATGGTCAAATCAGTGGGAGTGGAGAATCACAAAAAGTGGATATTCATGAGAATAGAGTAGAAACTACTCAAAGTCGAGTAGAATCGACTACATCGGACATGATTCCACCGGTTGTTATTCCTCTTGTTGCATCACGATCACGCAACATATCGGAACAACAGATTAATGTTCCAATTTCACAAATTGAACATATTAATGACGAACCAACTAATAATTATCAAGTTACAAATGATCAAGTAATGTCACAAGGCATAGCATTACGAAGGTATGTAAGGCAAAGAAGACCAGCTATCTCAAGTGACTACGAAATTTACTCACTTGAACATGAATGTGACTTGAGCATTGATAAAGATCCAGACTCGTTCAAACAAATCATGGATTGTAACAGTTCTGAAAGATGGTTTAATGCTATGAAAGAAGAGTTCAATGGATGACAAAAATGTCTGGGAATTAACTAAGTTGCCGGAAGGTGCAAAGTAAGTGGGTTGTAAATAGGTCCTTAAGACCAAACGTGACTCACAAGGTAACATTGAAAGGTATAAAGCCAGACTGGTTGCCAAATGTTACACTCAAAAGGATGGTATTGACTATAAAGAGACCTTCTCTCCAGTTTCAAAGAAGGACTCTTTAAGAATTGTTATGGCACTGGTGGCTCATTATGATTTAGAGCTTCACCAAATGGATGTAAAGATTGCCTTTCTTAATGATGACTTGGAAGAAGAAGTTTATATGGATCAACCGGAAGGTTTCGTGACCACAGGAAAGGAACACTTAATGTGTAAATTAAAGAAGTTGATATATAAACTGAAACAAGCTTCCCGACAATGGTATCTTAAGTTTAATGATATCATTACGTCTTATGGTTTTGCAAAAAACACCATTGATCGGTGTATCTACATGAAGGTGAGTAGGAGCAAGTTCATAATATTAGTTCTACATGTTGACGATATTCTTCTTGCTGCAAATAATGTTGTTTTGTTACATGATGTAAAGAATTTTCTTTCTAATAATTTCGAAATGAAAGATGTGGGTGAGGCATCCTATGTGATAGAAATATAAATATTCTGGGATAGATCACAAGGATTGTTAGGATTGTCTCAGAAAGGTTATATCGAGAAAATATTAGAAAGATTTCAAATGAAAAAATGCTCCACAGGGATAGTTCCAATTTAGAAGGGGACAAATTTAGTCTAATGCAATGTCCATGAAACGATTTGGAACGTAAAGACATGGAGTTTATTCCTTATGCGTCAGTAGTTTGGAGCTTAATGTTTGCTCAAACATGCACTAGGCCAGATATCAGTTTTGCTGTTGGAATGCTAGGACGATATCAAAGTGATCCTAGACTAGGTCACTGGAAAGCTGCAAAGAAAGTCCTTAGGCATTTACAAGGCACTAAGGACTATATGCTCACATATAGCAAATCAACCCATCTCGAAGTGATAGGTTACTCGGATTCAGACTATGCCGGTTGTGTAGACTCATGGAAATCTACATTCGGTTACATGTTCCTATTAGCTGGAGGAGTCATTTCGTGAAAAAGTGGAAAGCAGTCCGTCATTCCTACTTCCACTATAGAGGCTGAATTTGTGGCGTGCTTTGAGGCCACAATTCATGGATTGTGGATGCGGAACTTTATCTTAGGTCTTGGTCTTATCGACAGTATTGCCAGACCGCTAAGAATTTATTTTGATAATTCTGCAGCCGTATTCTTCTCTAAGAATGACAAATATTCCAAGGGTGCGAAACATATGGATTTGAAGTATTTTTCTGTGAAAGAAGAAGTGCAAAAACATAAAGTGTCAATTGAGCATATTGATACCGATCTCATGATAGCAGATCCGTTAACGAAAAGCTTACCGCCTAAAATATTTATTGGTCAAGTTGAACGTATGGGCCTTATAGATAAGTCCTTGTTAGCATAGTATTCTGACATATATACATATCATTGTCTTGCTCGAATTGTTTTGACACTTACGAATTCAATTACAGTCATATGTTTTTGCTCACTTACTGGTTATCCATATTATGTTGTATACAATAATTATTATTTGTGAGATAACAATTACCGAATTATCCACTTAAAGTTTGATGAGTTGAGTTGATTCTGTGATACATAGAAGGAATCAGGTTATATAACTTATGACCGCCACGATCCCATCAGCTTAATTCAGGTAAAGATGACTTGATCGATTCCATGTATTGTGTGCACTTAAAGTTTTATTATTGGATCACCAAGTCGTCACATGGGCCAAGTGGGAGAATGTTATACTATTTTATGTTCCATGTAACTTATAGTTTGAGTACCATGAAAAGCATCTAAGATAATGGTTATTGGGTATTATAGAATTGGTCTCAAATGGGTCACGAACCCTTTTCCTCTCTCTTCCAATTCCAAAGGACATGTCCTTTGGTGATGTTATATAAGTTGAAAAACTTATAGAATCATTACATTCTGAACCATTGAGGAATTCTTTAATAGAGGAAGACGAGAGGAAATCAATACGATCATTCAAATCAACATCACGAAAAACGATATGGATATGGGTACGCAAAATAATTGTCGATCCATAAATGATTTACATATGTCTCTTAATTATTGGTCCACTTGTCACACAATAATTGATCCATTTGTCAATTAATTTGTAATCCATTTGTCACCAATTTAACTATGCCAAACGTCACTTAATTTTAGGCTTAATTATCCAAAATTTTCATGTATCAATCTATCATACCACTTAACATTTGTCTTAGTCCAAATGTACCCCCAAATTTTTGAAAATTTCCAAAAATTCATCAAAAATTCTGAAATAATAATATGACTCTCCAAAAAAAGATTCAGTCCCAATAATTCACTAGTCATATTTAATTGCATTTTAAAAATTAATTATACCTGAAAATGTCAACGAATGCATGTACAAATAATTGTAATATGCAAAATCAATAATGTCATGTATGATTTCATTTTGCTCTTTCAAAAGAGAAAAAAAAACAAATCAATGTTCAGCCAGATGGTGTTGTGTTGCATTATTCAATTTGCATTTCTTCCTATTTATAATTAAAATTTTCTTTTTCTTTATTTATAGTTAAGTGTTATACATATTTTTCAAAAAAAGTTAAAATATCTTAAATTTTGAAAATGCTTATGATATAGCGATGAATATTTTAAAGGTTGTTAGCTTTAGATACTCCCACTACAAGAAAAATGATAAATAGCGAAGTAAAATTACATACCGAAAAGAGACGAAAAATTTAATTCCGTCGGTAAAATTGACGGTAAAAATTTCATTTAGTCACGCACAATTTTGCAGTACAAGAAAATAAGGAATTGTCGACAAAAAATTAACGACGAAAAATAAACCGATGCAAATCGTCAACAGTTTTTAGTTTTTCTTAAGTAAGTTTGACGTGAAAATATAAATTAGTGATGGACCAATTACTGTCGACATACAAGGCAGGAAATTCTGGCAGAGAAATGAAAATTTGTCAGTATCGATGGAATATTAGTGACGGTAAATTCCATCGCTAAATTTTAAACAAATACATTGTCGTCTCCTTGCGATTGAACGTTATTAACTTAAATAAAACGATGTTGTTTGGTTTAACACCAAACGATTTTGTTCTGGTTTTAAGAAGACACGGTGGCTCCCCCACCATCGATCTTGATCGATTTTCTTCTCCTCCCTCCCTCGTCATCTCCTCTTCTCCGGGGATGACTCCCCCTACTTTCCAGTCAGACATTCGAGTTGTGGTCGGCATCAGAAGCTCATCCTCTTCTCCCATGGCCATTGCGTTTTTGTGAGGAATGGGTAAGAAGAATTAAGGTTGAAATGTTAATGTTAGAAGGTTGAGTTTTGAAATTTGGTTGTGATGTTGCAAAGGTTGTTTGATGCATATTAGGTGTTTGTTAAAATGCGTCTTCTTTGTTGTGATTGTTTTAGTTGGAAGATGAAGTTAGTTAATTCTTTCTAATAGGTTTCCTTAAGTGTTTTGTTTGGTTTTGGTTTGGTCCATTTTGAAGTGCACCCAATGATATGGGTACTGCGTCAGACAGTTTGCATCGCCGCAGACATACCGCATCAAATAGGAAAACGATACCATGCGGCGACGGAAGTACGGACACAAATTCGTCGGTATCGTCTGTCGTTTCTATCGATGCATCGTCCGCTTCGCCGATCACCGATTTTCCAGACCATTTCGGAAAATATCGAAATCTCCAAGGACTAAAATGTAAAAAAAAAAAATTAACCTAAAACTACCCCAGCCCCCGAGGACCCGACCCTTCTGGATTGGAATCTACCTTTTTCTCTCTTCTTCGGCCTCTGCTTCTTCTCCTCGGCGTCGCTCGTAGCTCTCGAAAGTCGGATCTCGTCTCACCGCCTCCTCTCTCCCACGTCGCACGCCTCCTCTCCTCGCCGGTGTCTCTCTCCCTGTCTGGCGACTCTCTTTCGGCCGCTGGTGTCTCTCGCGTCTCCTCCTCCTCGCTTTGGCCGTCGCGGATCTCCTCCGCCATCTCGGATCTCCTCCTCGCTTGCCGTCTCGGATCGGATCTCCTCCTCGCCGTCTCTTCTTCGACGGACAAGCTCGCCGCTCCTCGACCTTGTCGCTTTCTCCGATTCTCCTCCGTCCTCCTCGTCAGACGCACTATACGATCACCGAAGGAAGACCGACCTCAACGAAGACCCGATTATTTTGGGTGTATGTTTTGATTTTTGTTTGATTTTGAATGGAATTTTGTTGTTGATTGCTTCGTGATCGTGGGTGTTTTGTTGATTTGGTGTTGTAGCCGTAGAGGTTGATTTGGGATGATGGTGGATTTGGGAAAAATCCGAATGTGGGAAGTTGAAAACTTGAAATTGGCATAGAATTTTGTAATTGTTATTGGTAAAATCCGTAGAAGTTGTTATTGACATAGAATTTTGTAATTGGTGGATTGGTAAATGGTAA
This sequence comes from Erythroxylum novogranatense, assembly GCA_029891385.1. Classification (NCBI taxonomy): domain Eukaryota; kingdom Viridiplantae; phylum Streptophyta; class Magnoliopsida; order Malpighiales; family Erythroxylaceae; genus Erythroxylum; species Erythroxylum novogranatense. Next base: position 5,086,416 of record CM057230.1, read on the forward strand.
TTGTTATTGTTGGTTTGATTGAAAATTAAGTTTGGAATTTTGTAATTGGTGGATTGGTAAATGGTAATTGTTATTGTTGGTTTGATTGAAAATTAAGTTTGGAATTGGAATAAAATTTGGAATTGTCTTTGAAAATTAAATTTGGAGTTGGAAATTAGATTTTGGCATTTTGTATTTTGGAATTAGAAATTGTAATTAGAATTGGATTTTGAATTGATAGAAAATTAATTTTGAAATTGGAATTAGAATTGGATTGAAAATTGGTTGAATTTGAATGGAAATGGAAATGGAATTGGAATTAGAATTGAATGGAATTAGAATTGAATGGAATGAATGGAATTGGGATTGGAATTGAATGGGATTGAAATTGAATGGAATTGAATTGGAATGGAATGTAATTGAATTGAATTGAATTGAATTTGGATTTGAATTGATTTGTAATTGAATTGAAATTGAATTGAATTGGAATTTAATTGAAATGAAATTGCAAATTGTTGGAGTATCTTTTGAATTGAATTGGAATGGAATTAAATTGAATTGGATTTGAATTGAATTGAAATGGAATTAAATTGGATTGAATTGGAATGAAATTGCAAATTGTTGGAGTATGTTGAAGTATGTTTTGAATTGAATTGGAAGGGAATTGAATTGAATTGTAATTGAATTGGATTGAATTTGAATTGGATTGGATTGGATTGGATTGGATTGGATTGAATTTGATTGAATTGAATTGGATTGGATTGGATTGGATTGAATTGGATTGGATTGGATTGAATTGGATTGAATTGGGTTAGATTGAATTGAATTGAATTGAATTTGATTGAATTGAATTGTAATTGAATTGGATTGAATTTGAATTGGATTGGATTGGATTGGATTGGATTGAATTTGATTTAATTGAATTGGATTGGATTGGATTGGATTGAATTGAATTGAATTGGATTGAATTGAATTGGATTGAATTGGGTTAGATTGAATTGAATTGAATTGGATTGGATTGAATTGAATTGGATTGAATTGGGTTAGATTGAATTGAATTGAATTGAATTTGATTGAATTGAATTTGATTGAATTTAATTGAATTGGATTGAATTGGATTGGATTGGATTGAATTGAATTGAATTGGATTAGATTTAATTGGATTGGATTGAATTGGATTGGATTGAATTGAATTGAATTGAATTGAATTGGATTGGATTGAATTGGGTTAGATTGAATTGAATTGGATTGAATTGAATTGGATTTAATTGGATTGAATTTAATTGGATTGAATTTAATTGAATTGAATGGAATTAGATTGAATTGGAATTGGATTGAATTGGAATTGGATTGAATTGGAATTGAATTGAATTGAATTGAATTAGATTGAATTGAATTGAATTGGAATTGAATTGAATTGAATTAGATTGAATTGAATTGAATTGAATTTGTTCAAATTGAATTGGATTGGATTGGATTGAATTGCATTGAATGGAATTGGAATCGAATTGAATTAGAATGGAATTGAATTGGAATTGGATTGAAATGGAATTGAATTGGAATTGAATTGGATTGGATTAGATTGGATTTAATTTGATTGAATTGAATTGAATTAGATTGAATTAAATTGAATTAAATTTGATTGGATTGGATTGAATTGGAATTGGATTGAATTGGAATTGAATTGGATTGGATTAGATTGGATTTAATTTGATTGGATTGAATTGAATTTGATTGAATTAAATTGAATTGAATTTGATTGGATTGGATTGGATTGAATTGAATTGGATTGGAATTGAATTGATGTGTTATTTATTTTTGTGTACAGATAAATGGAAGGAAGTTCAAATACTCCCGATCAATCTAGTTCAGGAAGATACAATGATCCAGCTTGGGCTCATGCTAGTGTGGTTCCTGGTCAAAAGAATCATACCATTTGCTTGTTTTGTAACAAGCATTTGAAAGGTGGAGGAATCACCCGATTGAAGAGGCATTTAGCTGGGGTTAAAGGAGATGTGGAACCATGTAAAAAAGTAAGTCATGATGTGAAGTGGCAAATGAAAACATTGCTTGAGGAACATCAATTTGAGAAAGATAGAAGGGGAAGATTGAATCTTGAAATTGGTAGTGGAAGTTCATTTCCGATTTCGTGGTGATTATGGAGATGTTGGAGGTGGAAGTGGTAGTGGTAGTGGCGGTAATGCGGTAGTGTTCCATTTCAATCTCGGCCTCGTGGATATTGCGAATCTGAAGTGAGGAAGAGAAGAAGACAGCCATCTAGTTTCTTTGCACCACGAACAACTCCTGGAGCCCAACCTTCAATTCGTAGTGCGATGCAGACAAGAGATGCGGCTCACAATGTGGATATGGCAGTAGCTAGATGGTGGTATGATACAGGTTCGTCATTTAATACTTCTCAATCATATTATTATCAACCTATGATAGATGCCATAGCCTCTTATGGTCCAGGATACAAAGGGTCATCGGTTGATGACTTAAGAGGTAAACTTTTGAGTTGTGCTGTGTCTAAAATGAGAGCTTATTTGGCTGAAAGAAGAGCGAATTGGGGTATTAATGGATGCTCAATTATGTGTGATGGTTGGACGAATAGGAGACAAGAGCCTATCATAAATTTTTTGGTTTATTGTTTTAATGGCTCTATGTTTTTAAAATCAATTGATGTATTTGGCCTTATTAGAAATGCTGATAATTTGTTTGGGATATTTGATCAAGTTGTGAATGAAGTAGGGGTGGAGAACATTGTTCAGTTTATTATCGACAATGATTCCGCTTATAAAGCAAGGGATGAGGTTGCGAATACCTATAAATCATTTTTGGACTCCTTGTGTTGCACATCGCATTGACTTAATATGGAGGATATAGAAATCCTAGGTATTTTCCATTTTGATGAGACCATGCGAAGGCAAAAAGGTGACAAAATTTATTTATAATCGCATGGGTTTTAAATTTGATGAGAAGGGAATTTACCAATGGTAGGAATTTATGCCGCCCTGCTGTGACAAAATTTGCAACAAATTTCTTATCACTTCAGTCTTTTCTTTTGTTGAGGAAGGAGTTAAGGTAAATGTTTACAAGTGATAAGTGGGTAACCTCTCAGATGCTAGGTCTAATCTTTGGAATGGAGGTTTGTAGTATCATACTGGAAGATAGGGAATTTTGGTCGGCATCTCAATTCGTTATCCGAATTTGTGAGCCTTTGGTGAGGGTGCTTCGGTTGGTTGATAGTGAAGAAAAGCCAACAATGGGTTATATTTTGATGCTATGGAGAGAGCAACTAAGCAATCAAGGCCAATCAAACATAAGCCTTCTTTATCTGAGCCATATATCTCAATCATTAATGAGAGAAGGAGAAGACAACTTTCTTCTCCATTGTTTGTAGTGGGGCATTTTGAATCCGGTGTGTATTTTAGATTGGATGTTGAAAAGCAAGCTGAAGTTAGTAGAGGAATGCTTTTGACAATTACAACAATTGTTCCTCATGACTTAATGCAAATTGCTTTAACCACACAAATGGAGGCTTATAAGTACTCTCAGGGAGATTTTGGAATGTCGGTCGCTATTCAACAAAGAGGACTTCTTTCTCCAGGTATTACTTATTTCCTATTTTTTATTTGTTGAAATTTATTTATCACTTTATTTTGTTTATAACACTACTTTTGTTTTCTTATAACTTGCAGTTACTTGGTGGGATCTTTTCGGATGTTGTGTTCCAGAATTGAGAAAGTTTGCGATTCGAATTTTAAGTCAATGTGTGAGTGCAACTAGGTGTGAACGAAACTGGAGCACATTTGAATTTATCCATTCCAAGAAAAGGAATAGATTGGAGCATAAGAGGTTGAATGACTTGGTTTATGTTCGTTACAATTTAAAGCTTCGGGAAAGGTATGTTATTTTCATTATTAATTTTGATATAATTTCTTATAATTTTCTAATAATTAAATGTAATTGTTTACTAGGACTCTTAGTAGCACAAGTTCTTCTAATGATCCAATTGCGATTGATAATATTGATATTTTGGCGGATTGGGTTTTTGAAGAATCCAATTTGGTTGATGTGAGTGATTTGAATGTGGAAAATGATCTTGGATGGGAGAGCATTGACATGTCATTTGGTGCATTAAATTTGAATGATGATGATGATAATGAAGCTCCTCTCAATGATGAGGATTTTGTACCAAATGAGATGGGAAGGGGTCAAGCAGTTCAATGGGTATCCGCTTCGATTGACGATTGAACTTCAGGTTTTTATTTTTCCTCTTCTTTTAATTTTACTTGTATTTGATCATTGATGTTTATGTTAAATTATATGTATGTAATGTAAATGTAATATTTTATTTCGTGTTCAACTTCTACTTGATTGCTTATTCGTCATCAACCTTTTGTAATATTTATTGTTCTTTTATCGAATGTTTTGAATCTTTTGATGTAAATATGTAATATTATTTATTGTAATGATGAAATTGTATGATTGTAATATTTTAAATGCTTTGTATTATTCTTAGTTTTATAATTGTATGATGATGATTGTTTTATTTATATTAATTGTGGTTATTATTTATATGTAAAATATTTAAAATTATTGTTATTTCAAATTAATTGTCATTATTATTTATTATTAAGATTTTTAAAACATGGTTTATGTAAACAATAAACTAGTCAAGTATACAGTACAGTTGTATAATATATCAATATGGACTATTTTGTAATTTTTAAAAAATATAGGGACTATTTTATAAATTTTAAAAATATCCCGAAAGCAAGTATTTTAGACCAATTTGCACTGCATGCCTGCAGTTCAGTAGTCCAATCCGCATCAACCCGATGCAGTATTCATAACATTGAGTGCACCTAATAGTTCTTTAAATTTTGATAATGGTTTTACATTGTGTAAAAGCATAAGGATGGTTATAAATATGTTCTAAGTTAAGAGATGATACATATAGATAGGAGCCTATTTTTAAAAGGTAATGTAGTAGTAGATGGTAATTGATCTTGAGAGAATAAATAAAAGTTGAATGAGAAAAGGGTTAAAACATGGATGTAAAAGGATTATATGTGGTTTACATGCATATAACTAAGGGATTAAACAAATTTGTAATGATTTAGAGGTAAGACTATTGTGATATGGATTGTATAAGCATCATTAAGTCCTAAGAGTTTATTACCTTGGAGGTTAATTTAGGGGTTGTAGGAACTGAATGTAGAAAAGGTTCAACATGAACATGCATACTTGAGTTGCTTAGCTATAACTTCACTTCAATATCTTAAGATTCAATATATAAAATTGAATTATTTAATCCATAGTATTTAACATCTCCTACCCAATGGTATTGGTACAAAATACAAAATAGTATTTAATTTTGGTTGAAATTAATCACATAATTAGTAGCATTTTCTTTTTATTATGAATAATATTTGAGATATTTCAATTTTAAAATATTTTGAAGAATTCAAAACCAAAATCTTTGTATTTAAATAATTTTAAATTTGTTTATATTTAAAATTATTTTTAATTATGTACCACATAAATTATATTAATCTTATATTGGCTTTTATCCTACACCAAAATGGGCATAATTGGAAGCCTAACAATGCTATACAAGGAGACTTATATCTCTTTTCTATGTGCTTATGTATTTTTTTTTATGTATTAGGAGATCTTCCTTTGTAATCTTTATTTTCTATAATGGAAAGTTTTCTGTTTTTTTTCCCATATTTTAAATTTTGTATGTCTCTTTTATCTCAATTTTTTATTGACATGTTTGTTCTATCCGATCAAGTCTATCTTCTATATCTAATTATGATTAATTTCACATATTTAAATATCACAATTAATTATTATTAAATTTTAACTAGAATCACTTGGAAACAAGTTGCAAATTAAAGACAAATAAGCATGAATAATGATATACTAATGCTTAATTTATTTTTATACATTAATGGAATGCATTGTTATTTTTCATATACATACTAGATAAATTTTCTTGTGCATGAAACATATGGTAAATTATGTATTTTAAAAAATTACTTATAAATTTAATTTAAGTGACATTAATTATAAATTCAACGTGATGACACTTTTTCAAAATCCATGTCCTTTTATTTCCAAGAAACACTATAACTATTTGTTATCTTGTTTGTTTTAAATTTAAATTTCATTGGTAATCTTAAACTTTGTCTATATTTGAACAACTTTTGATATCTATTTAACTTTTATATTGCATTTGCATTGAGGTTATTAGTTCAGTACATAAACATACATTCATCTTACGCTTTGTATTTCTTTTAGCACGTTAAACTCGATATTTATACTAGCTATCACTCATTATATATATTGTTTATATTGTTCTTTATTTTTATTTCATAGTTGCTTCATACTTTGATTTAGTGTTTTTAGTTTCTAGTAAAACTTTCATTTTCTTTTGTACTTTGCTGATTTGTGGTTGCTCATTAATGAAATTACCATACTACAGTGAAAATGTGAGTTCTGCTTGTTAACTTTAATATGACCAATGTTTGATGTCAAAAGTTGAAAAGGTTCATGTATCTTAAATATCATATTATTCTCTTATAATTTTGTGTAAGTGAAATTGTATCATCTAAATTTATATGCATCTACTTTATTTTTCATTGTAGGTTCGTCATCCTCTTATTTCGCGTACGTTCAGGAAGAACCTTCTGCGTGTTGGTTAAGGTAAGTGAATTTTTTTTGCTATCTTTTTTTGAACTTGGTTTAATTTGGGTTTTGTTTCATGATTTGAATTTCCCACTGAACGTATTACATGGCGATGTTTGGCTTGCACTAATTGAAACTTGTTTGTGGTATGAACTTCAGTTTATCAATGAATTAATATAGGATGAGTTTGACTTATATTATTGTTATAATTACCTTAATTATGTCAATCCGTTATTTTATTGATGCTCTCTAAATTTATTAGCTTCTCTTTATTTTTCATGTGTAAATTTTAACACGCATCTTTTTAAAATTGTAATTGTTAAAACAATTTATTAAATTAAGTATTCATATTTTTATGAATACTTATTATATTTGGTACTAGTACATATTTAATATAGGTTAAATGTCAAACTTATCATGTAACATATATGATTACAAATATATATGTTCGATCTTAACTTTACAAATATTTTAGATTTGAACCCATAAATCTTAACCCATTACCCGTGATGGAGCTCCTGTGAGGCTTATCGGTGAAATATGTGAGGAGTCTAGGAATCACAACGAGAACTTATTATCTTGATTCACAAGTCTTATCTTAGATGTTTTGTAATATTTGGCAAGCATGAATGGTACTAACTATGGAATCACTGCTTTAAATTAACAGCCAGAGAAATGAGTTACATTAATAGATCTTGGACGTATAGACGATTAACACCTGATGGTTACATTAATCCTGAATTTGTTGCCGGAGTTTAAGCTTTTATTCATTATGTATGTTCTCAACCTACATATATGGATGGGACAAAGAACAGATGTCCTTGTAAAAAGTGTAAATACAAATATTTCCTTCCTATTGATTAAGTTAATGGGCATTTATTGAGAAAAGGGTTTGTCCCTAATTATTTTGAGTGGACACGACGCGGGAAACCCAACATTTGTAGTGCCTCAAGTAGTAATCAAGTAGAATCGTCTGTCAACTTAAATGAGTATGAAGGGGGGATTGGATTTAGAACAAATTATGTGGAAGAATATCTCTCAAACAACAAAGGGATTTTACTTTTAGGAGTTTGAGGTACAATAAAGATTTATTTTCTTTTTATATTGATTTATATACACTAATTAGATAAATATTATTACATTATAGTAGTTTAAATTTTTTTCTTCTTATTTCAAAAAGAATTTTTCTAGGATTCTGGTATTGATGTCATCATACATAGAGTATGAGACAAGAGAGTTCGTACATGTTATCACAACTTTATTGGTGTGATATAGGAGGATCAATAACCCACCACGAGCATACACAGAGACTTGTAAGTATATAAACTTGACACTTATATTGTAAATATTTTACTTTATAGTATTATAGATAATGATAATGGTATAAATGTCTAGTGTCATATATAACTGTGTTCAGTGATTTTATTTGTTCGACAGGGAGAATATCATAAAAATAGAAGAAATTCTGCCAAAATTTTTATAAAATGTAGTTCACTTATAACAATTTATGTTAAATATGAAGGAAAAGTCTTTGGGCATGAGGCCTATACCTATTCAGCTGTTTTTGCACACTCACACGAAGAAGTATGACGGTGTAACATTCGTCAATAGTCGATATAGAGAGCTGAATATATGTCAAATTAAAGCATTATTATTATTTCTTAATAATAATCCTTACTAATCTAAACATTGCTTTCTAATAGACCAAATACAACAAACGATTCAAAGCGATAGTATCGGGAGGAACAACTTGTTGATAACACTCGACGTATCTTGATGTCGTCAAGAGTAGGACCGTCGTGGGATGATATTCGGGCTAGGTTTATTTGTGAATACATGTTATTCACAATCCTCCATGTCTAATACAATAGCGTCTATTAGATCAGTGCAAACTAATGAAGTCATTGAGCTTCGGACTATAGTGCAAACATTGATGGAATAGATGGCTTAGCTAAGACAGGAGATGGAGCAGTTGAAGGGAGGGTAGCGACTCGAGCACCCGCCATCACCAAAGACATTAGATTGTTGTAGTCATTTGTTTTCAATTACAAAGACTTATTATGTACACTGTAATGTTTTTTATTATCAGTTAAGAAATTTTTAGCTTTATATCATCATTCAACTTCTGTTTAAACAAATTAAATATAATAAATTTATTATGCACGATAATTCATAATGTTGAAATTATGCATTTTATAAGATCATTGATTAAAATTTCATGTCGATTTTAAAAAATTTTAATTTCAATTCTTGACGAATACACAAAACCGTCGTAAAAATACTATATTTATCGACGGAATACCATAAACCGTTGGTAATTGTTTATGGTATTTACCGACCATTCTTCTTCTTCATCAAGAATATTGAAACCATTTCAATTATCTTAACGACGGTTTATTGACGGTTACATATGTCCGTTGGTATATTTTACCGATGGAAGGACACATATATTTTTGTCGTTAAATTTACCTACGATCGTATTAATGACGCCTTTGTTTATCATTTTATTCGTCAAGAATATTATTACCGACGGAATTCTCCCATTTATCGTCGGTTTTTCGTTGGTAAGCATGCCTAATTTCTTGTAGTATCCGTACTTGATCTACAAGTCGGTGCAATTCAAGGAAATGACAGGTTTCGATCACGTCTTTATGGGGGTGGGTGGATCTACTTCAAAACACATCAACTCATCTGTTACATCCAATCTTGTTCCATTAAATATAATCCATATATTTATATAAAGTCCACATGAATATGTAGATGAGATTTAATAAAACATGATAGAAATATCATAATAGATGAAAACTATAATAGATGAAAATTAAAAACCTTCGTTTCCGACAACCTGATCACATAACCGCTCTGATACCACATGTAACACGTAACATAGACCTTATTATGTGGCCCGGATCGTTCATGAAAGGGTTAAAAATGAAGAAAATGCGAAATATCTAATTTGGTTCTATCTCAACTTCCAAAGCGTTTCTTGAACAAAACAAACTCCAATCTTTCGAGAACTTCACGTAAAACGTTCTGAGCATGTGGTTAACACCTTTCTATAGTTTTTCAATATGTAAGCATTTTTAACCGGTCGATGATCCATATGCTTACGACGATATGATCAACTACTGTAAGACCTTAACTTTTATATATGGCTTCCATATCAAGCTTCCTCATTAGAGCTTTTCGTAAGTGAGTATCATTCTATTGTGTTTTTACCGCTACTCTTGGTTTGTTTCATTATGGTATTTGTTTTGTTATGACTTATGGTATTTGTTTCTACTATGGATTTGTCTTTTGGGGTGAGTTATTTTGTTTCTTCTATGGATTTGTTTTCGGGGTGATGGATTAAAGTCGCTATGGATTTGTTTCTATTATGACTTATGTTATTTGTTTGTATGGTCATGTTGATTGTATTTAATAATAGCTATCTTGCCAAGCTAATAGTATATTATTATTATACACTTTAATTTTAGAGAAAAAAAATGCAATTGAATCCACCAACTAGAACTTATGGTCTCCTACTTGAAACGATTTATGAGTAACTTCGAAATCCATAAGTTTTAAAATATTTAATGAACATAATTTATGTCATAAACAAAAGAGGAAGTATGAAGTTGTCATGCATGCATAAGGATATAATTCTTTACAAGGTTGCATCAACCTTCTCCTCACCATCTTTGCTTGATAGTTTTCTCTTTATAATACAAGGATAAGCCACTGGCTTAAGCTTATTTATGTTGAACTTTTCAAAGACAACTTCGGCATATTTTGAATAATTAATGAATATGAAATCTTTAACTTAATCTCTATGCCAAGAAAGTAATGCGCTTTTTCAAGATTAAACATCTTAAATTCAACTTCACTTTTTTTATGAATTCATATATTTCGCCACCAATAATTAACAATTCATCTACGTTTAAGAACACAATCAACTTCATATATTTGTCTTCTTTATTACAATTGATAAATGAGAATTATTTAGGTTGTATACTTTTTCCCTGACAATAGTATACCCATTTTTTTTTAGGTTAAATCATAATGGAAAATATGGAATTATCCTCTACTCGTAATAGGCCCGATCCAGCATGGAATTATTTTTTTTTCCTCTCAAGCATCTGATGGGAATGTCCAATATAACTGTATGTTTTGTGGTAGAATATTTAAAGGGGGAGAAATTTTTAGAATGAAAGAACATATTGCTAGTGTTAAGGGTAATATTGCTCCTTGCAAAAAAGTGCCACTTGATATGCGTGATATGATTGAAAAATATTTGCAAAGAACAAGTAAAAAGAAAATAAAAATAAAGAGGCTCATGATATATCTTTTGGAGATGATGAAACACCACAAACATTAGATAAAGGAAAAAAGAAAAGCTACTATTGACATAGATTCATATTTTCTCCAAGAACTACTTCGGTTCTCAACCTAGTCTAAAAGCTTGATGGTTGATAAGGATGTTGTTTTGAGATGTAAAAGAGCATGGGCTAGATGGTTCTATCATTCATGTATTCCTTTAAATGCTTTAAATTCACTATATTTTCAAGAAGCAATTGATGCTACAACAAAGAATGAGCCCAGATTTAAGGTGCCATCTTATTATGAGTTCGTGTGCCTTTGCTTCAAGATTTAAAAAGAAATGTCGATTAATTGTAGATACATATAAATCTAGTTGGGAATCAACGGATGCACTATTACGGCAAATGGGTGGATGATCAAAGATAAAAACCTTGATTAATTTCTTGGTTTATTGTAATATGGGAACAACTTTTATCAAGTCTGTTGATGCTTCGATATGGTAAAAAGTGGTAATGCTTTATCCGAATTATTCTCTAAATTGTCGAGTAGGTTGGACTAAAGAATGTTGTGCATTTTGTAATGACTAATGCAAATTAATTATGTATCAGTTGGGCACTTATTACAATCAAAGTATGGGCATATTTATTGGTCTTCATGTCGCTTTCATTGTATAAATCTTATTTTAAAAGATATTGGTGGTATGGATCATATTTCTAGTCTTGCTTCACGCGCATCTAAGATCACAATTTTTGTGTATAATCATGTCACATTTTTGTCTTGGTTAAGAAAGCAAGAAAATTGGGTTGAGATCGTGTGTCTCGCTGCTACCAGGTTTGCAACTACATTTATTACTTTGAAAAGTATTTATCAACATAAACACCAACTTCAAAATTTGGTGACAAGTAAACACTTTTCAAGTCATAAATTATCAAAGAGTGAAAAAGGAAAAGAAATTTGTGCTATTATTCTAGATAATAAATTTTGGGATGCTTGCTTGATCATTGTGAAGATTATGGCTCCGCTTATAAAGTTGTTGAGGATTGTTGACTCAGATGAGAAGCCGTCTTTGGGGTATATATATAATGGTATGTATAGAGCTCGTAAAACAATTACAGATCTTTTTAAAAGAAAGGAGAGATTATACAATCCTTATATAGATATTATTGATCGACGATGGGATAAGCATCTTACTCAAAGGATCCACTTAGTAGCTTATTTTCTCAATCCTTATTGCTTTTATAGTAGAGAAGTACGTACAAGTAATATTATGGGAAGTTTGTTTGATGTGATTGAATGCAAAGGTATTTTTTCTAGTGAAGAGCAATCACAAGCGATAAATGAAATTAAATTATATCGTGAAAGTTTAGAGAGTTTTACTAGATCATCAACAAAGAGAGAATTGACGATGAAAAAATACTGACCGAGTAAGTTTTATACTTTTAAATTTTAATTCATTAATATATATTTTTATCATAACTATTAATTTAAAATGCAGATGAGTGGTGGAGATTATTCGGTGACAGTGCTCCAATATTGAGCAAACTCGCTATTTGGTTACTCAGCCAAACAGTTTCTGCATCAGGTTGTGAACGTAATTGGAGTGTTTTTGAACGTATTCATACAAAGAAACGAAATCGTTTGAAACATCAAAGACTTAATGACCTTGTTTACGTTACTTATAATCTGCGAATGAAGAACAGGTATTTTATATTTTATTTTTATTTCAATAATTTTATTTTTGTTATTGACTTTATAATTGCTCTATTATGTGTTCACAACGCTTAATAAGAAGAGAACATATGATCCAATTGATATTGATTGCATTGAACATACTGATTTTTGGATCGAAGAAGAAGAACCATCACCTGATCTTGATTATAATGAACTTGAAAGGGCCATTTATGAAGAAAATGCATTCGTCACAACAAATGAATTAAGAACATCTACTGATGGTTAGTTCATATCTTATTTTGATTATATTTAAGTTAAAATTATATTGTATTACAAGCTTACAATTGAGAATAATTTCATACGTTACTAATTTGTAATTTATTTTAATGCAGTAGAAGAAGTGGATGCAAATACTTTGAATGAAAGCGTAGTTTACGAATCTTTAAATAATATTGGGGTCGTTTGGTTCCACTTTTTTTTCATTGTTGTTTTGGTTTCATTTCTGTTTTTGGTTTTATTTTTCCTTAAAAACGAAAACTGTTTGGTTGAGATTTGTAATATAAAAGCGAAAACAAAACCTGTTTGGTTGAGATTTCTAAAAAAGCGAAAACAAAAAATGTTTGGTTTTATTATCATGTTTCTATTTTTTGTTATTATACTATTATGTGTAATCCATTATACTTATTCTTCAATTGAATATCAGAACTTTGTTTGAAGCCCTGCTTTAATATTCTTCCAACCAGATTTCGAAAAGGTAGTAGTTGTTCGATTTCCCTTCTTCACTTCTTCAACCATCAAGGAGATTAAATACATCTCTATCGTATCATTCCATACCCCATCTTTTTCATTTACTTTCATACAATCATGGTCATCATTCATATTGTTCAAACCTTTCATAACTAAATGTAATGACATATAAGTGACATCAATCATAATAATATTTCTAAAGTATTGAATGCTAAATATAATTTAAAATAAACATATGACAATGCATTATATTCTACACTTAAAAAAACATTGATTCTCTAACATTACCGAGAGGTAATATCTAACAATGCATTATATTCCATATTGCTTGAAGGACACTTGATTTTGCCTGTTAGATGAGGAATGATTTTCTTTTTCTAAATCCCAACAGCATAATCTTTGTTTAACATTTTTCCTCAACCATCTCTGATTCAAGAAGACCATTCTTCTTACAATTTCTAGATCACATGTATGAACAAAAGAACCTTGATGCATAATCACACTTTACAACTTATAACTGCAGACTGCTAATGCATTTCACAGGCATGGATATCAGGGTCCAGGCATATCAATCATAACTGAACCACTTGTCTTGCAAAGCATTATGAAAGACTACCATGCAGTTTAAACAATCAACAATCAATCAATCAACATAAACTACTTAATCCTGCAGAAATTAACGTAATAAATAGGAAGTGAATAAAAAATGTTACTAGGACAGTAAAAAGGACTCTGTTCTTCTATCATTTTCCAGACAATCCACCATTGGCAAAATGGATAAAGGAATATCCTTCTTTGGAACCATTTCAAAAGCTAAAAATAAAAACAAAAATAAAAACAAAAAAACCTACTGCAATGAGATATGTAAAGCCCATCACAAAATTTACCCAACAGGCCAGCCCATATTCCATTAAACACGTATAAAAAAATCAGCAGCAGGAAAGGTAGAGATAGACCAACGATAACCACCACCTTTTTTTCATCTTTTAATCATAAACATTTCAAGTCCCCAATAACGAACAACTTTAGATCATTCATTTCTTAAAATTTAAGGAAAAATTCAAAGCTTGGAAAATGAACTCTGTTGGAGTTGTTTACGCTGGTCTTGACAGGAAAATGGGAAAAGACAACTTTCCAGAAAATGGATACTCACATAATCTATCAAACAAGACACGAAAAGGCGGGGGACCAAGGCTGAACGGATTAGCAGTGAACTCAGAGCAATGAACAGTGAGCAGTTGTGTTTCTTAAAGCAATCCTTTTAGTCAGAGCAATGAACAGTAGCATATGTAGATCTTCTGGCTTTTGTTGATGTGTAGAGAACAAGGAGGACTTTCATCAAACAAGTGGTGGACAAGGTGAAAGGTAAGAAAAAAGATTTTTAGAGAGACGTTAGAGCTTCTCTCTCATCCACAACGGACACATTCCTTTACACTTGACAATAACTTCAGTCGAGAGGGAAAAGAAACTAGAAAGATTTGGTCTTTTACTTCTACATGTATTTACAAAATTTAAGCCAAAACGTCTATTCTGAACTTCACAGCCTCAATCAACTCACCTGTGAATAATTCCTTACTGAAGTTTTGGAAAGAAGGTCTGCGATCTAGAGTATCAAAAACCTTTCAATGCTACTACATGTATTTATCGTCAGGACCACTCAAGCAGTCAATGAAACGTGGCTTAATAGAGAAGTTGAGTAAAATAAACGAAACCCTTTTCAGGTCTTTCTCTCTCAACACATTGCGCACCAATCCAAGGCCAATGGAGTTCATAGAAATGGAAAAGGTAACAAAAGAAGGTTTATCGTAAGCAACAGATTCAACACTAGCAAGATCTGAACTGAGAAGGCTTTACCATTCGAAACTCACGTACACTATTAAACTGTAATACTGATAATAAACAGAGCATCACACACCGAAAGAGAAAACGAAAGAAACAAATACAGATAATTTTAAGATAATTTTAACACTAACCTGGAGTACTCAGTTGAAGAGGAGGATACAAGTGGCGCAAAGACAACAAAAAATAATAGTTGAAGATGCAGATCGGCGACAAAAATATGTTTTAGAAGAAACGAAAACTGTTGTAAAATATTAGGGAAACGTAATTTTTTAGTTTCTTTAATATGGTTGTAGTTTTTTTTATTTTTTAAAACACGATAACGCAATTATAAGAACTAAACATATTTTAAAGTTAAGTTTTATTTTAATAAAAATCACAACTAAAAATAGAAAAAAAAAAAAAACAAACAAGCTCCTAATAAGTTAATAAAAAAACTGAAAAATATGAGAAATGACAAAATTTTCCAACAGAAATTTCTACCTAAGAATGAGAAACAGTCTATATAGTAACCTCAAGCCAATTAGAGCAGACAGACATGGAAATGTCTAAAAAGAAGCTAGAAATCATCTTAAGAAAAACATTTAAACCATCTTCTTCTACACCTCAACATCTTCAAACATTTGAGCTTTCTTTTTGGGACAAACGCCTTCCTCCTGGCTATGGCACTATAATTTTCTTCTACCAGACCAATGGCTCCAAAAATGATGATGATGAAGCCCTTTCAATTTTCTCCCAAAGGTCAAGTTCCCTACAGAATTCACTCTCCAAAACACTGATTCACTACTATCCATTGGCAGTGAGACTCAAAGATGATGGAACAGCAGTTGACTGCAATGATGAAGGGGCTTATTTTGTGGAAGCGCGCATTGATTGCCAGCTTTCTACCTTGCTTAACCATCCCGATGCTGATTTCTTGAGCCACTACTTCTGTCCTGCTTTGGATTCTAACAACTTACCCTCTGGCTGTATGTTGGCAATTCAACTTACACTCTTCAACTGCGGAGGAATAGCCATTAGTGTGAGCCCCTCACCAAAAATTGCAGATGCTTCCTCATTGTGCACATTTGTCCAGAGTTGGGCGTCAATGACTACTATCGGAGAAGTAGCACCTAAACCCATATTTCTGGAACCATCATCCTCCCCACCCAGGTCTTTACGTAACGCCCCTATGCTAACAGGAATACCAGGAGAGTTCGTTAAGAGAAGGTTTGTTTTCCCTGCCTCAAAGATAGCTCAACTCAGGACAAAAACAACCGGACCCTCATCACCCACAGGAAAGCAACATATGAGTGATGCTGATTTGGTGATGGCGTTATTTATGAAATGTGCCATATTGGCTTCAAGATCGTTGTCCAAGTCGTCTTCAGGTCCATATGTATTTTTTCAAGTGGTGGATATGCGTAAAAGAGTGAGACCACCATTGCCAGCAAACACCATTGGAAATGTAGTGTTGTATTATACAACACAAATAGAGGAAAACCAGATTGAGTTGAATGAGTTAGCCGGTAAGACCAGAAAAAATTTGATCGAATTCTGCAATCTCGCAGCCAACTCAAGCCTGAACGAGGAACCCGAGTTTAGCATCCAAGGTAGCCCTTATTGCTGCACTAACTTATGTGGGTTTCAGTGTATGAGATAGATTTTGGTTGGGGTAAACCTTCATGGGTCACTTCAGAAGTTCTATGGTTCAGGAATATTATTGTGCTGCAGAAAACAAAGGACGGTGATGGTATGGAAGTTTGGATATCCATGGACGAAAGAGAGATGGCCCTCTTCGAACAGGACCATGATATTATTGCATATGCTTCCAACAATCCTAGTGTTCTTGCAGCATATTCTCGCATGTGATTCATTTCTACAACTAATCCAAATGGAGAATTTTATTTCATGACCTAATTATGCACTCAATAACAGAATTATGAGCATTATTAAATTTCTTGTTCATCCTTTGAACAAAGAAGAGCCAAATAATCCAACGGCTTTATGAAAAACCAAGAGCCTGGGTTTGAAAATATAGGAGAAAGTGGGAAAGCGGATTTTGCAGAAGACAATCTTAAACTTGCACTGCTGTGTTGTGTGGTGAGAAACGTGCTAGCCATCTGAAACAAGATAAGACTTGAAAAAGAGTCCGTGAAAGAATCACAAGAAGTTTGTAGTCTTGTGAGTATTGTCTTCATGCACACGCGGCCTCTTATAACAGAGACCAAGAAAGGACACATACCCATAAATAATAATAATAAAGAAGTAGTATCCCATCCCATGTCTTTGAATCCCCCAATGTCCTGTGAAGGTTCTCCGCTCCGCCTCCAGGTGACCAATCTTTCCATGCATGCCAACAATATAATCTGATTTGAATCCCCCAATGTCACTCCAAGTAAATCAATGGGTTTCGTTTAGAGAAGGTAAAATCATGTGCATACGAACCATTATTCCAATCTGGGGCATGCACCGGTTGATGTTTCTTTACAAGTTTTTTTTTTCTCCTTTTTCTCTGGCATGTGATGTGTTGTGTATTCTAAATTTGGTTAAAGTTAAGAGGGTCCATATCAGGCAAAAGTGATTTGGAAGTCATTGACTTAATACCACGTCTATCTTTTGTTATCATACAAAAAATTGCTATAGTAATAGCGGTTGTTCGTGGTCATGTGTTGTTCCAATTTTTTGGAACTCTTGGCGTTGTGGGGACCTATTCATTGGGACCATCTTAGGAAGGTCATCGATCATTTCTGTTAGGTGAACGAGGGCCTTAAAAGATGTTCATATACTTGACGTGTGAAGTATGATCATTTGTCGGGACCTATTCAGTGGGACCATCTTATCTTAGGAGGTCATCGATCATTTCTGTTAGGTGAACGAGGGCCTTAAAAGATGTTCACGTGTGAAGTACGATCATTTGTCGGGACCTATTCATTGGGACCATCTTATCTTAGGAAGGTCATCGATCATCTCTCTTAGGTGAACGAGGGCCTTAAAAGATGTTCATATACTTGTTCACGTGTGAAGTACGATCATTTGTCGGGACCTATTTATTGGGACCATCTTAGGAGGTCGTCGATCAGTTGTCTTAGGTGCATTCTCCGGTCCGAATCACTCTATTTACTCACACTTGAAATGTAATAAATATCAATCATGGTGAATTATCCAAGTCAAAATAGTCTTTTTTTATTAATTAAAAATAAAATTGTCTATTATTAAATTTTCTTAAATTTTACATATTAACAAAACTTTTACTGAAAATTTACTGCCAACCTTTTCAAATTATGCGTACAAGCAGAATTTTTATTATATTGTTTATATTGCATATCATAATATGTGAGATTATATCTAAGCATATGCACTATGTTGATCATCACGAATTAATCAACACTTAATTATGGCAGGTATAAATTGTTAGGTGTTTGCTCCAAAACTTGGGTAACGTTTATAACGTTATCAGCCCAATAACTCTAATAACGTTATTATGCTCCAACGTTTCTTTTTATTTTAATAGCTTTTAGTTCCTATTGCCAACGTATGCATTGTTTCTACTATATATATATATGAGTCATGCATCTCCTCGATATCACGGCTAACACCGAAAAACAACTATTCATTTTCTTTGTTTCCTCCATCCAACAAAAGCATTTTCCTTTAAATACAAACACCTTATATATATATATATATATTTTTTTTATCTTACGCACAAATTCTGCATTTGTCTACCTTTCTTTTAGTCTCAAAGATAGTTCCTATTCTATATTTTGGAGTGCATCGAAACTGGTAGAGAAGACTTTAACCTTGAGGTCAGATTCCGTTGTCCTGTTGCACCATAGAGGAGAAATTTTCAACTTAAGGCAGTGATTTTTTACGACGTCTTGCATTTTAGATAAGTCGCTTCAATTTAATTATTATTGCCATTTTCACTAACAATCTAAGTCGGAAATTATTTATTTTGTTACTACCGTTTGTTGGAAATTACTGCGATTTTACTGCTACTTATTTATTTTGGTAGAAGAAGAAATACAGTTTTATTTTCTTCGTATTGTTGATTATTTTATGTGAGACACTTCTACTTTTGGAATTAATATGTCGTTTGCAAATAAGACCAACGCAGGTTTTGCACTTATTATTGCTCACATAGGTTCAATCCCTATTGCCGTAGTCCAAAAAATTATACCTAACCTAACTAGATTAGAGCCTCTAGACGAGAAAAATTTGAAACGATGGTCTAAGAAAATTCTATTTTACTTTCAACAATACAAAATTAATGATGTATTGTTTTAAGAAATTCCTAGTGACAATACGAACTCTAAGACAACTAAGGATAACCATACCATTAGGAAGTGTTGTTGAACCATATGATCAACCCTTTTTTTGATATCTACTGCAAGTACAAAATTGTGAAGGAAATTTGGGATGCTTTAGTTAATATGGGATAGATGATGCCAGCACTAAGAAATATGCAGTTGCTAGGTGGCTAAAATTTACCATTGTTGATGATAAGTCTATTATGGATCAACTACTTGAGAATGAAAATCTAGTTGCTAAAATCCTTGTTGAGGGTATGAACATGTGTGAGTTGTTTCAAGCCAATGCCCTTATTGAGAAACTACTTGCCTCGTGAAATGAGTATAAAAACCAGTTAAGACATAAGAAGAAAGACATGAAGCTTTAGGAGTTGATAGGACATATAAAGATTGAAGATGTCAACCATGCACAAGATAGGACTAAAACACTCACCTTTGTCCCTGTTGTTAAGGTTGATGTGGTGTAACATAGAAATGCTAACAAGTTCAAGAAAAATGGTGGACAAAACAAGTCTTTCAACAACAAGCAGGGTCAGTTTAAGTGCAAATGAATTGATGGTGCTATTGGTAGTGCCACAACCTAGGCCATCCTGCTGCCAATTGTCATGCTAGAATCAATTATGATAAGAAAGGTCAAGGGCAGAAACCGTGACAATTCGGGAAAGGAAACCAGACGGGGTAAAAATGGGGTAACCAAAAGAGCTTTGGTAAACCCCATGCTAATATGGTTGAAGCTGGTGATGACGAGGAGATCATTACTGCTATGGTGTCCGAAGTTAACCTTGCTGAAAATTTGGTCCAGCGGATTGTTGACACAAAAGTCACATGCCATGTCTGCACCAACAAGGACCTATTTAAGGAGTTGAATGATGCTACTGATGGTGAATCCTTATACATGGGCAACTCTAGCAGAGTTCCTGTCCAAAGAGTTAACAAAGTCACTCTTAAACTCACTTCTGAAAAAGTGTTGGCATTAGAAGATGTTTTATTTGTTCCTGATGTATGTAGAAACTTGATTTTTGGTGCATTGCTTAACAAAGTTGGTGTTAAACTAACCTTTGATTTTGATAAGTTAGTTCTGACTAAGAATGAGAACTTTGTTGGAAGAGGGTTTTGTAATGGGGGCTTATTTGTACTAGACGTTGAAATGAATGAATCTACTTCTTCTGCTTATATTGTTGAGTACTTAGACCTATGGCACTCTAGACTTGGGCATGTGAATGTGAGGTCAATTAAGAGGATTCAAAGTTTAAACTTGTTACCCAACTAGATCACTAATGAAATGGAAAAATGTCAAATTTGTGTTGAAGCTAAGCACTCTAAGAAACCTTTTAAATCAGTGACTGAGAGAGAGAGTCACAATTATTGGACTCAGTGTACACACACTTGGATGATTTTAAGAATTGTATGAGTAAAGGAGGCATAAGATATTATATTACCTTTGTAGATGATTGTTCTAGATTTACTTATTGAAAAATAAAAGTGATGTAGAGGAAATGTTCATGAAATATAAAGCTAAGGTTGAAAACCAATTAGCAAGGAGAATTAAGAGATTAATGTCTGATCAATATGGTGAGTATAATATTGATTTCCTTGCTGATTATTGTGAAAAAGTTTGGATTATTCATGAGCTTTCAATCTCTTATATACTGAACAAAATGGAATAGTCGAGAGGAAAAATTAAACACTTAAGGATATGATGAATGCAATGTTAATTTTCTTCGGTTTACCTGATTTTATGTAGGGGAAGCTATTCTTTTAATTTGTTACATTCTAAATAGAGTCCCTCATAAGAAACTAGACCAAATCACTTATGAAATTTGGAAAGTTTATCTACCTAATTTGTGTTTTTTGAAAGTGCAAGGGTGTCCTACTAAGGTTACTCTGCCTGAACATAAGAGGAAAAAAATTGGGACCAAGACCATTAATTCAATTTTTGTGGGATATGCCACTAAAAGTGCTGCTTATAGATTTGTGGTTAAGGAAGAGGAGTCTAGCACTTATAGATCAATTATAGAGTCAAGAGATGAAGTGTTCTTCGAGGATATATTTCCTATGAAAGTAAGTGTGCAAGTCCCTAGAGAATTTATCCCTAGTTCTTCTAACAATGATAACATAGAGGAAGAGGAACTTGTTGAACTAAAGAGAAGAAAAAGAGCTAAAGTAGCCACTAGTTTTGGTTTTGACTTTATTACTTCCTTTGTAGTGATAAAACTTGAGGAGATAGATAATATTTGTATGGTGACTTATATTATTAAGGAAGATCCTAAAACTTATGAGGAAGCAATTAGATTTATGGATGCTAAGTTTTGGAAGAAAGCTATAAATAGAAAATTAGAGTCAATCATGCCTAATAAAACCTAGGTTTTAGTTGATCTACCTCGAGGGTGTAAGACTTTAGAGTGTAAGTGGATTTTCAAAAAGAAATTGAGACCTGATGGAACTATTGAGAGGTTTAAGGCAAGGCTTGGGATTAAAGGCATTAAATAAAAAGAAGGATTAGAATTTTTTGACACTTACTCTCATATTACTAAAATTGCATCTATAAGGATGTTGGTTGCTATTGCCTCAATATTTAAACTTCATGTGCACCAAATGAATGTTAAGACAATCAATATTTAAACTTCATGTGCATCAAATGGATGTTAAGACAACTTTTTTAAATGGTGATCTAGATGAGGATATTTATATGGTCCAACTCGTGGGGTTTAGAGTGCTTGGTTAAGAGCAAAAGGTGTGTATGTTGATTAAGTCTTTGTATGGAAACAAACTCCTAAATAGTGGCATGAGAATTTTGAAAGTGAGATTTTCAAATATGGTTTCACCTCTTGTGATGTTGATTCTTGCATTTACGTGAAATCTGTTATCAATAGTTGTGTAATCATAACTCTTTATGTGGATGATATGTTTTTTTGTTATTAGTTTATCTGTCATTGATATTACCAAGAGTTTGTTAAAATCTTCTTTTGATATGAAAGATCTTGGACTAGTGGGCTTTATTTTGGGAATCAAAGTTGATAGCACTAACTCTAGTATTAGGTTGAATCATACTCATTATGTTGAGAAAATCTTGAAGAAGTTTGGTTACTATGATGTTGATTCAATCAATACTCCCTATAACGCTAGTGTTGCTTTAAAGAAAAATTTGGTGTCAGTGTAAACCAAGCTGAGTATGATAAAATTCTTGGTAGTGTAATGTTTTTAATGAACTATTTTCGTCCTGATATTTCATAGTGCATGAGTAGACTTAGTAGGTATACTCATAATCCTAGTCAAGAGCATTTGAATGCATTGATTCGTTTGTTGAGGTATTTGAAAGGTACTATGCATTATGAATTATCTTTTGGTGGTCATCCTCCCATATTCGAGGGGTATTCTGATGTTAATTGGGTTATAGAGAGTGATGATATACACTTTATTAGTAGTTATATTTTTACCTTAGTAGGAGCTGCAGTGTCTTGGAAATCATTCAAGCAAACGTGTATTGCGAGATCAACAATGGAGGCTAAGTTTATGGCTTTAGAATTGGCAAGATGGGAAGTTGAGTGGCTAAGGAATCTCTTAATAGATATCCCACTTTGGGAAAAACTAATTCCTTTTGTGTTCCTTCATTGTGACTCGCAGGCTGCCATTCTTGTTGCCAAGAACAAGACATATAATGACAAAAGTAGACATATCAGATTAAGACATAAAATTTTCTGTAGTTTAATTAGACATGGCGTAATTTCTCTAGACTATGTCAAGTCAGAGAGAAACTTAGCGGATCTGTTTACAAAAGCTTTAAGTAAAAAACAAGTTTCAAAGTATGCTAAAGGGATTGGTTGAGCCCAATTATGTAGTAACTTCATGATGGACACCTGACTTGGGAAACCAAGTTCAATGGGTTAAACGAAGTTATGTGGTGACTACTTACTTGTACATTGTTTGTGGAATAATACTGATATATTCAGTTATTGAATAATGTCCCTTAACATAACTTTATTGTGTTTGTTGAGGTTGGATTGTTTAATCCTTAATGAGTTTTATATCCTCAAGTTTGGGTGGTGTGAGCAGTACACACTTGATGAACTCACCTACGTGATTGTGTGGGGGCTAGCCACCCTCTTATGAGAGTATTTGAGCTATCTCTCTAGAATGATCATGAGAATAGGAAATTTTGAGGCTGTTTAATTCTCTAGCCAGTTCTGTCTTTGATTTTCTTGGACACCAGGTTCAAGAGTTAGTTCACATAATTGTGCGCTTATCTTTCTCTTAATTTGTTATAGTTTGATTCAAGTTTTGGACCAAGTGGGGGATTGTTGGACGTTTACTCCAAAACTTGGGGAACGTTTATAATGTTATCAGCCTAATAACTCTAATAACATTATTATGTTATTATGCTCCAATGTTCCTAAAAAATCGAAGGGGTAGTAGTTTCATAAACTCTACAATTTTACCGTAGACGTCTCTAGCACAAATGAAAACAAAAACAAAAAAATGAAATAATAAAAATAAAAAATTTGGTCACGTAGTTCGGCACATCTTGTTTACGTCTGCAGGACTCTCACCCAGCTTAATACTTTCAAGAAAGTGCAATAGATTTACATAAGGCCACACTGAGCTAACACCACTCAATCCTTGTAACGATCTCTTAACCTCACTTCCCGTGAAAGATTTTCACACCCAATAACACGACCAATTCGTGTTAACCTCGTCAGAGGATTTTTTTAAGCAACTTTTAATAAAAGAAAATTAATAGAAATAATTCAAGTAATCAATCAACTAAGAACAGAACAATGGTATACTTGAGATAAAAGAAAGACTTCCTTATAGTTTCAACTTCCTAAAATACATCTGAATAATTGTCCATCAGTTGAATTGATTCATGCCAGCTTCATAACCAAACCAGAGCTACTCAATTAACAAACGACACACAACAAAACGTGCCTGCAGTGCTTAAATATCTTCCTGTCAAAAGCCAACAAAATTTCCATCTCCAACAACTTCAATTAAACCATATAGAAATACTACACACCATTCCCTCAAAAATTAAAAGTCACCTATGTATATTTCATGCACAATCCAAGAAGGACAAGTCTGGAAAATCAAATGTTAAACCACCGTGTGTTGCCAACGCTGAACACATACACCACTTCAGTCTTCAGCTATATATTTCTAGAGTTCAATTAACACCCACTAACCAGTTGATGCAACACACACCGGATACACTAATAGGGACGTGCACAATACACAAGCAAAATCCCATGACAAACACGCAAAACAACTTCCCTTCCACAAAATCTGACAGTACATTTATCAATTACCAACGTGATATAACAAATTTGTCAAAGACTAAACTTCAATTTTGTGTAGAATTGTTTCACAGCTCTATGTGGAACAACCTCATCTTTTAAATCCCATTTCAATTAATACGTTATATGTCCAATTAATAAATAAAATATCAAAATGAAATAAAAAGATATATATAATATATCTTAACAGTTCCTTTTTGTTTTAATAGCTTTTAATTCCTATTGCCAACATATGCATTGTTTCTACTATATTTAGGAGTCATGCATCTCCTCAATATCGCAACTACCACTGAAAAACAACTATTCATTTTCTCTATTTCTTCATCTCTCATGTATCTTTATTTGCTCCATCCAACACAAACATTTTCTTCTTCATCTCTCATGTGTCTTTATTTGCTCCATCCAACACAAACATTTTCTTCTAAATACAAACACCTTATATATGTGTTTTGTCTTACGCACAAATTCTACATTTGTTTGCCTTTCTTTTAGTCTTAGAAACAAGTCCTACTCTACCCTTTGGAGTGCGTCGAAGTTGTTGAAGAAGGCGTTAAACCTAAGGTCGGATTCCGTTGTCCTGCTGCACCATAAAAGGGGGAATTTTCGACTCAGGGTAGTGATTTTTTACGATATCTTGTATTTTAGATAAGTCGTTCCAATTTAATTATTATTACTATTTTCGTTAACAAAAATATGTTGTTCATCGTAAATTATTTGATACTATAACCGGAAAAGTGTTATTTTAATATTAGTGTGTATTATTTAAGCTTAGATCTAAAAAGTATTAATGTGTTAGTTAAATGATCTTATATATGTTAATTTTGATGTTACTATATGATTATTTAATATAATTATTTTATAAATTTTCAAGATATTGACACCGTGACTGTTTTAATAAGTAATTGTGAATGTTTTGCATATAAAATAAAAGGAATACAATTTTATTTAATTATTGTATATTATTCAAATTTGTATTTTCTAAGAATTAAAGTGTGCAAAACTTACGTGAATTATAAATATAGATTCGTAGCATTTGATCTATTGAAGTTTTAAATAAATAAAAAAATTATGCTCTTTAAATTACTTTAATTGAGGTTTATAATTTTAACAAGTCATAAATCTTAATTTGATTATAAAAATTGAATTGTTGGATCTTATCTTAGATGGTGATTTATTAAAGAATTGGTTAAATTAGTTTGGTCCCAAAATAAGTTTTTTTTTCGCAATAAGTTTAGGAGTAACCAAAAGTTATTAGTTTAATTACACACAATAAATAACGAAAAACTCGCATTTGTTATCATTCGAAAATGCATTGAATAAATGATAAAACAAATTAAAACCACCTTCTTCCTTTTCTTAACAAGTTAAAGTTAAGGGGAAAAAAGTAGGGTAAATCTTACATATGCTAATTACTATTTCATAATTAAATTTTTCATATCTTCAAATTTCATTTTATCAATTAAAATTCCTAAAATTTGATAAACTAGATTATGTTATAATAAAATAAAATTTTCAAGAGAAAATTTAATTTCACTTATATTTTCATTTTCGCTTTTAGTTCTAGTTTCTGTTTTGGTTTTATATATTTTCCAAAATGAAACATATTTATTAACTATTTAACCAGAAAATGAAATGAAATAGCTCTAGTACCCTGATGACAGGAGTGAGAGGAAAAGAAGAAACCTCTGTACATATATGTATAAAGTCAACAAACCCTCTGTAACTTTCTAGTTACATAAGAGAAACTTTATCATTATTCCAAAGCTTGTCCTCAACCAATTTTTATAAATTTTAGAAATCATAAGATAGAAGAAATATATATATATATAAAAACTAACGAAACATGAATTACGTGCTTGGTTAGTTGGTATGTGAAGAAAAGAGAAGGTAAGGAATGAAAAAAGAATGCTTGGTAATATATTATGATTGGATAAATAATATTTCTATATCAACTTTTGGGACAGTACTATATGCCCTTTGATTATGAGAGGAATGAAAGTCATTATACTAAAAAAGCGCTATTTTCCCCCAAATTCCTTGCATTTTCTCCTTCTTTTCTTACTACTCTCTCTCTCCACCAGCTAATTGATGCATCTCTACTCCATATCGACAGCATTGTTAAGCCACCTTCACTCCACACTAACTGCAGCCTCTAGCCTTCTCTATTAGGAACATGCTATTTCACAGGTTAAGAAATACACTATTCTCATAAATATCCCTTTACTTCACTCCCTATAATTTTGTTCTTAAATGTTCATTCTAAATTTCCATATTTCTTCAGTTAAATTTGAGAGATTTTGATGTTAGATAATTTCATTATGTGACCCATATATTTTGGTTTAATCATTTAAGTATATTAAATCCCATTAGTTATTTGAATAAGAGATATTATGTTTAATTAAAATAAATAATATGATGTATTTATATTGATGAAACGTAAAGATAAGGATAATGAAAAGAGGTGTCGTTTGAATTTTAAATGATAACTATTGCGTCTCTCTCTCTACCTATAAAGTCTTTCATGTATCTCTTTCTATGAAATAATATACAGAAAATAACGAAACAAAGGCTAAGAGAGAAAATACAATCTAAGAATATCTTGTAAAAGATTATTAAAGATTATCTGTTCAGAAAGTATATGGATCAAGGTATGCTTATGTTGATGTGAAAACTTATTAGATTCTAAGATCATGCAATTTATTATGTAAGAAAGAATTAACATGTGGAATTAGAGCCATGGATTTAAGAATCAATAATTTTCCTTTAAGATATTAAATCAAGAATTGTTATAATATAATTATAAACATGATATACATGATTCAGAAGATATTTTATAACGATTTTCTTATCAATTACGACATGTTTTTGGTTTTAAAAGGAAAGATCATGTCTTCTCTCTTTCTTCTATACGGAACATGATAATTATTTTGTTTCCACCAAACTCACGTTATCAGGATGATGAAGGAAAGGAAAGACAATATTAAATGCTTCCCTGCCAAGTTAACACGTAAATGTAATTAAAAATGCAATTAATTGCATTCATTATAAATGTTTTCTTTTATCTTACGTTTTTTTCTCGTTAATGATGGCTCCATTAATGGACATAAAAGTTTATCCCTCCCATTGATTGTGTTTCTCTCGTCCATTCTCTCTTGTGCGTGTTTAATTTGTTTCTTTTATCATGCCTCTTTAATGCTTCATTAATATCTTTATGTCTATTTTTATGAGTTGTCGTGATGAATTAACGTATGCATTACTTGCTTTGATGCATTAAATGCTCATTAAACTCTATGGGTTTTAATTGTAAACTTTGATGCATGGTTTTAGCATCATATATTAATAATTGTTAATGTAATAGAGTACTTATGCGTATGAACAAGAATTAGTTTCAATATGACTTCTGTTATCATTTATTTAATTTGATATTTATATAATGAATAATTTGTTAGTCATCAAAGTGGCCAAATTCGAAAGTCTTATAAATATCAAATTAAAATAGATATATAGTTACCCATGATAATGTGATGCTTGTGATTGCAATGACATAATGATATATTTAATGGGTACATTAAAATTCATTGATACTAAAATATTTAAGAATTACCCAAAGGTTGATTAGTTAATTTTATATCAATGAATATAATCGTGATTAATTAGAATACTTTATCATATATATTTAGTCTATCCAAAGATAACTAATATATTTAATCGTAGTATGCATGATTATCAATTATGTAAATATTACTAAGCATCAATTTATGTGTTTAATATATTGTTGTTTTACCCAAAGGAAAACCACAATATATGTTTATTGTTGATATATTTGTTATTTAATTTGAATTAGATGTTTAAATTATAATTCAAAGCATTAACGTAGAGTATTTCTTATATAAATTTTACAGCATTCAATTCTATTGCTATCCAATCGCAAGTTTCGTCTATCATAAAGTTTAATAGGCTTAACTTTAATGAATGGTGTGAACAAGTTCAGTTCAACCTAGGAATCCTAGATCTTGACTTGACACTTCAAACTGTTAAGCCCGTTGCACTTATTGATAATAGCAGTGCTGAAAAACGATCTTTTCATGAACGTTGGGAAATATCAAATAGACTAAGTTTAATGTTTATGCGAATGACTGTGGCTAGCAATATTAAGGCTATAATTTCCAATACTGAAAATGCTAAAGAGTATTTTAAGCTTGTTAAAGATATTTCTCTATCTGATTCTATTGATAAGTCTCTTGTTGGAACCTTAATGGGTATGTTGACCACCATAAAGTTCGATGGTTCTCATACTATGCATGAGCATGTTACTGAAATGATAAATACATCAGCATGATTAAGATCCATAAGAATGGAATTGAGTGAAAGTTTCCTTGTGCAATTTATTATTAATTCGTTACCTCCTGAGTATGATCCATTCTAAATGAGTTATAATACTATTAAAGACAAATAAAATGTGAATGAACTACAAAGTATGCTTATTCAAGAGGAAGCAAGGCTTAAGAAACAAGGGATTCACTCAATTAATCTCATGAGTAATCAAGGAGCTAGAAAGAAGTTCAAAAAGGAGAAAAGGAAAGGAAAGGATGTATTACATAAGGGTAATGCATCAAATTCAATCTCTAAGAAGGAACCAAGGAATGATAGATGTCATTTCTATAAGAAAACTAGACACTATCAGAAGGATTGTTTGAAACGTAAGGCATGGTTCAAAAAAAAAGGTAAGTCTAGTGCTTTAGTATGTTTCGAATCTAATTTAGCAGAAGTTCCTTATAATACTTGATGGATTGATTGTGGATGTACCACTCATGTTACTAATACGATGCAGGGATTCCTTATGATCCAAACCATAAACCCAAATGAAAATTTTGTCTTAATGGGAAATCGAACCAAAGCTACGGTTGAAGCCATTGGAACTTACCGTTTGATTTTAGACAAAGGACATCATTTAAATCTTTTTGAAACCTTTTATGTTCCTACAATTTCTCTAAACTTAGTTTCTTTGTCAAAACTATTCCTTCAAATTTGGAAGTGGATGTTTTAGTTTGTTCAAACATAATTGCCTTATTGGTTCTGGTATACTCTGTGATGGTTTGTATAAATTAAAGCTTGATAACCTTTTTACTAAAACGCTACTGACCTTACATCATAATGTTGGTACTAAAAGAGGTTTTATAAATGAAACTTCAACTTACTTGTGGCATCAACATTTGGGTAATATATCGAAAGATAGAATGACCAAATTAGTAAAGAATGAAATTCTTCCAGAATTAGATTTTACTGATCTTGGAATTTGTGTGAATTGTATTAAGGGAAAACATACAAAACACACAATTAAGAAAGAAGCCACAAGAAGTACACATCTCCTTGAAATTATACACACTGATATATGTGGGCCTTCTGATGTTCCATTATTTAATGGAGAAAAGTTTTTCATCACTTTCATTGACGATTTTTCACATTATGGATATATTTATTTGTTTCATGAAAAAACTTAGTCAATAAATGCTTTAGAAGTATTTATAAATTAGGTAGAAAGGTAATTAGATAGAAAAGTGAAAATTGTTCGATCTGATAGAGGTAGTGAATATTATGGACGATATAGTGAAAGTGGACAATGTCCTAGCCCATTTGCTAAATTTTTTGAAAAGCATGGTATATGTGTTCAATACACAATGCCAGGTACACTACAACAAAATGGTGTAGTAGAAAGGCACAATTGTACCTTAATGGATATGGTTACAAGTATGATGAGTCATTGTTCTCTACCATTATCATTGTGGCTATATGCATTAAAAAATGCCATGTATTTATTAAAAAGGGTTCCTAGTAAAGCAGTTCCGAAGACATCTTTTGAACTGTGGATAGGTAGGAAACCTAGTTTAAGACACCTACATATTTGGGGTTATCCGACGAAAGTATGGATATACAATCCACATAAAAGGAAATTGGATTCAAGAACAACCAGTGGTTTTTTCATTGGTTATCTAGAAAAGTCTAAAGGGTATATATTTTATTATCCTAATCATAGTATAAGAATTGTTGAAACTGGAAATGCTAGATTTATTAAAAATGGAGAAATTAGTGGGAGTTTAGAGTAACGGAAAGTGAATATTCAAGAAATTAAAGCGTAAGTTTTCTTGCCTATAACTCCTTCTCAAATGTTTGTTCCTAGAGTTGTTGAAAATTTTAACAACTTACAAAAACAACAAATGCATGATCAAGAGCTGCAAATGCATGACCAAGCCCCAAAGAATGAAGTCACCATTAATGAACCCATCGTAAATAAGCCGAATGAAGTTGCATTAAGAAGATCTCAAAGACAAAAGAGGTCGGCAATTATGTAGTTTATTTACAAGAAGTAAAAGGTAATTTAGGTATTGATAACGATCCAGTTTCGTTTTGACAAGCCATTGAAAGTGAAAATTCTAATAAATGGTTAGACGCCATGAAAGAAGAGTTAAAATCTATGGATGACAATCAAGTTTGGGATCTTGTTGAATTACCAGGAGGTTGTAAAAGAGGAGGAAGTAAATGAGTCTTCAAGACCAAACGTGACTCTAATGGTAATACTAAGAGATATAAAGTTAGACTTGTCGTCAAAGGTTACACTCAAAAGAATGGTGTTGATTATAATGAGACATTTTCTCCTGTTTTTAAAAAGGATTCATTTAGAATTATTATGGCAATGGTAGCTTATTATGATTTAGAGCTCCATCATATGGATGTGAAAACTGTCTTTCTGAATGGGAATCTAGAGGAAGAAATCTATATAGATCAACCTGAGGGTTTTTTAGTTGATGGAAAACAAAACGTTGTGTGTAAACTTAAGAAATCAATGTATGGACTTAAGCAAGCCTCCCGACAATGGTTTCTCAACTTTAATGATGACATTACTTCTTTTGGTTTTAATGAAAATATTGTTGATCGATGTATATGTCTAAAGATCAGTGGGACTAAGACGTTTCTCTCTAAAAATTTCAAAATGAAAGATATAGGTGAGGCAACTTATGTGATAGGAATTGAAATATTCCGTAATCGATCACAAGGAATGTTATGGTTGTCTCAGAAAGCATATATCAGAAAGATTTTAAAGAGATTTAATATGGATAAATGTTTCGCAAGTGTTGTTTCAATTCAAAAAGGAGACAAATTTATTCTTAAGCAATGCCCAAAAAATAAACTGCAACGCACAAAAATGGAAAGAATTCCTTATGCATCTATTGTTGGGAGTTTAATGTATGCTCAAACCTGCAATAGGCTAGACATCAGTTTTGTTATTGGAATGCTAGGTAGATACCAGAGTAATCCTAGATTAAAACATTGGAAAGTTGCAAAAAAAGTTTTAAGATACTTATAAGAAACAAAAGATCATATGCTCTCTTATAGAAGATCCAATCATCTTGAAGTGATTGGATATTCAGATTCAGACTATGCTGGATGTGTTGATATGAGAAAATCAACATTTGGCTATTTGTTTCTTCTAAGTGGAGGAGCAATCTCGTGGAAGAGTGAGAAGCAGTCTGTCATTGCTGCATCCACTATGGAAGCTAAGTTTGTGTCATGCTTTAAAGTCACGGTTCATGGTTTATGGCAGCGAAACTTTTTTTTAGGATTTGGAATTATCGACAGTATTGTCAAGCTGCTGAAAATTTATTGTAATAATTCTACAGTAGTCCTTTTTTCAAAAAACGACAAGTATTCAAAAGGTGCTAAACATATGGAAATCAAATACTTTGCTGTTAAAGAAGAAGTTCAGAAACAAAGAGTGTCAATCGAACATATTATCACTAATTTTATGATAGCAGATCCATTAACAAAAGGATTGCCACCGAAGACATTTAATGAACATGTTGAAAGAATGGGCATCATTCGGTGTCATGATTAAACAACATGTTATTATTTATGTATTTGATACTCGGAGCTCATTTATATATATTGTTTCTGATATTGGATCCTGTTATTTATTGTTAGTATATATACATGAATGGTTATGTGAATGTTAACAGGATTTGTCTTTTACAAACACATTATTATTGAACCATTAAGATATATCTCATAATAGATTATATTAAGTTATGAACTCGTTTTGTGATGCATAAAAGGAAGTATGTCACGTTGAAAGATGTACAACCGCTATGATCCTTTCTAGTTTTATTAATTAATTATGATTAATGTTGCACCTAATGAAAATAAAGGGGATTTAAGTTTTATTATATGCATATTATATTATATTGTTATACCTTGATTAAGTTACATGGGCCAAGTGAGAGATTGTTAGATAATTTCATTATGTGGCCCATATATTTTGGTTTAATCATTTAACTATATTAAATCCCATTAGTTATTTGAATAAGAGATATTAGGTTTAATTAAAATAAATAATATGATGTATTTTCATTGATGGAATGTAAAGATAAGGATAATGAAAAGATGTGTCATTTGAATTTTAAATGATAACTACTTCCTCTCTTTCTCTACTTATAAAGTCTTTCATGTATCTCTCTCCATCAGATAATATACGGAAAATAACGAAACAAAGGCCAGGAGAGAGAAAATACAATCTAAGAAAATTTTGTAAAAGATTATTGTAGATTATCTGTTCAGAAAGTATATGGATTAAGGTACGATTATGTTATTGTAAAAACTTATTAGATTCTAAGATCCTGTAATTTATCATGTAAGAAAGAATTAACGTTTGAGTCATCTGGGGTAGACCCTTGTTCACTAACTATGAAAAACGGGGACCAAAGGTGCATTTATTTTAAATGTTGTGTATTGAAGCTCTCTACTTATTGTTTGAAACAATTTTGTGATTTGGGTTGTTGTTGGTGTGTGCCACACCTGTTGATGCTTTCTTTTGGTGTTTGATTGAAAACAATTTCTGAACTCTCTTCTAATGTTAATTTTTTTATGGCCTTGATGTGCCATTATGTGCAAGTGGTTATTTATTATGAAAAAGGGAAAATAATAAAATTCTTGTTTGATTATAAGTTTACATTTGTGAGAAATTTTATATGTTGGAGTGGATACCTTATATTGTGTTTGAAAAAAATATACGTATTTTGCATAATGCTAGTATGCAATTCTCATAAAACAATGACATGATGCATTCTAAATTTAATGATTATTTGTAGCTCAACAATTACGAGCCTGTAAGAAGTCAAGGAAATAGGGGCACTATATGTTATTTATACATTAACTTACCAATCTTAATAGGTGAGCAAGTTTTGGTTGGAAAATAATAGGACCCACCGAGTTGCATGCTATATATCCTAATTCCCATTATTTTGAAGTGGTGTTACGTAGTGATTTTTTTGGGCAGTTTTTACTATCAGACAAATGATACTTTTTCATCAATCAGTTAAGTACTTAACATAGATTGTTGTATTTGAACTTGATCAATGCTTGAGCCTAGTGAGCTTTTTTTTTTGGTGAAAAATGTGTTCGAATTTATGTTATCTATTTATATAATTCAAAAAGGAAAGAAAATTATAGTCAATTTTCACAACTGTTATGTAATGTCCGTGCTTCCCTGATATAGGGTGCATCAGGTCATACTTGTTGGACCCCAAACCTTGAGTGACAATTTGAGTTAGTAATATGAATGGTCAAGTGGATGAGTTGATTGAAATGAAGTTATATAGCAAGAATTAGAAAGAAAAAGTGTGAAAATTTGAAGGATTTAGAAAGTTTGACTTTTTGGAGAGAGAATGTTTGACTTTGAGAGTTGACTTAGGATTTAGGCAAAATTTGATAAAATGGTCTTCTGGAAACTTGTAGGTTATGTTAAGAACTTTCTGTAGCCATAAAGTTTGCAATTTTTCGATATCGGGAGTGAAAGTTATGATCAGTCAAAGTTTATGTTTGATCGGGTTTGACTTTTATTATGGTTGAAACTTTGACTGAGAAATTAACCTAGTTAGAGGTTAATTGAGCTTTGATGTTCTTCATGAAAATTGAAGGGTTTGTTTTGATCTTTATTTCGATATAAAGTATGTAATTTTTCGATCTCGGAATAATAAGTTATGATTTTTACAAGTTTGTATAGAGGATAGTATCTTTGACCGGAAAATGGACTCCCGTAGGAGTTGAATTGAGTTTTATGTCCTTCGTGAAAGATGTAGAGCTTCTCTTAAGCTTTCTATAGAGACTAAGTTTGTCAAAATTGGAGTTCGGGATTGAGAATTATGAATTTTAGAAGTTTAGATGAAAAAAAGGAGGAAAATGATTTATCCCGTCACTAGGCGACGCGTATCGCCATAGCGATGGCGGCGTCGATCGCCGTCGCTTACGGCGACGCCAGACGCCATAGCGATGGCGAATGTCGGCCGCCGTCGCTTCTGGCGACGCAAGATCGCCATAGCGATGGCGAGCATTCGGCTCGCGTCGCTAGGGCGACGCGGTCGCCAGGGCGACCGCGTCTTCGCCTCGCCCAAACACGGGTGTTTCTGCTTGGAACGACGCCGTTTTTGTTTCTTCAATACGGCGCCGTTTTGACTCCTTTGTTAGTTTCCTTTCACAAATTCGACCTTTGTTCACTATTTTGCTTATATCTTTTCCGTCCGACATCCGATTGAGTTGATTCTTTTTGCGTTGGATTCCTAAGACAATGAATTTCATTTTATAAGAAATTTGTGAACTTTTGAGATTAAATTAATGGTTATTAATTTAATCAAAGTGAGTCGGGAAATTTTCCGAGCATGATTCAGTGTTTTGTGAAATTCGGGATCTGTAGAGATCCGATTGAAGCGATTCTTGAGGCGAAATAAAGATAAGTCAAGGGGCTACAAATCATATGAAGACATGAAATGTCAATTGTGCCCCTAAGACTTTTAATTTTTGAATTTAAGTTCGGATTAGGGTGAAATTTTGGATTGGGAACACCTGTGAGTAATTTGAGCATAACTTTTGATCTGGGAATCGAAATGAGGCGATTCTTGTTTTCAATTAAACTAGAGACATAAGGCTACAATTGTTATGAAGACATTGAGTTTCCATTATGGGATTAAGAATGTGAAATGTTAGACGGAAATAATCGTACATAGAAAATGTGTTAGAATATGGATATTCCCTAACTGTTTTGCGCATAACTTTTGATGTAGTGATCGGAGTTGAGCGCGGTCAATGGCGTTGGATTCGTATGATTGAGAGAAACATTTCTCTAGAAGGAAGTTTGGACAAATTCCTTCAGCTTGATAGTGCGAATTAACCCGCAAGTAAGCATGACTTTAAGCTTTGAATGAAGGGCAAAATGGTCATTTATCTATCATTTAATGAAACACACTTGAGAAGTGTCGTTTTGGCTTATTAAAAGCCACGAATGGGCTGGAGAAGTCTGGAAAAGTATAGAAGAAAGGAGAAAAAATAAAAGAAATGAGAGAGAAAGTGAAGAAGAAGCATCATATATGGAGAAAGAAGAGGGAGAAAGCTTCGTTTTAATTTTTCTACTCAATTCTTAAGGCTTTTGGGATTTTTCCAAGAAGGAAAAGAGTGGAGAATGATGAGAGCTTCCTAAGGAACCAAGAAAATTCGAATTTGGTGGAGAAATGAGGTAAGAGAAAATTTTCAATTTGGAGTTTTTGTTGAATTTTTGATTGAGAAAGATAGATAATGTTATGGGTTTGTGATTTATGAAGTTGATTTTGATATATATGTTTTAGGTTGGGTTTAATTTTGGATGGAAAATTGATTAAGGTTTAGGCTTAATTTTATGATAGAGAATTTTGAGATATTTTGGTGTAGAATTATAGGAAATATGATGAATTGATGATATATGAAATCAATTTCGAAGAATTTGTATTTTATGATATAGAATTTGTGAAAATTGGGTTAGGCCAATTTTGAAAATTGGGGATTTTTGAAATTGGTGGTGTAGATATTTTGGAATTAATGTGAATTGATGAATTGTGAAGTTAGTTTTGAAAATTAAGTTATTTATGAGATTGAATTTAGGTGTATTAGTTTAGGCCAATTTTGAGAATTGGGGATTTTCAAAATTGGAGATTGAAATAGCTTGGAAATATGATAATTATGAATTTCCGATAGTTAATTTTGAGAATTATGCAAATTATAATGATGAAATTGAATGATTATGGCGTAGGTCGATTTTAATTGAATGAAGGAAAGAAGCAAGAATCAAATGGAGCTAGGATCAAGTTTACGCAATAATTGAAGGTGGGTAGCATATTTATATTTTGATTTATAAGTTAAATATTACTTTTCAAAATTTGAGAAAATGAAAGAAAAGATTTTCGTACTTTGTTTATTTCGAATGATTTTGGAAAATTATTACAAGCGTAAATTCATTGCTTTAAATGATTTGATAAACCGATAGAAATTTCGAAAAATGCATTTGTTGTGTATGCATTGAATGATTTGATTTCGAAATTAGAATTGAATGATGAATTGATCAAAATGTATGCTTTATGTGAATGTGGAAAATTAAGAAATTGAAAAGTGCCTTGAGCAATCCGACTTTTCGTTTTCGATTATGTGTTATGTGGGTTTGGTAGGTCCTTGGTGAGAGTCATTGTCTCTATGTGTATAGCCTTCTCCAGTCGCGCTCGCTAGGGTACGGAGTTCGATTACGGACTCCTTCACTTCTACTGGACCGCAATGCGGTAAGTGTGTACGTTTCGTTTCACGATCGCATGGACCGCTATGCGGACCATGCAAGACGCTCTGCTTGGACCTAGCGGACCATTCGATATGTTATGTGTTTTGATTTGTTTCGTGTGTTTGCATTCATGTTTATGAGACATTCAAGAATTTTGAAAATTGAGAGAATGAGTTATAAAAGTTTGGAAAATATTAAGAAGGGTTTGAGAAAAGTATTTGAAAGTTGAAAAGTTTGAAAATTAGCCCTTTTGGCAAAAAGATTATGAAAATGTTTTCACTTATTTGTCATTTTATAAATGTGTTATCCACGAGCTTTGAGCTCACCCCTTTCATCCCCATCTCCGTGTTTGAGCGGAGATCGGATGAAAGAATGTGAAGACATCGGCCGACATATGTGTCGCTTAGATTTTGTGTATTTTGGATTTTGAGTATGGATCATTTGTGGTTTAAGAAAGGTTTGAAAGAAAATGTATTTGTGTATAAAGTTAAGTATTGTGAATGATTGTGAAATTTGTATAGGAAATTACGGAGAATTTGAGAACATATTGTATGGTTGATTTGGGAATTTGTATAAATTTGAGATATATATTGATTTTGAATTATGAGATTGGTATATTGATTTGAGAAATATGGAAGTATTAGTTTTAGGTTTGTGTTTCTGCTGGTGTTGGGATTCGGACGGAGAGTCCGATGGTTCGATATTCGATTAGGGATTATAGAAGTGTATTTTGCCTTTGCAGGAAATTTTGGGTTAGGGTAAAGGCGGTAGTTATCTTGCCGAAATTTTGTAAAAAATTTGGATAAAAGTGAGATTTTGGATATGTATAAGTGTATATAAGAGTTTGAGAAATTTGAGATTGGTATGGATTTATATCAGATTATGTACGACTGTATGGATTTAAGATGATTGGTATATGATTGAGTAACGAGAAAAGAAATGAGAATAAGAAAAGAAAAAAAAAATTTTCATAACGGATTTTGGAACATTCTTAGGATTCCCAACGCGATTATGTTCATTCGATAAGTTTTCTTTGATTATTGTTTCCGGATGTCGGATGTGTCTGCTTTGATTTCGTTTCGCTTTGCAATCTGTTCGTTAGATTCGATTAGTATTTGCTTCCGCTTGCATTTGCTTCCGCTTCGCTACTTTCGGATTTGTTCGCTTCCGCATTTTGTTTTCGATTCGACATTTCCGTTTTCCGTTTTGTTTGCGATGGGCTTTGTTTTCTGATTCGAAATTTCGATCCAAAATTTCCGCTTCCCTTCGTTTCCGTTTGCTTCGGTTTCCGTTCTGCTTATGTAGTTGGGTCTCGGTCCCAACAATACTAGTCTAGTCCTCAATAAAAAAAATGGCATTAATTTCATGTACTTTCTAATCTACAATTCTCCTAGAGCGCTCCTATTTGTCACGACTACACATGACCGCTTCGCGGAATTGTATCGTTCGTTCTGTTTCAGATCCACCCGAACCACTTTGTTTGTGAATTTGTGATTGGCTAGATTAACTTTGTGATATGTTGAGTTTGTAAATTGTTCGAAATAGTAAATTCGGTGAAAATAGTTTTAAAGTGAAATGGTTTTTATGAATGTGATATTGTTTGAACATGAAAGAATGGATAACGGTTTCTGCTTATTTCTCGTTTATTAAGTTTTTACCCACAGAGCTGTCGAGCTCACCCCCCATTTCCCTCCACAGGTGTCGAGCGAGAAACCGAGTCACCGCATCGGGATTGAGGCAACTCCGATACAATTTTGCTTTTGAAGTTGTGTTTGAAGTTGTGTTTTGAGAAAACAGACTTTAGGTCGCATTTTGGACCTTTATGTAATTTTTGCTACTTTCTTTGTAATCGGGTCAAAATGCCCTCTAAAGTTTGTATATTTCTCCTTTCCTTGTAAATGAAACAAAAGTGTGCTTTTAGTGTATCTTTGGTATATGTTGGATAATTGATAATGACAAAAAGAAAGGAATAGGATTGTAAGATTTTATGAATTGGAAATGAGTAGATGCTTAGGAGTGGAAATGCTTGATGATTTGAGAAATATGTAGAAGCCTAGGAGTGTGTTGCTGCCTTTAGATATTGAGTTTTTATGCAGGTACATGAATTGGAATGAACCTAATTGAAGATTTTGGGTTAGATGTAAAATAGGGGAGGTGCTGTCCAATTTTTGTAAAAATTGGGCAGCAACTTCATTTAGGGTTTAGGGTAATTTAGAACCTGAATTAGCTTGGGTGGTCTTCTTGAAGAATGTAGAAGATGATTAGATCTTTCCAACGGCATAAAGTTTGTCACATTTGGATTTAAGATGAAGAAGTTATGAGAATGGAAAGGTTTCAGCTACTGTGGGAATCACTGAAATTTTGCAGCACCTTTAGAAGCCTTTTTCACCCTCTTGGAGACTGATTTGGTTTTTGTGTTCTTCACGAAAAATGTAGATTATCTTTCTACCTTTAAAATGAGGCATGATTTGCAGTTCTTGGAGTTAAGAATCAAAAGTTATTTGCTTTGGAAGTTGACAGTTACTGTTTATGTAAGCAAAATTTCTGTTCCATTGGTTAAGTTTTTAGGCTGAAACTTCACGTAGGTTTTTACCCTCTTTAATGATAGAATTGATTTTTGTTCTCTTCATGAAACTTGTAGATCTTCTTTTTATCTGTCCAACGAGGTATAATGTGTCATTTTTAGACTTGGGTGCTAAGAGATATGAATTTTCAAATTTTAGCATTGTGTAGGAAAAAATGAGTGTTAATAGCAGTACCTTTGAAGCTATTTATGACTCTCTAATGGCTAAATTAGTTTTTAAATCCTTCTAGGAAGTTGTAGAACTCCCTTTTATCTTTCTAATGACACTAAGTTTGCAAAATTTCGATTTCGGGGTGAAAAGTTATAGGGTTGCAAAGTTGAGAGGTTATTTCAGTATTTTCTATCTTGATTTGATATATATATATATATATATATATATATATATATATATATATATATATATATATATATATATATATATATGATTTGATTTGGCTCATGGCGCCTCAAGAGCGAAGGCTCGCCTCGCGACCTCGGGCGTCGCGTGCGCCTCATGGCGAGGCTAAGGCTCTCATGACCAAGGCTTCGGCTCGCGCCCTCATGAGCCGGGAGTCCAGCGCCTGCTATGCAAGGCTTCAACGCCGTTTGGGTGATTTTCTATTTTCTTTTTCCTTTTTCTTTTCCAATTTTTCTCTCTCTCTCACTCTTTTGCTTATAATTTCTCCGTTTGACCTCCGATTTGCACGATTTTCGAACCGTAAGTTTTCTAAAAAAACATTTATACCTTTTTTTTAGTAAAATGAGAGTTTCGAGTTTTAGTCGGAAATTACGGATAAGATTAAAGCGAATTAATTATGTGACAAAGTTGGATGTAAATCCGTTTTTGGACGATTTTGTGAGCTATAGAGATCCGATTGAGGCGATTTCGGATTCTAATTGAACGAGAGATATGGAATTTCACTTTAGCTAAGAAGTCGGATTTAATCATGGGCCCTAAGCAGATTAATTTTTGTTGGAGGAACATTAGGGTAAAGTTATCAAGTTTTATTCGGATGTCGTTAAATTAAGTTCAATTTGAAGTTTCTTTCGTGGTGATGAATTCCTCCCTCGTGAGATGCGCGTCCGGATGTCACGTTGGACGTCGGGCACGCGACTCACTGGGGAGGGATTCCAACAATAACAGCTTAAAATCTTCAAAACTGGTTATACAACGCGGGGGTAAGCTGTTGAACCATCTTCGGGCCCCTTCTTGAAAGGCTGTGTAGAAGGCCTTACATTGAATGGCGTCTGGAACGCAATGCAGGTTCATCATCGATTGAAAGTGCTGCAGATAGTCGAGAGGATCGATCTTTCCAGTATATTTTTCTGGCGTTGGTATCTTAGTACCGACCGCTGGGAGGCTATCTAGGATATCCGGGATGAAAGGAGAGCTATATTGTGCTGATGATTGACCAAGATAGGAATTCATGGCTATATTGATTTGGTGGTCCATAATTTTTTCTAGGGCTTCAGCAGAGTGCCGATCGGCCATCACACCAATCTGTCGACTGGGGGTTTACTGCTGTTCCGGTTGAGATTGTAAGATTTGGTGAATCAATAGATCGGCCGCTTCTTCTATTTTTCTTTGTGTGAGGAAGGCTTATTGTGGTGCAGGATGATTCGTGTTGAGGGGATATTGGGTGTGAGGGTGTGAACTGGTTCTAGCGTCATCCTCTAGGGCCACGCTTTGCGCTTCTTGGTCTTGGTTTTGGGATTGTTGCGGTTGATCATGCTGATGTGAGTGTTGAGGGGGTAGCTCGTTCATGTTAGGGTTTTGGATGATGGGAGGAGGGTGTGTCTGGTGATCAGGATGCGGCGATAGAAGGCGTGGCGTCATGAAGCCCATTCATTTGTAGTCAAATACCGCAACAATGCTACATCATAATTTGTTGCCGCCGCCTCACTTATTTGAGTGCTTCTGGATGTGGTGCCTTGATGCCCGGCCCCACAGTGGGTACCAACTGGTTATGTCTGATTTTGATGGGGCTAGGCGCTGCTGCTTGGATCCATGAGATTGGTTGCCTTTGGCTCAGAGATACTTGCAAAACAACAAAGGCACACCGGGGGTTAACTACCGATAGGCCCCTCCGACGCTCAAGTTAGTCTTTTTCTCGTGAGGGTTTTGGTGGCTAGGAATAAAGAATAATAGGGTTCTCCAATCGTAACTTTTTTATGATGAGGTAATGAACTTATATATGAAGAATACCTACTAGGTTTAGGTTTTCCCTTATGAGTGGGAAGTCATCATCTATGAATGGGCCGTCTATGCCTGGGCTTGGGCCTGGGCCTAGCACGACCGATCGATCGGACATCGTTGTTTAGTGCGGGACGGCTTGGGATAAGACCGACCAATTGAAGGTAGAGATAGGACCGACCGATCGAACGTAGACATAAGATCGACCGATCGAGTATAGAGATAGGATTGACCGATCGTACATAGACGCCTAATCAAAGCACTGGATTTAATCATTACTTACAGC
Organism: Erythroxylum novogranatense; assembly: GCA_029891385.1. Classification (NCBI taxonomy): domain Eukaryota; kingdom Viridiplantae; phylum Streptophyta; class Magnoliopsida; order Malpighiales; family Erythroxylaceae; genus Erythroxylum; species Erythroxylum novogranatense. The sequence goes on from CM057230.1 coordinate 5,128,892, forward strand.
ACGTATCCACTGGTTGATTATCAAAATTTGAAATGAAACGTCTTTGCAACCGTTGTGCAGCTATCACACACGTCCTTTCAACTGCTGTGTCGTTCCAGGTCCCATCCTTTCAACTGCTGTGCCGCTCTGGGTAACTGATAACCCTAATTTGCACGGCTCAGATTTTGCCATGCGTCCAAGTTCCACTAGTACGCCCGTTCAGTATTCTATTATAGATGCTTGGAATTGACACACTTATTCACTTTCTGCGTGTTCGATTCTCCAGTCTTTGCTTCCTCTCTTCTTCATCTCCTTGTTCGCAGTCATCGAAATTTTCTTTTTCACCGTCATCTAAATCCCCAACTCCAGTCACTAAACTAGGTACGTCCTTTCTCTGATCCTTATCCTACAAATTTATTTTTCGTACTCATGTCATCGACTAGCCCTAGAGGTGAACTTAGACTTAGTGATGAAGATAGCTCCCCCTTTCCTGTTTCATCGCCTCCTCGCTAGCCTTCACTACGAGCATCCTGTAAAGAATTGCTTTATAGGACTAAAATATGATTCCTGACCGTTTAACCCTATAAACAATTGCTTTAGGTTGTTATCATAATTTCTTTCATCTGTTACCTTTACAGATTCACAAAAGATAGTGACATGTTAGGGTAATCAAAGCCTTGAAGAGAAAGAGCATGAATCAAAAAGAACCAACATAAAAAACTTGATAGGCCTTCTTACTCAAGATGTAGGAGTCCACTAAATCATGATACTGATTTGCATTCTACTTATTTTAGTATATTTTGCATATTCATTTGCAAATTGCTATTGATTTGCATTCTGCAAATTTGCATCCAGGGGTTTTTGGTATTGATTCATCTGTGGTTTTTAGTACTGATTCATCTGTAAATTACTACTAATTCATCTGTGTTTTTTAGTGAAAAATTACATTTCTTTCATCATGCTTTATAAATGGATACGTGATGTGCTATCTCCATATGTTTGCCTAATTCATTATGCCTAATTCGTCTGCATATGTTGACACAAATGAATTAGGCAGAATGTACTACCTAAATGCATTTACGTAGTACATTCTGCCTAATTCATTAAGAAATGCATTTAGGTAGCAGGATTTGTTTTTTGTTTCTGTTTGCTTTGAAAGGACCAATTTCAAGTTTTATTATGAAAACAAATCACACAAATGCAATCAAACCAATCAAACCTATTAATTAATTTGGGTTGATTATGAATATGTGAACTTTCATATGAATCTGTGAACTTTCACCTTTGGTAGAAATGTACTACAATGAGGTTTCATTTTCACCATTTGTAAAAGATAAGTTTCATTTTCACTTATTGAAAAAGAGCAATACTAAATTCCAGATTTCGAAGTGAACTTTTGAAGTAAACCTATATAAAGAAAAATGATTGAACTATTATACATCATAAATGTTTCTCTTCCTTTATCTCTTCAATTATTTATGTTATCTCACATTTATCTTATAAATGATAGAACATGTACATTTGCTATTTTTGGTTCACTGCCCTTTTAGATGCTAATCATCACTAATGTATTTAGAAGAGAGGCACATAGCGGCGTAGAATTTACACATGAGTACTATAAACTGAAAATAAGGGCTACTACAAATTTGAATTAGTAAATGAAACATCTAGGATTTGAAACAAACATATAAATCAAAATAATAGGTTTCTAGAAGTCACTTGTATTGTTTAGGAATTTAATTCTTCAACATTTTGGAATTTAAGCAACATTTCTTGTTGTCTTTCAAGTGAAAAATCAAATGCATTTGGTTTTGAATAACTTCTTGTCATTGTTGAATTGCTGATAATTGACTACAAACCATTCCATTATTGAGAGCATATCGATTTTTACTGTTGTCTTTAAATATGGTTGATGCATATGTACTTTAAACTCTAATGTCAAATTGAATGCAGATGATTCACATGGGACCTAGTCAACTCAAGAAAAAGAATAAGGCTGCACCAAGTAGCTTAGTACCGAAAAAATTGCAGTCGCGATACTGTTGACTTCTTGAAAACATAGCTAATAAGTCATCTGCTTGTACACAACCACAAAATCAGACACTTGCACCTTGTGAGCCTACTCCAACAACAAGAGAAGTCACATCTATGCCTATTACTCATCCTAGAGATAAGTATGAACAAATTATGAATATGTGACGCAATATTAATTTTCCATCCACTTCTCAAGAGATGCCTCCAGCTTCTGCTTATCAGACACCAGTAAATCAGACTATTATTCCCATTATGGGCTCTTCTTCTACAAGCACTGCAGGTTTGATCTTTCACATCACATTGGTGAAATTTATTAAGTTTAATTATTTTGCTTATCTAACCAATTGAGAGTATGTTATATGCTCATTATAAATTATTCCTTTGTTATTTTAGGATCCACGACTGATCCAAAAAAAAAGGGTGTCACAAAAGGACACAGATTGGCAAAGATTAACAAGGCAATAGGTAAGAGATTGGAGATAGAGATCTCCCCTATCGAAGGACGACCAACCAACTCCATACAATCTGCTAAATTCTCGAGTGAGATTGGTGTGGTATCCCGAACTTCCTCACCTATAAGAACAAAATTTTCAAAAATTACTAATGAGGAATTAGACATTGCATTTGATAAGTTATACGTAAGTATTCTAAACCAATCTAATTTGTACGTGTTTCCATATGCTTATAACATTGACCAATAATTTATATTTTTTTGCAGCAAAAGTTAGAAGTCAAGGGAATGAGGACTGACAACAAAGTATATGCTGCTATGAAGAAGTTTCTGACTTTAATGTCCAAAGATCAAAGATATAGTTTTAAAAAGCATTTTATCAAGCACGGAAAGGATGTTAAGCCGCATAATGTCACAGTGACAGAGTGGATGAATTTATGTGAATATTGGAAACAATCAACTACAAAGGTTAGTTTATTTGATCACTACTTTTTTGACAACTTATTATATTTTAGTATTTATTGTTGGACCCCGATCTTTTGATGGAAATTAGAATTATTAAAATGGGATTCAATGAATGTGTTTGTATAGGTATTGTGTTGTAGATGTTATTGTATTTAAAGGAGATTGATGAGAAATGAAAGTACAGTTGTATGAGTTATGAAAGTTAAAATGAATTAGTTGATTGAAATGGAAGTTGAAAATCAAGAAGTAGAAAGTGAAAGTGTAAAATTTTGAAGAAATTAGAAAGTTTGACTTTTTGGAGTAAAGAGTTGACTTTTGATTTAGGCAGATTTTGAGAAAATGATCTATATGAAATTTGTAGCTTATGTTGAGAGCTTTTCGTAGCCATAAAATATGCTATTTTTCGATATCGGGATTGAAAGTTATGATCTTTGAAAGTTAAGTGTATTTTGCCTTGATTTTGGAAAATGCTCTAAGTGTAGGATTGTATATGTTGTGTTTTGAGGCGATTTCCGTACCGATGTGGTTTGAATTGGAGTAAATAGTTACGTGAAAGTTATAGAGAATTTGAATAGCTTTAAAATGATGTATGATAATGTGAAATTTGGATATTGCGTAGGTGATGGATATCAGGGCATAAACTTCGATTGAAAAATCAACTTAGATACAGGTTGAAGTTGTTTTGGAGTTCTTCATGAACATTGTAGAGCTTGTTTTTATCTTTCTATTGATATAAAGCACGAAAATATTGGACAAGGGAGTAGAAAGTTATGATTTTTAGAAGTTCTGATGTTGTTTAGTGTGAAGCTGATCGACCAGTCAGCTTTGTGTGGAGTTTTTGATCCATTTAGAGGTCGATCTGATTCTTAAGGCCTTCATAAAGGTTGTAGAGGGTTCGTTTACCTTTCCATAGACATCAAGTTTGCTAAATTTGGAGTTCTGGATCAAAGGTTATGATGTTTGCAAGTTTTGGTACTGTTGAGAAATTATCGATCAGTCATCTTTGTGTAAACTTTTGATTCCTTTAGTGTCCGATCTTGCCTTTGAGTCCTTCTTGAAAATGGTAGAGCTGTCTCTTAGCTTTCCAACGAAACAAACCGTGTCTAATTTGGAGCTCGGAGTCAAAAGATATGAACGTTTGAAGTTTGGAGGTCAGATCGCATGGTTGATCGCCCACCCCCACGCGCCCGCGTGAGCGACCGACCTGGTGCGGGAGACCGACCTGGTGCGGGAGACCGACCTGGTGCGGGCGATCGACCTGGTGCGGGCGACCGACCTGGTGCGGGAGACCGACCTGGTGCGAGAGACCGACCTGGTGCGGGAGACCGACCTGGTGCGGGAGGCCGACTCAAAAGGGAGGCCGACTGGTGCGGGCGACCAGGCATTGCATGCGACCTTTGCGATTGATTTTCAGCCGACCGACCTCTCTTCCTTGTTTTGGTCATAACTTCTTCGTCCGACATCCGATCGACCTGATTTTTGAAGCGTTAGATTCCTAAGACATTTTTATATCTTTTCATACTAGATTGATCAGTTTGGGAATTAAATTGAAAAAGGTGCATTGAAACAAAGTGAGCTGATCGGTTGTAAAAGTTTGAACAGTGTTCAGTATTTTGGACATATCTCGATCGACAGAGCTCTGATTGAGTTGATTCTTGTTTCTAATTAAAATAGAGACATGAGGCTACAAATGTTATGAAGGAGCCGAGCTATGATGTGGCCTCTAAGACTTTCAAATATAGGTCGGAAGTTTGATATAGTGTTCAGTCTTGGTGTTGTAATGGCTGAACAGTGTTCAGTATTTTGGATATATCTAGATCGGTAGAGCTCCGATCGATCTGATTCTTTTTGTAAATTAAAATAGGGACATGGGTCTACAAATGTTATGAAGGAGCCGAGCTATAATATAGCCTCTAAGACTTCCAAATATAGGTCGGAAGTTCAGTGTAGTGTTCAGTCCCAGTGTTGTTGTGGCTGAACAGTGATCAGTATTTTGGATATATCTCGATCACTAGAGCTCATATTGAGCTGATTCTTTTTGAGAATTAAACTAGAGAGATGAGGCTACAAATGTTATGAAGGAGCCGATCAACAATGGAGCCTCTAAGCCTTTCAAATATGGGTCGGAAGTCAGGTGTAATGGTTAGCCTCGAGTCTGAAGAACAGACTTCAGTATTTTTGAGATATCTTGAGCTATAGAGCTCCGATCGATCTGATTTTTGAAGCGATGGATTCGTAAAACATAGAGGGACATTTCTATAAAGTTTTTAAGGCAAAAAAGAAGGGGAAATTTTGGAAGTTTACTTAAAGGGTTTAAGTTTATAGGCTTAAATGGAGGGGTATATGGGTCATTCCTCATTCATTAAATGACATGACACTATAAAAGCAAGTGGGCTGTCGTTCTTCCCTTGTGAAGCACAATACAAAAGAGCAAAACAGAAGAGAAAGAAGAGAGAAGAGAGAAGAAGAGTGTTTTGGATGGGAAAAGAAGAAGAAGCTAGGCCACAATTTTTGCTGGGTTTTAAGTGTGATTTTGATGTTTCTTCATGAAGGAAAAATGTGGAGGATGACGAGAGCTCCAACATGAGCTAAGAAATCCGAAAATGGTGAAAAGTTTGAGGTAAGATAAAAGTTAAGCTTTGAGTTGTTCTTCGATTTATGGTTTAGAAATATGGAAAATGGTATGGGTTTGTTGAGTATGAAGTCAATTTTGATGATTGCTAAGTATGATGGGTTTAATTTGGGATTTTGAGAATTAGAGTTTATGCCCAAATTTAGAATTTGGGGCTTTTGGAAATTTGTAATTTAGAAAGCTTGAATGTATGAGGGATTTATGTTTTCTAAGTTCAAATTGAGGATTAAGTTATTTATGATGTTGATTTTGGGTGAAATTGCTTTAGGTGAAGTTAAATTAGAAGAAAGAAGGAACCAATGGACAAATTGGAGCTAGGAACAACTTTCTAGCATCGAATCGAGGTGGGTACTTGTTTATAATAGAATTTATAAGCCACTACCGCTTTCTTTAAATAAAGGATTTTTCGATTTCAATTGCATCATAAGTGTTGCATCATTATGTGAATGATTTGAAAATCATCATTGATTCCATACATGAGCTTTTGATGAATTGCAAAATACATTTGTGTTATGCCTCGAAAGATTCCATGGCATTTCAGTATATTTGAAAGAAAGAGCATTCAATAAATGATATTGAGCTTGAATATGATAAAGGTTTGAAAATTATGATTTCGATTAGTTTTAAGAACTTTTATAAAATATGGTTTTATGTAAAAGTTTGAAAACTTGTGATTTCATATAAATTTGGAAGTGTATAGAAAATATTGTTATGAAAATATTTGAAAGTTTTGATTCCTAAAATGCTTTGAAATTGTCTAGAAAATGGTTTATGCAAATGTTTGAAAATTTATGATTTAGAATACTTTGAAATTAGTTAGAAAATGTTGTTTATAAAAGTGGTTGGAAGATTTGATTTAGAATGTCTAATGTTTATAAAAGTATTTGAAAATTATGATTTCGACATTGTTTATAAAAGTGTTTGAAAAGTTTACGATTTCCAAAATTGTTTATAAAAATGTTTGACAAAGTGTGATTTCCGAAATGCATTTGAAATTGTTTTGAAAATAAGGTTTATTTAAATGCTGAAAAGTATGATTTTCGAAAGGCGTTTGAAATGGTTTTAGAAACTGTTTTAAGAATTTATACAAGTTTTAAATGTTTGATAAATTAAGAAAATTTCTGAAGTTTCGAAAAATGACACAAAGGCCCAATTTCTTGTCTTCAAATGATTTGGGAGATTGATTGAAAAAATTAAGAAAGTATTGAATTTTATTGTTCCCTAATATTTTTGGAAAAGGGTTACGAGTTTTAAAATGAATTGAGAAATGAAGAAAGATTTTGAAATTTATTTCCGTGATTTAGATTTAAGAAATTTAGTAAATTGTTAAATTGGTTATTTTCGACGAATTTGATAAGTTATGAAAATGTTTTCGGAATGTTTTTAAGAAAATACAAGATTTATAAAATAATAATAAAAATAAATAAAATAAAAATTGAATAATGTGCTTTATGAACCTGCATACGTTGATTTATGTCTTGAAGAAATCACTTGCATTCATTGTTCTGATGTTGATCCATACGTGATTACATTGTTGAATTGAGATTGAATATGTTTATTGATGTGATAATGTTATGCCATTGGAGTGTGCCATGGCATTGTGATTTGAATGGAAAGAAGAAAAGAAAACGGAAGCATATCATTTTGATAAATGATCTTGAGCATTGCTTATATGCTTTTGTGTGGGCGAGAGAGTTACGGATGGATAGTCACGTGCACGTCAACGTATGAAAAATTATAGCCTTCTCCCGGCTGCCCGCTTGAGGCAACGAGATCCTTGAGAAATCGGACTCAGATAATTTACGGTATAAACTTCGGTTTATCCGTTGTGTTTACGGAACTCTTGTGTTTACGGAACTCTCGAGCCATGTGTTGTTGTGCATTGCTTATGTGATTGCCATTGCATCTATGAATTGTCAAGTTGATGCATTCATGTTTTATAAACTTATGGGTTTATGGCTGAAAACCTAAAAATCATATGTTTTGTAAATGGAGATTTTGGCTACAGCAAGGAAAAGAACCTTTTAAAAATGTGCTTTACGGATTTCAAAGAAATATTTTCTAAGACCAGAAAAGAAAAAGGAATTTCAAGGATTTTGCTTATATATTTGTTATAAACTATTACCCACGAGCTATAAGCTCACCCCCCTTCATTCCCATCCACAGGTGATGAGAAGAAGATCGGGTGAAAGAAAATAAAGATTTCTATTTGCATGTGTTTATAATGTATTATTGGTAAGTTAAATGGTTGCTTAGAAGTCTAGAATTGTTGTGTATTGTGTACTTTGGTTTAGGGTTATGGGTAATGCATAAGGCTTGAAAATGCCACTATGATTTGTATAGAGCTGTGATTTATGAAATTGTGTATATAATGAGTATAAGGTGTATGGATTTCTGGAATTATGCATTGCTTTAAGTTATGTATGGGATGTGTATATGATTATGAGTATGATAAGGTATTGTGGTTTGAGATTTGGATAAGGCTATTGAGTTATGATATTACACATGGATAGTGCGATTGTATGTGAATGTATTTTGGATTGAGTTTGGTTATGAAAGAAATGAAAAGGAAAGGAATAAGAAAGAAAAAAAACAAAAAAAAAAGAAAAATTTATACCGGATTTAGAATGTCTTAAGGTTTCCAACGTGACAGTGATTTCTAAGATTTTGTTCGCGGATGTCGGTACTTGTGTTTCAGTTCGAATGCTTCAATTCGATTTGTGATTCGTGATCGTTTGTTTGGTTTGTCTCCGAGCCAATTTGATTTGACTTTGTTTGTATGCTTCGCTTCCAAGTTGGCTTTCGATTCGTTAATGATTTGTTTCGTTTGTGATCAATCGTGTATTCGTTCCGCCTCTTTGTAATTCATTCCGTCCCCCGTTTTCCGGTTGGGACGCCGGTCTCCGGATCGGGTCCCAACATTTATGAATTGTGATTTATAAATGTTATAATAGATTTTCTTACGTGTACGATTAGGAAAAAAGTCAGAAAGAAAAATTGGTTAGGAGTCAGGTCAAATGTCGACCAAACTTCGGCTTCAAGGCTTTTGTAGCGATACGACATGAGATTATAAGTTATTATCTTTTTAATTATATTTTGTTTTTATTGACATTTCAAATTTTATATTAAATATTACTATTCATATATGTCTATACAATAGAGTAACAGAGATAAAAAAGAATGTGATCGAACGAAGTTATGGTATCACACTCATTACGATGAAAGTAAAGGTCAATGAACAACTCCCGAATGCAAAGAAAAATAGATGAGTACATAGTTTATTTACAAATATTTCTTAAATAAGATTGTGTATGTAATTAATTCTTTACTTTTTTAGGACTTAATGTGTCACGTATTGACACATTCAACAAAATAAGGTCATCTGATGACAGTGGATGAAGTGTGCGACAAAGTCTTGAGCACTAAATCAAATTATATTGTTGGCATGGGAATGGAGCTTCGATCACAAGGGAAGATTTCGGTCAGAAAGAGACTTCGAGATGAATTAGAGAAGTCGAAGAAGGTTAATGAGGGCTTATAGTCTAAAGTCGATGAATTGACCAAAAAATATGAATAATTGCAAGATAAATTAACTATCGAAATCGAACAACAAAAAAAGATCTTGAAATTTTATGTTCTACACATAATATTCATTTAGAATAGATAAGTACTCATCTTGATATATTAAACACTTATGACATATTGTTTACATTAATTACTATATTGTGCCATGTTTGGAAATTGAAATTATATAATTCATTGTCTAGATGTATTAAATTCTTGTTATACATGATTAATCATTCGCAAATTAATGATATACTCAACAAATTGAAGAATTATTAAATAAATAAATTTCATATATAATATTAAATAGTTATTAAATAAATGTGATTTAATAAATTTGTTTTCAAATATTAATTATTAAATCGAATAATAATTCAATTAAAATTAAAATTTAAAACCATATTCGGATTTAAAGAAAATTCAAATTAAAATTTTATAATTCTCACATTTAATTTTTTGGATGAATCAAAAAATATAATTATTTAAATAATTTTATTTTAATATATTTAAACAAATTAATTAACTAATAATCATTGACATTTTAAAACATCGCATAATGAATGTTTTTCTTATGGTGTAGAAACAATGCATACGTTGGCAATAGGAATTAAAAGCTATTAAAACAAAAAGAAACGTTGGAGCATAATAACGTTATTAGAGTTATTCAATGATAACGTTATAAACGTTACCAAGTTTTGGAGCAAACACCTAACAATTTATACCGCCATAATTAAGTGTTGATTAATTCGTGATGATCAACATAGTGTATATCTGAGATATAATCTCACATATTATGATATGCAATATAAACAATATAATAAAATTTCGCTTGACGATAATTTGAAAAGGTTGATGATAAATTTTCAGTAAAAGTTTTGTTAATATGTAAAATTTAAGAAAATTTAATAATAGACAATTTTATTTTAATTAATAAAAAGACTATTTTGACCTCGGATAATTCACCACAGATTGATATTTATTCTGACTCCATGTAAGTAAATAGAGTGATTCTGACCTCAGAGAATTCACCTAAGACAACTGATCGACGACCTCCTAAGATAAGGTGGTCCCAATGAATAGGTCCCGACAAATGATCGTACTTCACACGTGAACATCTTTTAAGGCCCTCGTTCACCTAACAGAAATGATCGATGACCTCCTAAGATAAGATGGTCCCACTGAATAGGTCCCGACAAATGATCGTACTTCACACGTGAACAAGTATAGTAAACTAAGAAGAGAAAAATGCACAAAACCTTTACAGTAAAATTGTTAACCTAATCTAAATGATACAAAATCTCCGATTCTCTCTGATTGAAGATTTGTTGGACAAACATACAATAAAGTGAACACAAGGTCATCAAGTTACTAACTTGTTTTGTGGTTCCAACCACGTTTTTTTTTTGGTGTAATGGAAGAAACAAAACAAGGAGGACTAAAGCCTCACAAAAGCAACAGATCTCTGATCATTAAGAAGCAGAGTGCGCATGTCCGAGGCCGGAGAGTCTCAGATGGACCAAGATAACGTATTGGAAGAACCCTGTCTTGTTAGAAAATCGGCACACTGATTAGCTTCCCGAAAGATATGCTGAAGACAACAAGACCAATCCCTTCGCATAAACTCTTGAATGTCACCAATCAGAGTATGATGAGGATGGAACTGTGAGTAAGGATTTGTAACAAGGGTAACAGCTTCTAAAGAGTCTGATTCAAGCAACACCTTCCGATGACCACAATCCCAAGCTAGAACGAGCCCATGATAGATAGCTTTTAATTCTGCCATCATGTTCGTGGTAATACCAAGAAATCCTGAGAAACCCACAAGCCATAAATCATTGGAGTCACGAATCAAACCCCCAAACCCAGCATCATCAGGATTCCCTCGAGCACTCCCATCAACATTGACCTTCACGTAACCTTCTAGCGGACAAGTTAGGCACTGCTTTTTCGGAAAGTTTATACAAGTTAAGCGACGTGGGAAGAAGACATTTAATGAATTTGTACCTAGTGCCTACCCCATGTACAAGTTATGTGACAACTTCTTATACGTAGAAGTGTACAGGCTACGTAAAAATCTGAAAAATATTGGAGTTTTAAATTTACCTCCTTTAAGACTCTTGAGATAAGGTCTTAAGAACTTAGGATTAGTCCGACTAAGCTAGGATACTTAAAGTAATCAACCAAAAACAAAAAAATGTCTGCCACTGACCATTCTCTGCATTAAATTATAAGGTTAAATCACTCAACTTCACTTTCTACTCATCATTTTCATGACAATCATCCATAATCGTATTTATGTTTTTGTTGCATGAATGTACAAATTGTATATTGTGTCGATAAAATAAATTATTAAGTAAACAAAATAATATTATATAAATTACGTTTTTAAATTACATTATTTGATATAACATTTAACTTCTAATTTATAATTAAGTAATCTGGATCAATTTAATCAATATTTATAAATTCTAATATATTATCATTTTATCTATTCATCTTTTTATTATTTTGAATCATCCTCATTTTTATAAACAATCATTTTAAGAATGTAGATGAATTGCATCACTCTTAATAAGCACCTATTAAAGTTTGACATTATTTTTCCAAACCTTAGTTTGTTCCCATTAATGTTAAAGTTTGAGCAATGCTCTCAAATGAGTCGAGGACGTTATCATTAATAAATAACATATCATCACTATTTCTGAATATACGACTCAATATGTATATATACCAATTTTTAATCTGAATAATAGAATAGTCCGTATATATATATACACTAAATTTTTAATGCTGAATTATAAAATAGTCCGTAATTTTGATGCTAAATGTCTCGAAACTTAGAGGACTTGCTTAATTTATCGAACAATTAACTGAACTTTTGTCCAAAAAGCAAAGGTGTATTTTATTATTATCGAACAATTAACAAACAAATGGAACAAAGAACACGCTTTACTGTTGATGCAAAGATACGAGCCTAACGCCAAGAGTTCCAAAAATTGGAACAACACATGACCACGAACAACCGCTACCTTTAACAAAGATCACAAGTTTTTCGGTGACCATAGTACATGCATAAGGAGCAAGTCGAGTACTATAGCAATCGACGATAGTTGACTTCAAAGGAAAGAAAACTCGAAAGCGTTATCACTCAACAATTGTAGAAATGAATCACATGCGAGAATATGCCGCAAGAACACTAGGATTGTTGGATGCATATGCAATAATATCATGGTCTGTTCAAGAGGGCCATCTCTTTTCGTCCATGGACACCCAAAGTTCTATACCATCACCGTCCTTTGTTTTCTCGCAAGACAATAATATTCTGAACCATAGAAGTTCAGAAGTGACCCATGAAGGTTTACCCCAACCAAAATCTATCTCATAGAATGGAAACCCACATAAGTTAGTGCAGCAATAAGGGCTACCTTGGATGATAAACTCGGTTCTTCGTTGAGGCTAGAGTTGGCTGCGAGATTGCGTAATTCGCTCAAACTTTTCTCGAACTTACCGCTAACTCATTCAACTCAATCTGGTTTTCCTCTATTTGTGTTGTATAATACAACACTACATTTCAATGGTGTTTCTTGGCAATGGTGGTCTCACTCTTTACGCAAATCCACCACTTGAAATAATACATATGGACTGAAGACGACTTGGACAACGATCTTGAAGCCAATATGGCACATTTCATAAATAACGCCATCACCAAATCAGCATCACTCATATGTTGCTTTCACATGGGTGATGAGGGTCCGGTTGTTTTATCCCGAGTTGAGCTATTTTTGAGGCGGGGAAAACAAACCTTCTCTTAACGAACTCTCCGGTATTTCTGTTAGCATAGGGCGTTACGTAAAGACCAGGTGGGGAGGATGATGGTTCGAAATATGGGTTTAGGTGCTATCTCGATAGTAGTCATCGACGCCCAACTCGACAAATGTGCACGTTGAGGAAGCATCTGCAATTTTATGCGAGGGCTCACACTAATGGCTATTCCTCCGCAGTTGAAGAGTGTAAGTTGAATTGCCGACATACTGACTCGAGGTAAGTTGTTAGAATCCAAGCGTGATGAAGTAGTGGCTCAAGAAATCGACATCGGATGGTTAAGCAAGGTAGAAAGTCGGCAATCAATGCGAGCTTCCACAAAATAAGCCCTTCATCATTGCGGTCAACTTCTTTGTTCCATCATCTTTGAGTCTCCCCGCCAATGGATAGTAGTGAATCGGTGTTTTGGAGAGTGAATTCTGTAGGGAACTTGACCTTTGGAAGAAAATTGAAAGGGCTTCATCATCATCATTTTGGAGCCATTGGTGCAGTAGAAGAAAATTATAGTGCCATAATCGGGAGGAAGGGTTCGTCCCAAAAGAAAGCTCAAATGTTTGAAGATGTTGAGGTGTAGAAGAAGATGGTTTAATCGTTTTCTTAAGATGATTTCTAGCTTCTTTTAGACATTTCCATGTCTGTCTCGCTCTAATTGGCTTGAGGTTACCATAGATCGCTTCTCATTCTTATGTAGAAATTTCGTTGGACAATTTTGTCATTTATCATATTTTTCAGTTTTTTATTAACTTATTACATAATTTGATCCAAATAAGCAATGTTTTAAAAACCAGACCGGATATCGAACCGGTCGAAGGAAAGATTTAAAGTTTAGAGGTTCAACCGGTAGTGAACCGCTATCAAACCGGAATATAATAAATAAGATGAAAATTTTATAAGAATAAATAAAATAAATTTTTATTGAAATGAAAAATACACCAATGTTTATTATTATATAATGAACTAAAATAAATAAATATGAGTCCAATATAAAACTTAAAATAACAATAAAATCAAAATTGTATTTCGAAGGTGGTTGCGCCTCATCATCGTCAAAAGCTCAAAATTCTCCAACACTATTTAAAGATTCATAAACTACGCTTTCATTCAAAGTATTTGCATCCACTTCTTCTATCGCATTAAAATAAATTACAAATTAGTAACATATGAAATTATTCTCAATTATAAACTTGTAATACAAAGATAATTTTAACTTAAATATAATCGAATAAGATATGAACCGACCATCAGTAGATGTTCTTAATTCATTTGTTGTGACAAATGCATTTTCTTCATAAATGGTCCTTTCAAGTTCATTATAATCAAGATCAGGCGATGGTTCTTCTTCTTTGATCCAAAAATCAGTATGTTCAATGCAATCAATATCAATTGGATCATATGTTCTCTTCTTATTAAGCGCTCTGAACACATAATAGAGCAATTATAAAGTCAATAACAAAAATAAAATTATTGAAATAAAAACAAAATATAAAATACCTGTTCTTCATTCGCAGATTATAAGTAACGTAAACAAGGTCATTAAGTCTTTGATGTTCCAAACGATTTCGTTTCTTTGTATGAATACGTTAAAAAACACTCCAATTACATTCACAACCTGATGCAGAAGCTGTTTGACTGAGTAACCTAATAGCGAGTTTTCTCAATGTTGGAGCATTGTTACCGAATAATCTCCACCACTCATCTGCATTTTAAATTAATAGTTATGATAAAAATATATATTAATGAATTAAAATTTAAAAGTATAAAACTTACCTGGCTGTATTTTTTTCATCGTCAATTCTCTCTTTGGCCTAGCAAAACTCTCTAAACCTTCACGATACAATTTAATTTCATTTATCGCTTGTGATTGCTCTTCACTATAAAAAATACCTTTGCATTCAATCACATCAAACAAACCTCCCATAATATTACTTGTACGTACTTCTCCACTATAAAAACAATAAGGATTGAGAAAATAAGCTACTAAGTGGATCCTTTGAGTAAGATGCTTATCCCGTAAATCGATCAATAATATCTATATAAGGCTTGTATAATCTCTCATTCCCTTTAAAAGAACTGTAATTGTTTTATGAGCTCTATACATACCATCATATATATACCCCAAAGATGGCTTCTCATCCGAGTCAACAATCCCAACTGACCTTATAAGCGGAGCCACAATCTTCACAATGATCAAGCAAGCATCCCAAAATTTATTATCTAGAATAATAGCACAAATTTCTTTTCCTTTTTCACTCTTTGATAATTTATGACTTGAAAAGTGTTTACTTGTCATCAAATTTTGAAGTTGGTGCTTATGTTGATAAATACTTTTCAAAGTAATAAATGTAGTTGCAAACCTGGTAGCAGCGAGACGCACGATCTCAACCCAATCTTCTTGCTTTCTTAACCAAGACAAAAATTTGACATGATTATACACAAAAATTGTGATCTTAGATGCGCGTGAAGCAAGACTAGAAATATGATCCATACCACCAATATCTTTTAAAATAAGATTTATACAATGAGCAGCACATGGAGACCAATAAATATGCCCATACTTTGATTGTAATAAGTGCCCAACTGATACATAATTAGCTGCATTATCTGTTACAAAATGCATAACATTCTTTAGTCCAACCCACTCGACAATTTCAGAGAATAATTCAGATAAAGCATTACCACTTTTTACCATATCAGAAGCATCAACAGACTTGATAAAAGTTGTTCCCATATTACAATAAACCAAGAAATTAATCAAGGTTCTTTATCTTTGATCAGTCCACCCATCTGCCATAATAGTGCATCCCGTTGATTCCCAACTAGATTTATATATATCTACAATTAACTGACATTCCTTTTTTAAATCTTGAAGCAAAGGCACACGCAACTCATAATTAGATGGCACCTTAAATCCTAGGCCTATTGCTGTTGTAGCATCAATTGCTTCTTGAAAATATGGTGAATTTAAAGCATTTAAAGGAATACATGAATGATAGAACCATCTAGCCCATGCTCTTTTACATCTCAAAACAACATCCTTATCAACCATCAAGCTTTTTAGACTAGGTTGAGAACCAGGAGTAGTTCTTGGAGAAAAATATGAATCTATGTCAATAGTAGCTTTTCTTTTTCCTTTATCTAATGTTTGTGGTGTTTCATCATCTCCAAAAGATATATCATGAGCCTCTTTATTTTCCTTTTCTTTTTACTTGTTCTTGCAAATATTTTCCAATCATATCACGCATATCAAGTGGCACTTTTTTGCAAGGAGCAATATTACCCTTAACACCAAAGAATATGTTCTTTCATTCTAAAATTTCTCCCCCTTTAAATATTCTACCACAAAACATACAGTTATATTGGACATTCCCATCAGATGCTTGAGAGGAAGAAAAATAATTCCATGCTGGATCAGACCTATCACGAGTAGAGGATGATTCCATATTTTCCATTATAATTTAACCTAAAAAAAATATGGGTATACTATTGTCAGGGAAAAAGTATACAACCTAAATAATTCTCATTTATCAATTGTAATAAAGAAAAAAAATATATGAAGTTGATTGTGTTCTTAAACGTAGATGAATTGTTAATTATTGGTGGCGAAATATATGAATTCATAAAAAAAAGTGAAGTTGAATTTAAGATGTTTAATCTTGAAAAAGCGCATTACTTTCTTGGCATAGAGATTAAGTTAAAGATTTCATATTCATTAATTATTCAAAATATGCCGAAGTTGTCTTTGAAAAGTTCAACATAAATAAGCTTAAGCCAGTGGCTTATCCTTGTATTATAAAGGGAAAACTATCAAGCAAAGATGGTGAGGAGAAGGTTGATGCAACCTTGTAAAGAATTATATCCTTATGCATGCATGACAACTTCATACTTCCTCTTTTGTTTATGACATGAATTATGTTCATTAAATAGTTTAAAACTTATGGATTTCGAAGTTACTCATAAATCGTTTCAAGTAGGAGACCATAAGTTCTAGTTGGTGGATTCAATTGCAATTTTTTTTTCAAAAATTAAAGTGTATAATAATAATATACTATTAGCTTGGCAAGATAGCTATTATTAAATACAATCAACATGACCATACAAACAAATAACATAAGTCATAACAGAAACAAATCCATAGCAGCTTTAATCCATCACCCCCAGAAACAAATCCATAGAAGAAACAAAATAACTCACCCTTAAAAGACAAATCCATAGTAGAAACAAATACCATAAGTCATAAAAAAAACAAATACCATAACAGAAACAAACCAAGAGTAGACAGTAAAAACACAACAGAATGATACTCACTTACGAAAAGCTCTGATGAGGAAGCTTGATATGGAAGCCATATATAAAAGTTAAGGTCTTCTGTAGTTGATCATATCGTTCGTAAGCATATGGATCATCTGATCGGTTAAAAATGCTTACATATTGAAAAAATTATAGAAAGGTGTTAACCACATGTCGGTAAACGTTTTCTGTGAAGTTCTCGAAAGATTGGAGTTTGTTTTGTTCAAGAAAACTGCTTCGGAAGTTGAGATGGAACCGAAATTAGATATTTCGCATTTTCTTCATCTTTAACCCTTTCATGAACGATCCGAGCCACATAATAAGGTCTATGTTACGTGTTACATGTGGTATCAGAGCGGTTATGTGATCAGGTTGCCGGAAACGAAGGTTTTTAATTTTCATCTATTATAGTTTTCATCTATTATGATATTTCTATCATGTTTTATTAAATCTCATCTACATATTCATATGGACTTTATATAAATATATGGATTATATTTAATGGAACAAGATTGGATGTAACAGATGAGTTGATGTGTTTTGAAGTAGATCCACCCATCCCCATAAAGACGTGATCAGAAACTGTCATTTCCTTGAATTGCACCAGCTTGTAGATCAAGTACGGATACTACAAGAAATTAGCTGTTTACCAACGAAAAAACCGACGATAAATGGGAGAATTCCGTCGGTAATAATATTTACTGACAGAATAAAATGATAAACAAAGGCGTCATTAATACGATCGTAGGTAAATTTAACGACAAAAAATATATGTGTCCTTCCATCGGTAAAATATACCAACGGACATATGTAACCGTCAATAAACCGTCGTTAAGATAATTGAAATGGTTTCAATATTACTGACGGAAGAAGAAGAATGGTCGGTAAATACGATAAACAATTACCAACGGTTTATGGTATTCCGTCAATAAATATAGTGTTTTTTGCGACAGTTTTGTGTATTCCGTCAGTAATTGAAATTAAGAATTTTTTTTTAAATCCTGACATGAAATTTTAATCAATGATCTTATAAAAATGCATAATTTCAACAGTTATGAATTATCTGTGCATAATAAATTTATTATATTTAATTTGTTTAAACAGGAAGTTGAATGATGATATAAAGCTAAAATTTTCTTAACTGATAATAAAAAACATTACAGTGTACATAATAAGTCTTTGTAATTGAAAGCAAATGACTACAACAATCCTAATGTGCTAGTGATGGCAGGTGCTCTGAGCTGCTACCCCTCCCCTTCAACTGCTCCATCTCCTGTCTTAGCTAAGCCATCTATTCCATCAATGTTTGCACTATAGTCCGAAGCTCAATGACTTCATTGGTTTGCACTGATCTAATAGATGCTATTGTATTGGACATGGAGGATTGTGAATAACATGTATTCACAAATAAACCTAGCCCGAATATTTGTCCACGACAGTCCCTACCACTGACAGCATCAAGATACGTCTGAGTGTTATCAACAAGTTGTTCCTCCTGATACTATCGCTGAATCGTTTATTGTATTTGGTCCTATTAGAAAGCAATGTTTAGATTAGTAAGGGATTATTTTTAAGAAACAATAATAATGCTTTAATTTGACATATATTCAGCTCTCTATATCGACTATTGACGAATGTTACACCGTCATGCTTCTTCGTGTGAGTGTGCAAAAACAGCTGAGTAGGTGTAGGCCTCATGCCCAAAGACTTTTCCTTCATATTTAACATAAATTGTTATAAGTGAACTACATTTTATAAAAATTTCGGCAGAATTTCTTCTATTTTATGATATTCTCCTGTCGAACAAATAAAATCATGAACACGGTCATATATGACATTAGACATTTATACCATTATCATTATCTATAATACTATAAAGTAAAATATTTACAATATAAGTGTCAAGTTTATATACTTACAAGTCTCTGTATGCTCGTGGTGGGTTATTGATCCTCCTATATCACACCAATAAAGTTGTGATAACGATGTACGAACTCGTTGTCTCATACTCTATGTATGATGACATCGATACCGTAATCCTAGAAAATTCTTTTGAAATAAGAAGAAAAAATTTAAACTACTATAATGTAATAATATTTATCTAATTAGTGTATATAAATTAATATAAAAGAAAATAAATCTTTATTGTACCTCAAACTCCTAAAAGTAAAATCCCTTTGTTGCTTAAGAGATATTCTTCCACATAATTTGTTATAAATCCAATCCCCCCTTCATACTCATTTAAGTTGACAGACGATTCTACTTGATTACTACTTGAGGCACTACAAATGTTGGGTTTCCCGCGTCGTGTCCACTCAAAATAATTAGGGACAAACCCTTTTCTCAATAAATGCCCATTAACTTAATCAATAGGAAGGAAATATTTGTATTTACACTTTTTACAAGGACATCTGTTCTTTGTCCCATCCATATATGTAGGTTGAGAACATACATAATGAATAAAAGCTTAAACTCCGGCAACAAATTCAGGATTAATGTAACCATCAGGTGTTAATCGTCTATACATCCAAGATCTATCAATGTAACTCATTTCTACGAAACTGTTAATTTAAAACAGTGATTCCATAGTTAGTACCATTCATGCTTGCCAAATATTACAAAACATCTAAGATAAGACTTGTGAATCAAGATAATAAGTTCTCGTTGTGATTCCTAGACTCCTCACATATTTCACCGATAAGCCTCACAGGAGCTCCATCACGGGTAATGGGTTAAGATTTATGGGTTCAAATCTAAAATATTTGTAAACTTAAGATCGAACATATATATTTGTAATCATATATGTTACATAATAAGTTTGACATTTAACCTATATTAAATATGTACTAGTACCAAATATAATAAGTATTCATAAAAATATGAATACTTAATTTAATAAATTGTTTTAACAATTACAATTTTAAAAAGATGCGTGTTAAAATTTACACATGAAAAATAAAGAGAAGCTAATAAATTTAGAGAGCATCAATAAAATAACGGATTGACATAATTAAAGTAATTATAACAATAATATAAGTCAAACTCATCCTATATTAATTCATTGATAAACTGAAGTTCATACCACAAACAAGTTTCAATTAGTGCAAGCCAAACATCGGCCATGTAATACGTTCAAGTGGGAAATTCAAATCGCAAACAAAAACCCAAATTAAACAAAGTTCAAAAAAGGATAGCAAAAAAAATTCACTTACCTTAACTAACACGCAGAAGGTTCTTCCTGAACGTACGTGAAATAAGAGGATGACGAACCTACAGTGAAAAATAAAGTAGATGCATATAAATTTAGATGATACAATTTCACTTACACAAAAATATAAGAGAATAATATGATATTTAAGATACATGAACCTTTTCAACTTTTGACATCAAACATTGGTCATATTAAAGTTAACAAGCAAAACTCACATTTTCACTGTAGTATGGTAATTTCATTAATGAGCAACCACAAATCAGCAAAGTACAAAATAAAATGAAAGTTTTACTAGAAACTAAAAACACTAAATCAAAGCATGAAGCAACTATGAAATAAAAATAGAGAACAATATAAACAATATATATAATGAGTGATAGCTAGTATAAATATCGAGTTTAACGTGCTAAAAAGAAATACAAAACGTAAGATGAATGTATGTTTATGTACCGAACTAATAACCTCAATGCAAATGCAATATAAAAGTTAAATAGATATCAAAAGTTGTTCGAAATATAGACAAAGTTTAAGATTACCAATGAAATTTAAATTTAAAACAAACAAGATAACAAATAGTTATAGTGTTTCTTGGAAATAAAAGGACATGGATTTTGAAAAGTGTCATCACGTTGAATTTATAATTAATGTCACTTAAATTAAATTTATAAGTAATTTTCTTAAAATACATAATTTACCATATGTTTCATGCACAAGAAAATTTATCTAGTATGTATATGAAAAAATAACAAAGGCATTCCATTAATGTATAAAAATAAATTAAGCATTAGTATATCATTATTCATGCTTATTTGTCTTTAATTTGCAACTTGTTTCCAAGTGATTCTAGTTAAAATTTAATAATAATTAATTGTGATATTTAAATATGTGAAATTAATCATAATTAGATATAGAAGATAGACTTCACTCGGATAGAACAAACATGTCAATAAAAATTGAGATAAAAGAGACATACAAAATTTAAAATATGGGAAAAAACACGAAAACTTTCCATTATAGAAAATAAAGATTACAAAGGAAGATCTCCTAATACATACAAAAAACCAATACATAAGCACATAGAAAAGAGATATAAGTCTCCTTGTATAGCATTGTTAGGCTTCCAATTATGCCCATTTTGGTGTAGGATAAAAGCCAATATAAGATTAATATAATTTATGTGGTATATAATTAAAAATAATTTTAAATATAAACAAAATTTAAAATTATTTAAATACAAAGATTTTGGTTTTGAATTCTTCAAAATATTTTAAAATTGAAATATCTCAAATATTATTCATAATAAAAAGAAAATGCTACTAATTATGTGATTAATTTCAACCAAAATTAAATACTATTTTGTATTTTGTACCAATACCATTGAGTAGGAGATGTTAAATACTATGGATTAAATAATTCAATTTTATATATTGAATCTTAAGATATTGAAGTGAAGTTATAGCTAAGCAACTCAAGTATGCATGTTCATGTTGAACCTTTTCTATATTCAGTTCCTACAACCCCTAAATTAACCTCCAAGGTAATAAACTCTTAGGACTTAATGACGCTTATACAATCCATATCACAATAGTCTTACCTCTAAATCATTACAAATTTGTTTAATTCCTTAGTTATATGCATGTAAACCACATATAATCCTTTTACATCCATGTTTTAACCCTTTTCTCATTCAACTTTTATTTATTCTCTCAAGATCAATTACCATCTACTACTACATTACCTTTTAAAAATAGGGTCCTATCTATATGTATCATCTCTTAACTTAGAACATATTTCTAACCATCCTTATGCTTTTACACAATGTAAAACCATTATCAAAATTTAAAGAACTATTAGGTGCACTTCAAAATGGACCAAACCAAAACCAAACAAAACACTTAAGGAAACCTATTAGAAAGAATTAACTAACTTCATCTTCCAACTAAAACAATCACAACAAAGAAGACGCATTTTAACAAACACCTAATATGCATCAAACAACCTTTGCAACATCACAACCAAATTTCAAAACTCAACCTTCTAACATTAACATTTCAACCTTAATTCTTCTTACTCATTCACAAATTACTCAAACATAGCAAACAAATCAAATAAACAAACAAAATTACTTAACAGAAAACTTAAACTATTTGAAATATTCCTCACAAAAATGCAATGGCCATGGGAGAAGAGGATGAGCTTCTGATGCTGACCACAACTCGGATGTCTGACTAGAAAGTAGGGGGAGTCATCCCCGGAAAAGAGGAGATGACGAGGGAGGGAGGAGAAGAAAATCGATCAAGATCCGATGGTGGGGAGGGGGGGGGGGGGAGCCAGCTGTGTCTTCTTAAAACCAGAACAAAATCGTTTGGTGTTAAACCAAACAACATCGTTTTATTTAAGTTAATAACATTCAATCGCAAGGAGACGACAATGCATTTGTTTAAAATTTAGCGATGGAATTTACCGTCACTAATATTCCATCGATACTGACAAATTTTCATTTCTCTGCCAAAATTTCCTGCCTTGTATGTCGACGGTAATTGGTCCATCACTAAATTATATTTTCACGTCAAACTTACTTACGAAAAACTAAAAACATGTTGACGATTTGCATCGGTTTATTTTTCATCATTAATTTTCTGTCGACAATTCCTTATTTTCTTGTACTGCACAATTGTGCGTGACTAGATGAAATTTTTACAATCAATTTTACCAACGGAATTAAATTTTTCGTCTCTTTTCGGTCTGTAATTTTACTTCGCTATTTATCATTTTTCTTGTAGTGGGAGTATCTAAAGCTAACAACCTTTAAAATATTCATCGCTATATCATAAGCATTTTAAAAATTTAAGATATTTTAACTTTTTTTGAAAAATATGTATAACACTTAACTATAAATAAAGAAAAAGAAAATTTTAATTATAAATAGGAAGAAATGCAAATTGCCAAAAATAATGCAACACAACACCATCTGGCTGAACATTGATTTGTTTTTTATTTTTTATTCTCTTTTGGAAGAGCAAAATGAAATCATACACGATATTATTGATTTTGCACATTACAATTATTTGTACATGCATTCGTTGACATTTTCAGGCATAATTAATTGTTAAAATGCAATTAAATATGACTAGTGAATTATTGGGACTGAATCTTTTTTTGGAGAGTCATATTATTATTTCAGAATTTTTGATGAATTTTTGGAAATTTTCAAAAATTTGGGGGTACATTTGGACTAAGACAAATGTTAAGTGGTATGATAGATTGATACATCAAAATTTTGGATAATTAAGCCTAAAATTAAGTGACGTTTGGAATAGTTAAATTGGTGACAAATGGATTACAAATTAATTGACAAATGGATCAATTATTGTGTGACAAGTGGACCAATAATTAGGAGACATATGTAAATCATTTATGGATTGACAATTATTTTGCGTACCCATATCCATATCGTTTTTCGTGATGTTGGTTTGAATGATCGTATTGATTTCCTCTCGTCTTCCTCTATTAAAGAATTCCTCAATGGTTCAGAATGTAATGATTCTATAAGTTTTTCAACTTATATAACATCACCAAAGGACATGTCCTTTGGAATTGGAAGAGAGAGGAAAAGGATCCGTGACCCATTTGAGACCCATTCTATAATACCCAATAACCATTATCTTGGGTGCTTTTCATGGTACTCAAACTATAAGTTACATGGGACATAAAATAGTCTAACATTCTCCCACTTGGCCCATGTGACGACTTGGTGATCCAATAATAAAACTTTAAGTGCACACAATACATGGAATCGATCAAGTCATCTTTACCTGAATTAAGCTGATGGGATCATGGCGGTCATAAGTTATATAACCTGATTCTTTCTATGTATCACAGAATCAACTCAACTCATCAAACTTTAAGTGGATAATTCGGTAATTGTTATCTCACAAATAATAATTATTGTATACAACATAATATGGATAACCAGTAAGTGAGCAAAAACATATGACTGTAATTGAATTCATAAGTGTCAAAACAATTCGAGCAAGACAATGATATGTATATATGTCATAATACTATGCTAACAAGGACTTATTTATAAGGCCCATACGTTCAACTTGACCAATAAATATTTTAGGCGGTAAGCTTTTCGTTAACGGATCCGCTATCATGAGATCGGTACCAATATGCTCAATTGACACTTTATGTTTTTGCACTTCTTCTTTCACAGACAAATACTTCAAATCCATGTGTTTCGCACCCTTGGAATATTTGTCATTCTTAGAGAAGAATACGGCTGCAGAATTATCAAAATAAATTCTTAGCGATCCGCAATCATCGTCGACAAGACCAAGACCTAAGATAAAGTTCTGCATCCACAATCCATGAACTGTGGCCTCAAAGCACGCCACAAATTTAGCCTTTATAGTGGAAGTAGGAATGAAGGTCTGCTTTCCATTTTTTCACGAAATGACTCCTCCAGCTAATAGGAACATGTAACCGAATGTAGATTTCCATGAGTCTACACAACCGGCATAGTCTGAATCCGAGTAACCTATCACTTCGAGATGGGTTGATTTGCTATATGTGAGCATATAGTCCTTAGTGCCTTGTAAATGCCTAAGGACTTTCTTTGCAGTTTTCCAGTGACCTAGTCTAGGATCACTTTGATATCGTCCTAGCATTCCAACAGGAAAACTGATATCTGGCCTAGTGCATGTTTGAGCATACATTAAGCTCCAAACTACTGACGCATAAGGAATAGACTCCATGTCTTTACGTTCCAAATCGTTTCATGGACATTGCATTAGACTAAATTTGTCCCCTTCTAAATTGGTACTATCCCTGTGGAGCATTTTTTCATTTGAAATCTTTCTAATATTTTCTCGATATAACCTTTCTGAGACAATCCTAACAATCCTTGTGATCTATCCCAGAATATTTCTATTTCTATCACATAGGATGCCTCACCCACATCTTTCATTTCGAAATTATTAGAAAGAAAATTCTTTACATCATGTAACAAAACAACATTATTTGCAGCAAGAAGAATATCGTCAACATATAGAACTAATATTATGAACTTGCTCCTACTCACCTTCATGTAGATACACCGATCAATGGTGTTTTCTGCAAAACCATAAGACGTAATGATATCATTAAACTTAAGATACCATTGTCGGGAAGCTTGTTTCAGTTCATATATTGACTTCTTTAATTTACACATTAAGTGTTCCTTTCCTGTGGTCACGAAACCTTCCGGTTGATCCATATAAACTTCTTCTTCCAAGTTATCATTAAGAAAGGCAGTCTTTACATCCATTTGGTGAAGCTCTAAATCATAATGAGCCACCAGTGCCATAACAATTCTTAAAGAGTCATTCTTTGAAACTGGAGAGAAGGTCTCTTTATAGTCAATACCATCCTTTTGAGTGTAACCTTTGGCAACCAGTCTGGCTTTATACCTTTCAATGTTGCCTTGTGAGTCACGTTTGGTCTTAAAGACCCATTTACAACCCACTTACTTTGCACCTTCCGGCAACCTAGTTAATTCCTAGACATTATTGTCATCCATTGAACTCTTCTTTCATAGCATTAAACCATCTTTCAGAACTGTTACAATCCATGACTTGTTTGAACGAGTCTGGATCTTTATCAATGCTCAAGTCACATTCATGTTCAAGTGAGTAAATTTCGTAGTCACTTGAGATAGCTGGTCTTCTTTGCCTTACAGACCTTCGTAATGCTACGCCTTGTGACATTACTTGATCATTTGTAACTTGATAATTATTAGCTGGTTCGTCATTAATATGTTCAATTTATGGAATTGGAACATTAATCTGTTGTTCCGATATGTTGCGTGATCGTGATGCAACAAGAGGAATAACAACCAGTGGAATCATGTCCGATGTAGTCAATTCTACTCGACTTTGAGTAGTTTCTACTCGATTCTCATGAATATCCACTTTTTGTGATTCTCCACTCCCACTGATTTGACCATTCTCAATGAATCGAGCATTACCAGACTCAACTATTCTCGTACTATGGTTAGGATAATAAAATCTATACCCCTTTGACTTTTCAGGATAGTCGATGAAATAACCACTAACGGTTCTCGCATCAAGCTTCTTTTCATGTGGATTATACAGCCTTACTTTCACGGATAACTCCAAATATGGAGGTGTCGTAAACTAGATTTCCTTCCGTCCACGATTCATAAGGTGTCTTAGAACGCCTTACTAGGAATCCTATTTAGCAAATCGTTAGGGTCTTTAATGCATGCATCCACAATGATAAATGTATAGTACTATTACTTATCATGCTCCTAACCATTTTCATTAAAGTACGATTTCGCCTTTCAGCTACACCATTTTGTTGTGGTGTACCAGGCATTGTGTATTGCGCACATATACCTCGACTAGCAAGAAACTTTACAAATGGACCTAGACATTGTCCACTTTCGTCAAATTTTTCGTAATATTCACCACCTTTATCAGACCTCACTGTATTTACTTTTTTATCTAACTACCTTTCTATCTCATTAATGAATACCTCTAGGATGTCCATAGTCTGAGACTTCTCATGTAGTAGATAAATATATTTATATCGTGAGAAGTCAACAATAAAGGTAATGAAATATTTTTCGCCGCCCTAAGAAGGAACGTTGAAAGGACCACAGATGTCAGTGTGTATTAATTCAAGTAATGCGTTACTTCTTGTGGCTGGATGTTTTGATATATGTTTGGTTTGCTTACCTTGAATGCAATCCACACATATATCCCAGTCAACAAAATCCAAAGGAGGTAAGATTTCATTTTTCACTAACCTCTATACCCTTTCTTTGGATATATGACCTAATCTTTTATGCCACATAAAAGCAGAACATTCATTATGTGCACTACGTTTATTTCCTATAATATGATCAACATGAAACAGAGATTCAACAAAATCAACATCAAGATTGAAATGATATAAACAATCAATTAATGTACCAGAACCATAATAGTACTTATGTTTATAAAATGAAAAAAAATTGTTTCCAATCTTAAATTGAAATCCTTCATCATCCAATTTTGCAACAGAAACTATATTTCTAGAAAATTCAGAAACATAAAGACATTTTTCTAGATCTAGGTAACACCCAGTGTCCAAGATCAATCTGTACGTCCCAATGCCCTCTATCCATGCCTTCATTCTGTTCCCCATATACAAGAACTTTTCAATTCCGTTTATGGTCTGGATTGTAAGGAATCCCTGTTTAACATGTGACACATGAGTAGTTGCACCAGAATCTAACCACCAAGTATTTTTAAACACATCAATAAGATTTGATTCAAAACATACTGAGACATAGTATGTACCTTTCTTTTCGAACCAAGCCTTTCTTTTCGGACATTTTTTCTGAAAGTGACCAGGCTTCTTACAGAAGTGGCACCTCTTATCTTTCTTGATTCGACCCTCATTAACTTTTCCAAGAGCTTTGTCCTTATCTTTGCCTTTCTTTCGTGGTTTATTCTTGCTGCTACTACCACCTTGATGAAATGTGAGATGAATGGAGTGTTCCTTTATTTTCTTCAATCTCCCTTCCTCCTGAACTAACATGGCCTTAATTTCTTGAAGGTTCTATTTTTCTTTAATAGTGTTATAATTCACTTGGAACTGGCCAAACTTTAGAGGAAGTGAATTGATTATGAACTGTACTAAAAAGATTCACTCACATCCATACCCATAGATTTCAACTTTGTAGCTAGGATTGACATATGAGTTATATGATCATGAATGGGCTGTGACCATTCAAACTTCTTGTTCGTTATCTCACTCATTAAAGTCCCTACTATAGACTTGTTAGCTATATCAGATTGGGAGTATTATTTAAGCTTCAACATGAACTCTTTTGCATTGTCCGTTTTAGGCATTGATGGTTTGACATTTTCTGTGATCGTCATTCGTATTAAATTCAAGCTCAGCCTATTAGACCATTCCCAATCCTCATTATAAGACTTGTCAGCTTCAAAACTGGCCTCAGTTATGGCTTCAGGCCTTACATCTGAAACTATGGCCAAGTTCAAATCCATTACACCCAGTTGGAACTGGATTTGTTCAGACCAATCCCCATAGTTTAGACCATTGAATTTAATCAAGCCATTGCCTAAGGCGAACAAACTTGTATATGTTGCACATACAACATATAGTTCACATTAATGCTTTTAGTAAACCTAAATGGATTCGAGCTAACTAATAAACATTAATTATGCATTTAAATTTTCCTTTGGGTGAAATTTAAACACATAGACGTAACCTATTATGATGCATATATAAGACTATAATGGACAATCAAGCATATTACAGTCAATATGCATGTTATCTTTGGATATACAATCATATTAACTTAATATGTTGATAAAATCCCTAATTAATATTATTAATTATAAGCAATGGTCCACCTTTGGATGACCTCCTAGCATTATAATTAATAAACTCAATTGTTTAGTTGAAACTGTATGTCATTTTAGCATCCTATCATGATGAACAATTGAACAAATCTCAATTAAATGCTTAAAAAAAATTTCAAGCTAGGCCACTTTGGTGACTAACAAGCTTTCCATGCAATAAACATTTAATTGACAATTATCATACATGACAAAATTTAATTTAACTAGTTTGGTCACTTTGGTGACAAACAAACTATTAAAAAATGTCCATAATGTCATGTATGATATTCTACATATACTAGTAAAATTTAATTCCAACTATTACATAATATAAAATCAATTATGAATTAAATACTCTTTTATAATTGGGCTATAAATATCTATTAACTCAATATAACCCTTAATGGCCCAAAACTCATCAAAAAATCAGTCCATAAGCTCATTATTGGGCTTGAAGCCCATCTGGCCAGCGTCTTAAAGGGTAGGGCTACGCCTGGCGCGTGCACTGCACGCGCTAGTGCCTCCTCTAGCCAACAACGTCTGGCGCGTGTACAACACGCACCAAACGCTGTTCATCGTCTTCCTTCGCCGATTCTGTTTTTTTTTAAACTTTCATGGGTTTATTTCAAACCACAAGCCATCTCAACGTCGTTCTTTCATGGGTTTTGTCCATACTACAGAAACATGTCTTTAAAATTGGTTCAAGATAAATCACTTTAATAACCAAAATTTGTTTTTAGTTTCAAGAACCAATCTTTTTGTTTCAAAAAACAAATTTTTCGGTTCCTTTCTAACACCCATAATCATCAGGAGATGATGGCATCATTCCAATTTAAAACCTTCATCAACACAAATAAAACGCAACAAATATTCTCATAATTAAACATGAAGCAACAAATTCGGTTCTTTCTCATGTATATGTTTCTTACTCTAACCCATACACATCACATATCAACACTGAACATTCATTATGATTTCTGGAATTTCAATTCATTCAAAAACATTTATGTTGATAACGCACTTCACATAAAGTTCAATGTAATATCCAAAAACCAATTTCGAACATGTATGGTAATATAAAAACAACAATTCATCTGACACCAAAAATCTTTTCAGTATATATGAATAAACAAAACATAAGTATGTGGCACAGATGTCGTATATGAAGAAAACATGGACATGATAATACAGAAAACAATCATTACGGCAGACAACAAACAATACATCACCGTGCTTTATATCAAAAACATATATGGTAGAAAATAACGTAGAAAACAAATCATGAAACAATATCGTCACAAATAGCATAAACAATCACGGTGAATGGCAGACAACAATAATGCAATACCCATGGCTCTGATACCAATTGTAAAACATTTATGGATCGACAATTATTTTGCATACCCGTATCCATATCGTTTATCGTGATGTTGATTTGAATGATCGTATTGATTTCCTCTTGGTTATGTCCAATTTTGATAGGGCTGGGCGCTGCTGCTTGGATCCATGAGATTGGTTGCCTTTAGCTTAGAGATATCTGCAAAACAACAAAGGCACACCGGGGGTTGACTGCCGATAGGCCCCTCCGATGCTCAAGTTAGTCTTTTTCTTGTGAGGGTTTTGGTGGCTAGGAATAAAGAATAATAGGGTTCTCCAGTCGTACCTTTTTTATGATGAGGTAATGAACTTATATATGAAGAATACCTACTAGGTTTAGGTCTTCCCTTATGAGTGGGAAGTCATCGTCTATGAATGGGTCGTCTATGCCTAGGCCTGGGCCTAGTACGACCGACCCAACCATAAGCCCCCTACTCCTCAACTCTGATCATGGAGAAGGGTCGATGGAGTACATAAGGATTGTGCGGCTCATCCGCATGACAGCTCATGATAGGCCCGATCGATCGGACATCGTCGTTTAGTGCATGACAGCTCGGGATAAGACCGATCGATCGAGGGTAGAGATAGGACCAATCAATCAAATGTAGACATAAGATCGATTGATCGAGCGTAGAGATAGGATCGACCAATCGTACGTAGACGCCTAAGCAAAGCACTGGATTTAATCATTACTTACAGCACGTATCTACTGGTGAATTTTCAAAAATTGAAATGAAACATCTTTGCAACTGCTGTGTAGCTGTCACACACGTCCTTTCAAGCTATCTGTGCGTTCGTGTCCCGTCCTTTCATTGCTTGTGTTGTTCGAGTGTCCCTGTCCTTTCGATTCTTGTGCGCTCTGGATAACTGATAACCCTAATTCGCAAGGCTCAGATTTTGCCACGCGTCCATGTTCCACCTGTACGCCCATTCAGTATTCTGTTATAAATGCTTGGAATTGATACACTTCTTCACTTTCTGCGTGTTTGATTCTCCAGTCTTTGCTTCCTCTCTTTTTCATCTCCTTGTTCGCAGTCATCGAAATTTCCTTTTTCACCATCATCCAAATCCCTAACTCCAGTCACTAAACTACGTACGTCCTTTCTCTGATCCTTATCCTACAAATTTCTTTTTCGTACTCATGTTGTCGACTAGCCCTAAAGGTGAACTTAGACTTAGGGATGAAGCTAGCTCCCCCTCTCCTATTTCATCGCCTCCTCGCCAGCCTTCACTACGAGCATCCCCGGGTCATAGCGAAGAAGTAAGTATGGTTCTGAGGGAGCTCCATTGGGAACTGACCGCCGAGAGAGCTTTACAAATTGTTGGGCCGCTGGAGATAGCGGCAGAAATGGTGGAGGTGCCGGAGGCCGGTGAGAATGAAGCGCCGAAGGTAGGGGAAATGAGGAAATTAGGGTGAGTGCCCAGAAGGATGGGAAAGTTGTTGACAAGCCACCGACTGACCCATCAACGATGACCGAAAGGGAATTGAACCGATCGATTATAAAAAATAATATCCCTTCGTCTTGGAGACCTAGGCTAGCCGGTAAGAACGAACGGATTTATAGCAGTATAAGCAGCTATTTCGTTGTTTCAGACAACTTTTTCTCGACCGGCGGTATGCAGCTTCCGTACGCCCTTATTATCGATGAGGTATGCTGCACCTACCAGCTAAGGCCGAGCCAGATTTTGCCGAACGGTTGAAGGTTTGTTAACGATCTGGCTCTACTGTGCCATCACTTTGGATGTCCCCCATCGGTCGGCATTCTGCGCTACTTTTTGAGGATGAACCAGAGCTCAAGTGTCGGGACCGAAATTTCTCACTTCCAATATAGAGATGCGATATATCGCCCGGCTGGGACAACTTCAGTAATTAAGGCCTGGAAGATAAAGTATTTCCTTGTGAGGCCCCCAGGATCTTCTTATGAGTCCAGGCCATGGAGATATCCTTTGTCCGAGCGATGGAACGACATCTCCAATCTATCCCTTACTAGGGAGGAATGGGAAGTGATCGATAGGATTAAGGCACTCGATCGATATTCTTTCGACAATCTCGTTCTGGGGTATCGTGAAGGGGCATCAGCTGATGCCTTTTTAACTGATCCCCCTCCTCGAATTAGTGGGCTAGAAGAGGAAACTGCCCCTCTCGGTTAACTCCTCGTAGTTTAACTATTTGCTGTATTCACAAGTACTAGTTTCGATTTTTAATCCTGCTTCTATAATTGTGCAGCCATGGCAAAGCACAAGGACTTCGCCGGGTCCTCCAGTCTCCCTAAATTCAAAAGCCAACCCAAAGGGCCTAGATCTTCTTTGAAGGTGAAGAAGCAAAGGAAGGAGGCAGAGGTCAGCAAAGACATCGCTCAGCTAATGATGCTGGACCAGTCTACAGCATTGCTGACCCTTCCGTCCACTGAGGACCGACCTGACGAGTCTGTGTCGTTGCCGATCCAACCGGTGAGTGAGGACTGAGCGGATACGGAGGAAGAGATGGAGCCACCATTCAAAAGAGAAAAGATCGCTCGGAGTGTTGATCGATCATCCTGCCAACTAGACAGAGGAAAGGGGGAAGAGCGAGTGCCCTGCTTAGATAAAGGCAAGGGGAAAGAGCGAGCCTCCAACGGTGGAAAGTGGGTGTCCACGATCAGCCTTGATAAGACTGCATCGATTAGGGACATCAATGTTGCCCTGCATATTGCCCAGAAGGTTGTTCCTCCTGCGGACGAGAAATTTTTGGATACGCTGAACAACAAGGAGCTGATGGCTAGTCTCGTCCGTGGCTGTGCCAAGGATCTGGCGTTTGCCTCTGCGATGCATCAGCATATCGATCAGCTCGATGAAGTCAACCAAATGATGGACCGGGAGGTTCATAATCTTTTTGAGCAAGTTAATGCTTTAAGAGCTGAACTTTTAGAGGCAAAGGAGGAGAAGGACGTCTTACGAGCTCAACTCTCTTCACTGGAGGAGGAGAAGAGTGTTTTAGAGGAAGAGAAGGGCGTTTTGAGAGCTCAACTCATTTCAGGGGAGGAGGAGAGGAGTAGAGCGGTTGCTTCCAGTGGTGAGCTAGAAAGTGAATGTCGAGCATTGCAGTTCAGTAATGAGGGCCTAAAGAGAGAGGTGCTTGATGCCAATTCGAAGGCAAAAATGGAGGAGGAGCTTCGTTTGAGAGTCCTCCATGACTGTCATGAGGCGGTGATGGATAAAATGAAGGCTGAGAGGAAGGTGCTGGAGTTGCAAGGCTCCGTCAAGGAGCAAAGGGTTGAAGCGATAAAGCGATGGAAAGAGCGGTACTTATATGAGGAGTGTAAAGAATTTGCTTGCGACTTGGCTCTTTCCATCTTGAGGAACTGCCACAGCGTTTATGTCCCTGATGGGTTGGATGGTCCTTCATTCAAGAATTATGTCGAGTCGATGCTTCCCTTCGAGCTCGGCCTTTCACTTGAGGAGGTGAGAGAGATAGCTGAGAAGGAAAGAGAGGCCTTGCCGGATGAGATGTTGGACCTGAGTTCAGATGAGGGAGAGGGTGTTTCTCCGTTGTTTTCTCCTGCCAATCCGGCTGCTGGCACTTCCTCCCCAACCGAAGGGTCAGAATGATTTTTCCCTTTTCAAGGCTCATCTGGTCAGGCTTGTGACCAGAATAGAAATAAAAACTTATTTTTATCCTTCGTTGCCTTCTTTATTTGGTGTGTTAAGACAGGGTTGTCTTTTCGAATAGCAGGTAGCGAACGAGTGCGCTCAATATGCATCGATCGATTATGAAGTTTGAGAGAGTCATGGTCGACTGAGGCCAGAGAAGTTGGCCGAACGATGCTAAGGCCGAGTGATCCAAGATTTTGGCTCTTGGCATCGCCTGGTTCTAAGATTCGGTCTTAGCAACCTGGCCGAGCAATGTCGAGGTCGAGCGATCCAAGATTTTGGCTCTTGGCATCGCCTGATTCCAAGATCCGGTCTTGGCAACCTGGCCGGGCGATGTCGAGGTTGAGCGATCCAAGATTTTGGCTGTTGGCATCGCCTAGTTCTAAGATCCCGTCTTGGCAACCTGGCCGAGCGATGTCGAGGCCGAGCGATCCAAGATTTTGGGTCTTTGTATCGCTTGGTTCCAAGATCCGGTCTTGGCAACCTGGCCGAATGATGTCGAGGTCGAGTAATCCAAGATTTTGGCTCTTGACATCGCCTGGTTCCAAGATCCGGTCTTGACAACCTGGCCGAAAGATGTTGAGGTCGAGTGATCCAAGATTTTGGCTCTTGGTATCGCCTGGTTGCAAGATCCCGTTTTGGCAACCTAGTCGAATGATGTAGATAGCGATCAGTTGGTAGAATTTTCTCCTCTTGCCCAATTTAGTGAGATTTTTCTTGCCAAAAAATTTGAAACCCCTTTATTAATGATGACAAGGGCGTGGGCTATTAAAAAACCTGACTGGCAAGGCTAGGAAAAAGGTGCCCACAAGTTGCGTGTACAAAAACATAAACAATAATAAATAAACAAAGAAATAAGTGAACCAAAATAAAGCTTATCTATTGGTAGAACATCCTCAGGTTTTGAGAATTCCAGGGCCTCGGTAGAATCTTGCCGTTCGTATCGCGCAGGATGTAAGAGCCATGTCCAGCTTGTTTGACCACTTGATAGGGTCCTTCCCATATCTGACCGAGCTTCCCAGGATGTTTTCCAGCCGCCTCGGCCTTTCGCAGAACATACCCACAGACCTTTATGTCGCTCGGCCTTACCATTTTATTGTAAAACTTGGTTGCTTTTTGTATGATAGCTTCTGAATGAGCGGCTGCCCTATCTCTGTCTTCACTGAGAAGTACCAGTTCTGCCTTGCGGTCTTCATCATTCCTTTCTTCTTCGTAACTCGAAATTCGTTAGTTATACAAGATTACTTTCTATCGACTAAGGCCTCTCCTCAAGGTCATTACGAGCGGTGTCTCACTAGTGGCCTCGTTTGGGGTTGTTCTGTACACCCACAACACTTCATCTACTTCGTCCACCTAAGTCTTACGTCCATCTAAGCACTTCTTGAGGGCACTCATTATCTTTTTGTTAGTATTCTCCGCAAGACCATTGCTTTGAGGATGAGCTACTAAAGTCAACTAGAGCCTTATCTTCAGTCGTTCATAGAAATCTTTGAACTTGTCGTTGTCAAACTGCCGACCATTATCTGTAACCAAAACCATAGGCATCCCAAAACGACTCAATATTTTTTTGCGTACGAAGTTTTTGATTTTCTGCTCAGTGATGGTGGCGACCGCTTCCGCTTTTACCCATTTAGTGAAGTATTCAACTGCCATTATCAGAAACTTCTTCTGTCTCGAACCAAGAGGAAAAGGACCTAGTATGTCCATTCCCCATTGAGCAAAGGGAATGGGATGGCTCATAATTTTCAGCTGCTCGGTCAGCTGGTGAGACAAATTGCTATTCTTCTGGCAGGTCTCGCATCGGTTAACTTTCTCTTGACAATCCTTCTTCATCATCAGCCAATAATACCCCTGTCTGATCAATCTGTGAGCCAACATTCTGCCTCCTAAATGATTTTCGCACATTCCTTCATGAACTTCAGCCATTGCTCGTTCTGCCTCTTCTTCATTCAAGCAATGTAGTAGCGACAGTCATAAGAACGCTTGTACAGAATGTCATTGACAATCACATATTAAGCCGCCTTTACTCTTAGTTTCCTAGCCTCCAAAGCTTCCACCGGCTGTGTTCCCTTAAGAAGGTACTGCCTAATCGGCTCCATCTAACTTGACCATTCATCGCCTGCTTGAAGGACTTCATTAGCCTTCTGGATGCTAGGTTGGTCGAGCCGCTCGATCAAGATGTTGTTCCTGGCATTTTGATCGAAAGCCATCTTGGAAAGTGCGTCTGCCTGAGCATTTTGCGTCCGTTCTATCCTGCTGACCGAGCATTGCTCAAAATTATTCAACTCCTATTTTACCAATTCCAGATACTTGATCATGTTGTTCCCTTTGGCCTCATACTGCCCAGTAACTTGACCAACCACTATTTGGCTATCGCTGTACACCTTCAGATGCTTTACCCCCATCTCTCTTGCTAGCGGAGGAGGCTATTATTGACTTCATATTCTGCCTCGTTATTGGATGCTCTAAATTCTAATCGGAGAGCATACTTCACCTTTTCTTCCCGATGTGGGCTGATCAATACCACTCCTGCTCCGCATCCCTTAGCGTTGGACGACCCATCAACAAATAGGCTCCAGGAAGGGCGTTGCTTACCCTGCGAGTCAGATTGACTCATTTATGCAACGAAGTCTGCCAACACTTGGGCCTTGATCGTCGTCCGTGGTTTATAGTGTATATCGAACTCCCCCAGCTCTACTGACCATTTTATTAACTGCCCAGAGGTTTCGGGCTTTTGGAGGCACTGGCTGAGGGGTTAGTCGGTCCATACCTCGATTGTATGACTCTGGAAGTAGGGCCTTAGTTTCCATGCCGCAGTTATCAAGGAAAGAGACAACTTATCAATGGGTGCATACCACGTTTCTGGTCCGTTCAGCACTTTATTGACATAGTAGATCGGGAATTGTTCACTACTGTCTGATCGAACAAGAACTACGCTGATTGCTCCCTCTGTGACTGCTAAATAAAGAATCAGATTCTCCCCCTCAACAAGGCTCTGCAAGATGGGTGGACTGGTTAGATATTACTTCAAGTGTTGGAATGCTTTTTCGCACTCATCCAGCCATTGGAACTGGGTCACATCTACCTTCCTCAAAATTTTGAAGAAAGGGAGGCATTTGTCCCCCATCCTAGAGACGAATCTGCTTAAAGAAACTATCTGCCCGGTCAAAATCTGTACATCCTTCAAGCATCGCGGTGAGGGCATTTGGACGATAGCTTTGATCTTTTTTGGATTAGCTTCGATCCCCCGCTGAGTAATCATAAATCCTAAGAACTTTCCAGATGCTACACCAAAGACGCACTTTTCGGGATTCAACTTCATTTGGAATTTATTGAGGGTCAGGAAGGCTTCTCTAAGGTTTTCCACATATTCGACAGCTGTCTTACTTTTGATCACAATGTCATCCACATAAGCCTCGGTTGTTTTGCCGATCTGTCTCTTAAAAACTTCCATAACGAGTCGCTGGTAAGTAGCCCCTACATTTTTCAAACTGAACGGCATCACCTGGTATCAATACGTGCCCTGGTCAGTTATAAAATTCATTTTTTTTCGTCTTCAAGGCTCATTTTTATTTGATGATAACCAGAGAAGGCATCCAAGAAGCTGAGGATCTCATGCCCTAACGTGGAGTCTACCAGCTGATCAATCTTGGACAGGGGGAAACTATCCTTTGGGCATGCTTTGTTCAGGTCGGTAAAATCAATGCACATTCTCCACTTTCTGTTTTTCTTCTTCACCAATACCACGTTGGCTAACCATTCGGGGTACTTGACTTCCCGAATGAATCTAGCCTCAAACAACTTCTCTATTTCTTTGTCGATCACCCCTGCCGCTCCTTGCTGTGCCACCACTTTTTTTATCTAACCGGCCTACAATTTTTTCGAATACCCAGGGAATGAGATGTTACTGCTCGAGAGATTCCAGGCATGTCGCTCGGTACCCAAGCAAATACCGATCGGTTCTCTACCAAGCAACTTGTGATTGCTGCGGCCAA
The DNA here is from genome assembly GCA_029891385.1 of Erythroxylum novogranatense. Taxonomy (NCBI): domain Eukaryota; kingdom Viridiplantae; phylum Streptophyta; class Magnoliopsida; order Malpighiales; family Erythroxylaceae; genus Erythroxylum; species Erythroxylum novogranatense. Next base: position 5,166,759 of record CM057230.1, read on the forward strand.
CCCTTGTTCGAGTTCCGCGCCCAAATTTGTGGATTTGGATCGGTCTTCTTCATCCAAAGATAACCTGCTATGTTTCTTCCGCAGGTTCATCCTCTCGGTTTCTTCATCTGCTCTTACATCAAAAGAACTTGCCAACACTACCGCTCCCTCAAGGGTTCTTGTTTCTGCCAAGTAACATTTCCTAGCGATCCTTTGCTGACCCCTGACAATACCGATGCCATGGGATGTTGGGAACTTCATCGCCTGATAATAGGTCGAGACGACATCTTTGAGGGCGTTTTGTGTGGCTCTTTCAATTATTGCATTATAGGCTCTACAAACTTCACAACTAGGAATTCAAAATTCTTCACTACTTGGCATGACTTTTGTCCGAACTTTACGTTCAAGAGGACTCGAGCGAATGGATAGGTTGATGCTCCTGTTACCCCTTTGATTGGTCTCTCTATCGACAGTAGTCGTTCCTCTGGAATCTCCGTCTGATTAAAAACATCGTAGTACAACAGATCGACCGAGCGGCCTATATCAATCATTACGCGCTTCACCTCACTACCGTCCATATTCAAAGTGACCACGAGTGCATCGTCATGAGGACAGCTGACGCCAGCCAGATCAGACTCGTCAAATGAGATCACCTCATTAGTTTGTGGTTTTTTCGTTGTTGATTGGCCCTTAGCAGTCTGCCTAGCATACCTCTTCCTTCCTCTGACGGTGGACCCTCCTGCTGTGCTACCACTAAAAATCATATTTATGACCGACGGCCGTTCGGTCATCCCGCCGCCTAGTAGTTCTATCATCTCTAGCCTCGACTATCCCCTTGGTCGCGTCGATCGCTCATATTCTGATCCGCCTTCCTCCATCGCTCATGTTGTTTTGTTGCTGTGGTTTTCTCAAATTGTTAGATCGACCGCACTCTACCCTCATTATCTCGATCGGCATTTTTCAGACTTCAAAATCTCCCACCTTCCCTCTGGATAAGGAGTTCGATTTCCTTCTTTAAGCCCCAGCAATCCTCCGTGTCATGACCGACATCTCTATGGAAACGATAATATAAAGAAGAGTCCCTTTCTTTGAGAGGAGTTTTCAATTTATTGGGTTCTCGAAGGGATTCTGCTTCTTCTCTCATAACCTCCAGTACTTCCGCATATCGCTTGTTGAGCGGAGTGAAGGATTCTCGCCGTTGGTCCTTTCGATCGATCGACTTCCTCCAATTGGACTGATCCTTCTGCCATTTATGTGAATCATCGGCTCTACTACTCGGCCAGCGGTCATCCGCTCTACGTTTTGTGTTTTTCAACACTTCCTCCAGCTGGATGTATTTATCTGCCCGATTTCTTATCTCTTGGATAAACCTGGGCTGATCAAGAGCCAACGACTTCTTGAACTCTTCATCCCTCGTATTGCTCATTATGGCAGCCAACATGGACGAACAGGTGAGGTCAGGGACTTCTACAGCTTCATTGTTAAATCGGGTGATGAACTCCCGCAAACTTTCGTTCCTTCCTTGGTTCAACTGCATTACTTCCAAGCGGTCTTTCGTGGCGTTTACAGTATAAACTGGTTGAGGAATAGCAGCTTAAAATCTTCAAAACTGGTTATGCAACGCGGGGGTAAGCTGTTGAACCATCTTCGAGCCCCTTCTTGAAAGGCTGTGCAGAAGGCCTTACATTGAATGGCGTCTGGAATGCAATGCAGGTTCATCATCGATTGAAAGTGCTACAGATAGTCGAGAGGATCGATCTTTCTAGTATATTTTTCTGGCGTTGGTATCTTAGTACCGACCGCTGGGAGGCTATCCAGGATATCCAGGATGAAAGGAGGGCTATATTGTGCTGATGATTGACCAAGACAGGAATTCATGGCTATATTGATTTGGTGGTCCACAATTTTTTCTAGGGCTTTAGTAGAGTGTCGATCGGCCATCACACCAATCTGCCGAGTGGGGGTTTACTGCTGTTCCGGTTGAGATTGTAAGATTTGGTGAATCAATAGATCGACCGCTTCTTCTATTTGTCTTTGTGTGAGGAAGGCTTGTTGTGGTGCAGGATGATTCGTGTTGAGGGGATATTGGGTGTGAGGGTGTGAACTGGTTCTAGCGTCATCCTTTAGGGCCACGCTTTGCGCTTCTTGGTCTTGGTTTTGGGATTGTTGCGGTTGATCATGCTGATGTGAGTGTTGAGGGGGTAGCTCGTTCATGCTAGGGTTTTGGATGATGGGCAGAGGGTGTGTCTGGTGATCAGGATGCAGCGATAGAAGGGCGGCGGGCAGTCGCAAGCCCATTCGCTGTAGTGCAAGTACCGCAACAGCGACTACATAAGAATTTGTTGCCGCCGCCTGACTTATCTGAATGCTTCTGAATGTGGTGCCTTGATGCCCGGCCCCACGGTGGGCACCAACTGATTCTGTCTGATTTTGATGGGCTAGGCGCTGCTGCTTGGATCCATGAGATTGGTTGCCTTTGGCTCAGAAATACTTGCAAAACAACAAAGGCACACCGGGGGTTAACTGCCGATAGGCCCCTCCGATGCTCAAGTTAGTCTTTTTCTTGTGAGGGTTTTGGTGGCTAGGAATAAAGAATAATAGGGTTCTCCAATCGTACCTTTTTTATGATGAGGTAATGAACTTATATATGAAGAATACCTACTAGGTTTAGGTCTTCCCTTATGAGTGGGAAGTCATCATCTATGAATGGGCCGTCTATGCCTAGGCTTGGGCCTGGGCCTAGCACGACCGATCGATCGGACATCGTCGTTTAGTGGGATAAGACCGACCGATCGAAGGTAGAGATAGGACCGACCGATCGAACGTAGACATAAGATCGACCGATCGAGCGTAGAGATAGGATCGACCGATCGTACATAAACACCTAATCAAAGCACTGGATTTAATCATTACTTACAGCACGTATCCATTGGTTGATTTTCAAAATTTGAAATGAAACGTCTTTGCAACCGTTGTGCAGCTATCACACACGTCCTTTCAACCGCCGTGTCGCTCTGTGTCCCATCCTTTCAACTCTTTGTGCGCTCGGGTAATCGATAACCCTAATTTGCACGGCTCAGATTTTTCCATGCGTCCAAGTTCCACTAGTACGCCCGTTTAGTATTCTATTATAGATGCTCGGAATTGACACACTTATTCACTTTCTGCGTGTTCGATTCTCCAGTCTTTGCTTCCTCTCTTCTTCATCTCCTTGTTCACAGTCATCGAAATTTCCTTTTTCACCGTCATCTAAATCTCCAACTCCAGTCACTAAACTAGGTACGTCCTTTCTTTGATCCTTATCCTACAAATTTATTTTTCGTACTCATGTCGTCGACTAGCCCTAGAGGTGAACTTAGACTTAGTGATGAAGATAGCTCCCCCTCTCCTGTTTCATCGCCTCCTCGCTAGCCTTCACTACGAGCATCCTATAAAGAATTGCTTTATAGGACTAAAATATGATTCCTGACCATTTAACCCTATAAAGAATTGCTTTAGGTTGTTATCATAATTTCTTTCATCTGTTACCTTTACAGATTCACAAAAGATAGTGACATGTTAGGGTAATCAAAACCTTGAAGAGAAAGAGCATGAATCAAAAAGAACCAACATAAAAAACTTGATAGGCCTTCTTACCCAAGATGTAGGAGTCCACTAAATCATGATACTGATTTGCATTCTACTGATTTTAGTATATTTTGCATATTCATTTGCAAATTGCTATTGATTTGCATTCTGCAAATTTGCATCCGGGGTTTTGGTATTGATTCATCCGTGGTTTTAGATCGATTCATCGTAAATTACTACTAATTCATCTGTGTTTTTGGTGAAAATTACATTTCTTTCATCATGCTTTATAAATGGATACGTGATGTGCTATTCCATATGTTTGCCTAATTCATTATGCCTAATTAAATCAAGATATGTTGATATTAAATGAATTAGCGTAATGTACTACCTAAATGCATTTACGTAGTACATTCTACCTAATTCATTAAGAAATGCATTTAGGTAGCAGGATTTGTTTTTTGTTTCTGTTTGCTTTGAAAGGACCAATTTCAAGTTTTATTATGAAGACAAATCACACAAATGCAATCAAACCTATTAATTAATTTGGGCTGATTATGAATATGTGAACTTTCATATGAATCTGTGAACTTTCGCCTTTGGTAGAAATGTACTACAATGAGGTTTCATTTTCACCATTTGTAAAAGATAAGTTTCATTTTCACTTATTGAAAAAGAGGAATACTAAATTCCAGATTTCAAAGTGAACTTTTGAAGTAAACCTATATAAAGAAAAATGATTGAACTATTATACATCATAAATGTTTCTCTTCCTTTATCTCTTCAATTATTTATGTTATCTCACATTTATCTTATAAATGATAGAACATGTACATTTGTTGTTTTTGGTTCACTGCCCTTTTAGATGCTAATCATCACTAATGTATTTACAAGAGAGGCACATAGCGGCGTAGAATTTACACATGAGTACTATAAACTGAAAATAAGGGCTACTACAAATTTGAATTAGTAAATGAAACATCTAGGATTTGAAACAAACATATAAATCAAAATAATAGGTTTCTAGAAGTCAGTTGTAGTGTTTAGGAATTTAATTCTTCAACATTTTGGAATTTAAGCAACATTTCTTGTTGTCTTTCAAGTGAACAGTCAAATGCATTTGGTTTTGAATAACTTCTTGTCATTGTTGAATTGTTGATAATTGACTACAAACCATTCCATTATTGAGAGCATGTCAATTTTTACTGTTATCTTTAAATATGGTTGATGCATATGTACTTTAAACTCTAATGTCAAATTGAATGCAGGTGATTCACATGGGACCTGGTCAACTCAAGAAGAAGAATAAGGCTGCACCAAGTAGCTTAATCGATAAAATTGCATCAGCGACATCGTTAACTTCTTGGAAACATAGCTAATAAGTCATCTGCTTGTACACAACCACAAAATCAGACACTTGCACCTTGTGAGCCTACTCCAACAACAAGAGAAGTCACATCTATGCCTATTACTCATCCTAGAGATAAGAATGAACAAATTATGAATATGTGACGCAATATTAATTTTCCATCCACTTCTTAAGATATGCCTCCACACGCTTATCGGACACCAAGAATCGACTATTATTCCCATTATGGGCTCTTCTTCTGCAAGCACTGCAGGTTTGATCTTTCACATCACATTGGTGAAATTTATTAAGTTTAATTATTTTGCTTATCTAACCAATTGAGAGTATGTTATATGCTCATTATAAATTATTCCTTTGCTATTTTAGGATCCACGACTGATCCAAAAAAAAAGGGTGTCACAAAAGGACACAGATTGGCAAAGATTAACAAGGCAATAGGTAAGAGATTGGAGATAGAGATCTCCCTATCGGCGATCCACCAACCAACTCCATACAATCGCCAAATTCTCGAGTGAGATTGGTGTGGTATCCCGAACTTCCTTACCTATAAGAATAAAATTTTCAAAAATTACTAATGAGGAATTGGACATTGCATTTGATAAGTTATACGTAAGTATTCTAAACCAATCTAATTTGTACGTGTTTTCCATATGCTTATAACATTGACCAATAATTTATATTTTTTTGCAGCAAAAGTTAGAAGTCAAGGGAATGAGGACTGACAACAAAGTATATGCTGCTATGAAGAAGTTTCTTACTTTAATGTCCAAAGATCAAATATATAGTTTAAAAAAGCATTTTATCAAGCACGGAAAGGATGTTAAGTCGCATAATGTCACAGTGACAGAGTGGATGAATTTATGTGAATATTGGAAACAATCAACTACAAAGGTTAGTTTATTTGATCACTACTTTTTTGACAACTTATTATATTTTAGTATTTATGAATTGTGATTTATAAATGTTATAATATATTTTCTTACGTGTACGATTAGGAAAAAAGTCAAAAAGAAAAATTGGTTAGGAGTCAGGTCAAATGTCGACCAAACTCCGGCTTCAAGGCTTTTGTAGCGATACGACATGAGATTATAAGTTATTATCTTTTTAATTATATTTTGTTTTTATTGACATTTCAAATTTTATATTAAATATTACTATTCATATATGTCTATACAATAGAGTAACAGAGATAAAAAAGAATGTGATCGAACGAAGTTATGGTATCACACTCATTATGATGAAAGTAAAGGTCAATGAACAACTCCCGAATGCAAAGAAAAATGGATGAGTACATAGTTTATTTACAAATATTTCTTAAATAAGATTGTGTATGTAATTAATTTTTTACTTTTTAGGACTTAATGTGTCACGTATTGACACATTCAACAGAATAAGGTCATCTGATGACAGTGGATGAAGTGTGCGACAAAGTCTTGAGCACTAGATCAGATTATATTGTTGGCATGGGAATGGAGCTTCGATCACAAGGGAAGATTTCGGTCAGAAAGAGACTTCGAGATGAATTAGAGAAGTCGAAGAAGGTTAATGAGGGCTTACAGTCTAAAGTCAATGAATTGACCAAAAAATATGAAGAAATGCAAGATAAATTAACTATCGAAATCGAACAAGGAAAAAAGATCTTGAAAATTTTTTGTTCTACACATAATATTCATTTAGAATAGATAAGTACTATACTTGATATATTAAACACTTATGACATATTGTTTACATTAATTACTATATTGTGTCATGTTTGGGAATTGAAATTATATAATTCATTGTCTAGATGTATTAAATTCTTGTTATACATGATTAATCATTCGCAAATTAATGATATACTCAACAAATTGAAGAATTATTAAATAAATAAATTTCATATATAATATTAAATAGATATTAAATAAATGTGATTTAATAAATTTGTTTTCAAATATTAATTATTAAATCGAATAATAATTCAATTAAAATTAAAATTTAAAACCATATTGAATTTAAAGAAAAATTCAAATTAAAATTTGATAATTCTCACATTTAATTTTTTGGATGAATAAAAAATATAATTATTTAAATAATTTTATTTTAATATATTTAAACAAATTAATTAACTAATAATCGTTGACATTTTTAAAACATCGATAATGAATGTTTTTCTTATGGTGTAGATACAATGCATACGCTGGCAATAGGAATTAAAAGCTATTAAAACAAAAAGAAACGTTGGAGCATAATAACGTTATTAGAGTTATCAATGATAACGTTATAAACGTTACCAAGTTTTGGAGCAAACACCTAACAATTTATACTGCGATAATTAAGTGTTGATTAATTCGTGATGATCAACATAGTGCATATGCTTAGATATAATCTCACATATTATGATATGCAATATAAACAATATAATAAAAATTACATTTGTACGCATAATTTGAAAAGGTTGGCGATAAATTTTGGTAAAAGTTTTGTTAATATGTAAAATTTAAGAAAATTTAATAATAGACAATTTTATTTTAATTAATAAAAAAGACTATTTTTGACCTCAGATAATTCACCACAGATTGATATTTATTCTGACTTCATGTAAGTAAATAGAGTGATTATGACCTCAGAGAATTCACCTAAGACAACTGATCGACGACCTCCTAAGATAAGATGGTCCCAATGAATAGGTCCCGACAAAGGATCGTACTTCACACGTGAACATCTTTTAAGGCCCTCGTTCACCTAACAGAAAATATCGATGACCTCCTAAGATAAGATGGTCCCACTGAATAGGTCCCGACAAATAATCGTACTTCACACGTGAACAAATATAGTAAACTAAGAAGAGAAAAATGCACAAAACCTTTACAGTAAAATTGTTAACCTAATCTAAATGATACAAAATCTCCGATTCTCTCTGATTGAAGATTTGTTGGACAAACATACAATAAAGAGAACACAAGGTCATCAAGTTACTAACTTGTTTTGTGGTTCCAACCACGTTAGGCACTGCTTTTTCGGAAAGTTTATACAAGTTAAGTGACGTGGGAAGAAGACATTTAATGAATTTGTACCTAGTGCCTACCCCATGTACAAGTTATGTGACAACTTCTTATCTGTGAAGTGTGTACAAAGCTACGTAAAAATCTGAAAAATATTGAGTTTTAAATTTACCTCCTTTAAGATTCTTGAGATAAGGTCTTAAGAACTTAGGATTAGTCCGACTAAGCTAGGATACTTAAAGTAATCAACCAAAACAAAAAATGTCTGCCATTGACCATTCTCTCGCATTAAATTATAAGGTTAAATCACTCAACTTCACTTTCTACTCATCATTTTCATGACAATCATCCATAATACGTATTTATGTTTTTGTTACAAGAATGTATAAATTGTATATTGTGTCGATAAAATAAATTATTAAGTAAACAAAATAATATTATATAAATTACGCTTTTAAATTACATTATTTGATATAACATTTAACTTCTAATTTATAATTAAGTAAGCTGGATCAATTTAATCAATATTTATAAATTCTAATATATTATCATTTTATCTATTCATCTTTGTTATTATTTTGAATCATCCTCATTTTTTATAAACAATCATTTTAAGAATGTAGATGAATTGCATCACTCTTAATAAGCACCTATTAAAGTTTGACATTATTTTTCCAAACCTTAGTTTGTTCCCATTAATGTTAAAGTTTGAGCTATGCTCTCAAATGAGTCGAGGACGTTATCATTAATAAATAACATAACATCACTATTTCAATGTACGACTCAATATGTATATATACTAATTTTTTAATGCTGAATAATAGAATAGTCCGTATATATATATACACTAAATTTTTAATTTGAATTATAGAATAGTCCGTAATTTTGATGCTAAATGTCTCAAACTTAGAGGACTTGCTTAATTTATCGAACAATTAAGCGAACTTTTTGTCCAAAAAGCAAAGGTGTATTTTATTATTATCGTAACAATTAACAAACAATGGAACAAAGAACACGCTTGTAAACCGATGCAAAGATACTGAGCATAACGCCAAGAGTTCCAAAAATTGGAACAACACATGACCACTAACAACCGCTACCTTTAACAAAGATCACAAGTTTTTCAGTGACCATAGTACACAGTGTTGAATAACCTTAAATGTGAAGTTCAAGAGTTTCGGTGGTTTCAATAGAAGTTCAAGAGTTTTCGATGGTTTCACTTACCAAGGGTCGAATTTATGGTTATATTTAGTATTACATTTTTGAGTTGTTTGGTTTTCTTGGTTTTAATTTCGTATTTAATTTCAAGAGTCAAAAGTAGCTTATAAATAGGTTTGTATTATGTTGTAAATAACAAGAGAAAACAAAAGAAAACTGAGAAAGGTTTCAGAGAAAAAGTATTCGTCTTTATCAAATTGGTATCAGAGCCAGATGGAGAATGTGATGGGTCAAATGTCGCTACCCCGTTTGACGAAGGTGAACTATGAGAATTGGAGCATTCAAATGAAAGCTCTTCTCGGGTCTCAAGATGCTTGGGAAATAGTCGAGACTGGTTTTGTAAAACCAGAAACTACCACGGGATATTCGGCGGTTCAACACAAGGCGTTGAAAGAAACGCGAATGAAGGATAAAACGACATTGTATATGCTGTTCCGAGCTGTTGATGAGTCGGGCTTTGAGAAAATTGTAGGTGCAATAACTTCAAAAGAAGCGTGGGATATTTTGACGAACGTATACAAAGGAGCCGATCGCGTCAAGCAAGTCCGCCTCCAAACTCTTCGTGGCGAATTGGAAGGTATGAAGATGAAAGAGTCTGAAGGTGTATCCGACTACATCACACGTGTCCAGACCGTGGTGAACCAACTCAATCGAAATGGCGGTTGCTAACCAATGCGCGAATTGTGGAGAAGATATTGAGGTCGTTAACCGACAGTTTGAAAATGTCGATGTGCCATAGAAGAGTCAAAGGACCTAGCAACACTCACGGTTGATGAGCTCATGCGGGTCTCTCGAGGCACACGAACAACGAAGAAGAAGAAGAAGGAGGAGACACTCGAGCAAGCACTTCAAACCAAGGCGCCAATCAAAGGCGAAAAGGTACTTTATTCTCAAAACTTTCGTGGTAGAGGCGTGGCAAGAGACGCCGAGGAAATGGTCGTGGTGGTAGAGGCCGAGTCAAGAAGGGTATGATGAGCGAATGAGCAATCAAGCCAACAAAATTGGCGTGGAAGAGGACGTGGTCGTGGAGAGGCGGCCGATCAAATCATTCCAACATCAAGTGCTACAATTGTCACAAATATGGTCACTACGCCAAGGATTGCTACTCCGATAAATGTTACAATTGTGGCTAGGTGGGGCATTTCGCCAAAGAATGTCGAGTCGAAAAAAAGGTGGAAGAGACAACCAATCTAGCAACGGAAGATGAGGAAGGTTTTCTCTTGATGGCGCACAACGAAATCAACACCGACAATGACATGGTGTGGTACCTCGACTCGGGTGCAAGCAACCACATGTGCGGGTACAAATATTTGTTCAAGGAGATGCGAAAAGTTGAAGATGGACATGTATCTTTTGGAGATGGGTCGAAGGTTAAGGTCAAAGGCCAAGGTACGATTTGTTACTTACAAAATGATGGATTGGTAGGGTCAATCCAAGATGTGTATTATGTACCAGACCTCAAGACCAACATTTTGAGTATGGGGCAACTCATGGAGAAAGGTTATTCAGTACTTATGAGAGAACGGGTACTGCATTTGAAGGATAAGAAAGGGCGTCTAGTTACTCAAGTCGAGATGGGGAGGAATCACATGTACAAACTGAATTTGAGAAGCATACAAGAAAAATATTTACGAGTTGACGTAGAAGACAAGGCATCACTGTGGCATCTCCGCTTTGGTCACCTACATCATGGTGGTCTAAAAAAGTTAGCAAAGAAGAATATGGTGCACGGGCTACCCGAAATGGACTACGAAGGAAAATTTTGTGAAGAATGCGTACTCGGCAAGCATGCGAGAACCTCGCTTCAAAAGAAGGTGAATATCGTGCAAAGCAACCTCTTGAGTTGATTCATACCGATATCGTGGACCAATAACCCCGAATCTTTCAGCGGTAAAAGGTATTTTATTTCCTTTATCGATGATTTCTCACGGAAAACTTGGGTTTATTGTTTGAAAGAAAAATCCGAGGCGTTCGAGGTGTTCAAAAAATTCAAAGTGATGGTGGAGAAGGCAACTGGTAGACACATCAAAGCCGTACGATCTGATAGAGGTGGCGAGTATACTTCGATGATTTTCATGAAGTATTGCGAGGAGCAAGGGATAAGGCGATTTCTAACCGCACCGTACACTCCTCAACAAAACGGTGTGGCTGAGAGGAAGAACCGGATCATTCTCGACATGGTTCGGTCAATGTTGAAGAGCAAAAAGATGCCAAAGGAATTTTGGATAGAAGCTGTGCAATGCGCCATCTATGTGCAAAATCGATGTCCACATGCGAAACTGGATGATCAAACACCACAAGAGGCATGGAGTGGACAAAAGCGAACAGTCTCTCACTTCAAGATATTCGGTAGTGTGGCTTACGCACATGTACTAGATCAGCAAAGAACGAAGCTCGAAGACAAAAGCAAAAGGTATGTATTTATTGGGTATGATGGGAAAACAAAAGGATACAAGCTATTCGATAAGCAAGAAGGTTGTGGTGAGTCGTGATGTACGAGTTAACGAAGCAAGCGAGTGGGATTGAATAACTCAACGGAGATTATCATCAAGGTTGAGAATCATCAACCGCTATACCAACAACTACACCAATGCACCTCAAACCATCGATGATGAAGATGAACCGCAACAAGCCAAAATGCGAAGTTTGCAAGATTTATATGATTCGACAAGTGAGGTACACCTTGTATGTCTTTTGGCAGATGCTGAGAATATAAGCTTTGAAGAGGCGGTGCGAGACAAGAAGTGGAAAAATGCCATGGATGAGGAGATTAAAGCAATTGATCGCAACAACACATGGAAGTTAGTGGAATTGCCGAAAGGATGTCAGCCCATTGGTGTGAAGTGGGTGTTCAAGAAAAAGATGAATGCTCAAGGCAAAATAGAGCGGTACAAGGCGCGACTTGTTGCGAAGGGATACAAGCAAAAGGCAGGAATCGACTACGACGAGGTGTTTGCTCCTGTTGCAAGAATGGAGACAATCCGATTGCTCATTTCCCAAGCAGCTCAATTCAAATGGCCGATATTTCAAATGGATGTAAAGTCAGCATTTTTGAATGGTGTGCTCGAAGAAGAAGTCTATATCGAACAACCACCAGGGTACATGAAAATCGGAGAAGAAAAGAAGGTACTGAAATTAAAGAAGGCGCTTTACGGATTAAAGCAAGCACCATGGCATGGAATACTCAGATTGATACTTATTTCAAGGAGAACGGGTTCAAACAATGTCCTTATGAGCATGCCCTTTACACAAAGAAGAGTGGAGGTAACGTTTTATTTGTTGCTCTTTACGTTGATGACCTTATTTTTATGGGAAACAATGATGCGATAATAGAAGAGTTCAAGGCCACAATGACACGAGAATTTGAGATGACAGATTTGGGCTTGATGAAGTTTTTTCTTGGTTTGGAAGTTAGACAAGGAGAGACGGTATTTTGTGTCACAGAGACATATCTGAAGGAGATTTTGAAGAAGTATAAGATGGCGATTGCAACCCAGATCAACACCAATGGAACCAGTGCAAAACTTTCAAAGTTTGATGGAGGAGAACGAGTCGACGCAAGTAAATATCGGAGTTTGGTAGAAGTCTTCGCTATCTCACATGCACAAGACCGGACCTTTCGTTAAGTGTCGGCATTGTAAGTCGGTTCATGGAGGAGCCGGTTTATCCACATTGGAAGGCATTGAGCTTAATTTTGAGATATGTTAAAGGACGGAGTCACCGGGTTATTTTATTCGAAAATGGAAGAATTCAAGCTAATAGGCTATACAAACAGCGATTGGTGCGGTGATATTGATGATCGGAAGAGTACATCGGGATACGTGTTCTTTATGGGCGACACAGCTTTTACTTGGCTTTCAAAGAAGCAACCGATAGTGACACTCTCGACATGTGAAGCTGAATATGTGGCAGCATCTTCGCGCTTGTCATGCGATATGGCTCATAAATTTGTTGGGTAAGTTGGAGCAACAACAACTCGGTGCAACCGAGATCTGAATTGACAATAAATCGACAATCGAGTTGGCAAAGAATCCGTGAATCATGAGAGAAGCAAACATATCGATGTTCGATTTCACTTTATCCGAGATCAAGTGAAGAAAGGAAGTGTGGAATTAGTGCGTGGCAAGTCGGGACCAAGTTGTTGATATCTTCACGAAACCGCTACCGATGGTACTTTTGAAAATTGTAAGAAGTTGCTCGGCATGAAGGATGGTAGAAATATTTAAGTTTACGGGAGTTTTGTTGAATAACCTTAAATGTGAAGTTCAAGAGTTTCGTGGTTTCAATAGAAGTTCAAGAGTTTTCGATGGTTTCACTTACCAAGGGTCGAATTTATGGTTATATTTAGTATTCTGCTTTTGAGTTGTTTGGTTTTCTTGGTTTTAATTGTTGTATTTAATTTCAAGAGTCAAAAGTAGCTTATAAATAGGTTTGTATTATGTTGTAAATAACAAGAGAAAACAAAAGAAAACTGAGAAAGGTTTCAGAGAAAAAGTATTCGTCTTTATCACACAGACAAGGAGCAAGATGAGTACTATAGCAATCGACGATAGTTGATTTCAAAGGAAAGAAAACCTGAAAGCGTTATCACTCAACAATTGTAGAAATGAATCACATGCGAGAATATGCTGCAAGAACACTAGGATTGTTGGATGCATATGCAATAATATCATGGTCCTGTTCGAAGAGGGCCATCTCTTTTTCGTCCATGGACACCCAAAGTTCTATACCATCACCGTCCTTTGTTTTCTGCGCAGACAATAATATTCTGAACCATAGAAGTTTTGTAGTGACCCATGAAGGTTTACCCCAACCAAAATCTATCTCATAGAACGTAAACCCACATAAGTTAGTGCAGCAATAAGGGCTACCTGGATGATAAACTCGTTCTTCGTTGAGGCTAGAGTTGGTCTGCGAGATTGCGTAATCTGCTCAAACTTTTTCGAACTTACCGGCTAACTCATTCAACTCAATCTGGTTTTCTCTATTTGTGTTGTATAATACAACACTACATTTCCAATGGTGTTTACGGCAATGGTGGTCTCACTCTTTTACGCAAATCCACCACTTGAAATAATACATATGGACTCAAGACGACTTGGACAATGATCTTGAAGCCAATATGGCACATTTCATAAATAACGCCATCACCAAATCAGCATCACTCATATGTTGCTTTCCGTGGGTGATGAGGGTCCGTTGTTTTGTCTTGAGTTGAGCTATTTTTGAGGGGAAAACAAACCTTCTCTTAACGAACTCTCCCGGTATTTCTGTTAGCATAGGGCGTTATGTAAAGACACAGGTGGGGAGGATGATGGTTCCAAATATGGGTTTAGGTGCTATCTCGATAGTAGTCATTGATGCCCAACTCGACAAATGTGCACGCCGAGGAAGCATCTGCAATTTTATGCGAGGGCTCACACTAATGGCTATTCCTCCGCAGTTGAAGAGTGTAAGTTGAATTGCCAACATACTGACGAGGGTAAGTTGTTAGAATCCAAAGCAGATGTAATAGTGGCTCAAGAAATCAAGATCGGATGGTTAAGCAAGGTAGAAAGTCGGCAATCAATGCGAGCTTCCACAAAATAAGCCCTTCATCATTGCGATCATTCATTGTTCCATCATCTTTGAGTCTCCCCGCCAATGGATAGTAGTGAATCGGTGTTTTGAGAGTGAATTCGTAGGGAACTTGACCTTTGGAAGAAAATTGAAAGGGCTTCATCATCATCATTTTGGAGCCATTGGTCCAGTAGAAGAAAATTATAGTGCCATAATCGGGAGGAAGGGTTCGTCCCAAAAGAAAGCTCAAATGTTTGAAGATGTTGAGGTGTAGAAGAAGATGGTTTAATTGTTTTTCTTAAGATGATTTCTAGCTTCTTTTAGACATTTCCATGTCTGTCATTCTAATTGGCTTCGAGGTTACCATAGATCGCTTCTCATTCAGATGTAGAAATTTCATTGGACAATTTTGTCATTTATCATATTTTTCAGTTTTTTATTAACTTATTACATAATTTGATCCAAATAAACAATGTTTTAAAAACTGACCGGATATCGAACCGGTTGAAGGAAAGATTTAAGGTTTAGAGATTCAACCTAGAGTGAATCGCTATCAAACCAAATATAATAAATAAGATGAAAATTTTATAAGAATAAATAAAATAAAATTTTTATTGAAATGAAAATACACCAATGTTTATTATTATATAATGAACTAAAATAAATAAATATGAGTCCAATATAAAACATAAAATAACAATAAAATCAAAATTGTATTTCAAGGAGGTGCGCCTCATCATCGCCAAAAGCTCCAAATTCTCCAACACTATTTAAAGATTAAGTAAACTACGCTTTCATTCAAAGTATTTGCATCCACTTCTTCTAATCGCATTAAAATAAATTACAAATTAGTAACATATGAAATTATTCTCAATTATAAACTTGTAATACAAAGATAATTTTAACTTAAATATAATCGTAATAAGATATGAACTGACCATCAGTAGATGTTCTTAATTCATTTGTTGTGACAAATGCATTTTCTTCATAAATGGTCCTTTCAAGTTCATTATAATCAAGATCAGGCGATGGTTCTTCTTCTTCGATCCAAAAATCAGTATGTTCAATGCAATCAATATCAATTGGATCATATGTTCTCTTCTTATTAACCTCTCTGAACACATAATAGAGCAATTATAAAGTCAATAACAAAAATAAAATTATTGAAATAAAAAGAAAATATAAAATACCTGTTCTTCATTCGCAAATTATAAGTAACGTAAACAAGGTCATTAAGTCTTTGATGTTAAACACTCCAATTACGTTCACAACCTGATGCAGAAGCTGTTTGACTGAGTAACCTAGCGAGTTTTCTCAATGTTGGAGCACTGTCACCGAATAATCTCCACAACTCATCTGCATTTTAAATTAATAGTTATGATAAAATATATATTAATGAATTAAAATTTAAAAGTGTAAAACTTACCTGGCTGTATTTTTTTCATCGTCAATTCTCTCTTTGCTGATGATCTAGCAAAACTCTCTAAACCTTCATGATACAATTTAATTTCATTTATCGCTTGTGATTGCTCTTCACTAGAAAAAATACCTTTGCATTCAATTACATCAAACAAACCTCCCATAATATTACTTGTACGTACTTCTCCACTATAAAAACAATAAGGATTGAGAAAATAAGCTACTAAGTGGATCCTTTGAGTAAGGTGCTTATCCCATCGTCGATCAATAATATCTATATAAGGCTTGTATAATCTCTCCTTTCCTTTAAAAAGATCTGTAATTGTTTTGCGAGCTCTATACATACCATCATATATATACCCCAAAGATGGCTTCTCATCTGAGTCAACAATCCTCAACAACCTTATAAGCGGAGCCACAATCTTCACAATGATCAAGCAAGCATCCCAAAATTTATTATCTAGAATAATAGCACAAATTTCTTTTCCTTTTTCACTTTTTGATAATTTATGACTTGAAAAGTGTTTACTTGTCACCAAATTTTGAAGTTGGTGCTTATGTTGATAAATATTTTTCAAAGTAATAAATGTAGTTGCAAACCTGGTAGTAGCGCATTTATCTCAACCCAATCTTCTTGCTTTCTTAACCAAGACAAAATGTGACATGATTATACACAAAATTGTGATCTTAGATGCGTGAAACAAGACTAGAAATATGATCCATACCACCAATATCTTTTAAAATAAGATTTATACAATGAGCAAAGACATGGAGACCAAGAAATATGCCCATACTTTGATTGTAATAAGTGCCCAACTGATACATAATTAGCTGCATTATCTGTTTACAAAATGCACAACATTCTTTAGTCCAACCCACTCGACAATTTCGTAGAATAATTCAGATAAAGCATTACCACTTTTACCATATCGAAGCATCAACAGACTTGATAAAAGTTGTTCCCATACTACAATAAACCAAGAAATTAATCAAGGTTCTTTATCTTTGATCACCCACCCATCTCGCCATAATAGGCATCCCGCTGATTCCCAACTAGATTTATATGTATCTACAATTAACTCGACATTCCTTTTTTAAATCTTGAAGCAAAGGCACACGCAACTCATAATAAGATGGCACCTTAAATCCTGGGCCTATTGCTGTTGTAGCATCAATTGCTTCTTGAAAATATGGTGAATTTAAAGCATTTAAAGGAATAGATGAATGATAGAACCATCTAGCCCATGCTCTTTTACATCTCAAAACAACATCCTTATCAACCATCAAACTTTTTAGACTAGGTTGAGAACCAGGAGTAGTTCTTGGAGAAAAATATGAATCTATGTCAATAGTAGCTTTTCTTTTTCCTTTATCTAATGTTTGTGGTGTTTCATCATCTCCAAAAGATATATCATGAGCCTCTTTATTTTCCTTATTGTTTTTTACTTGTTGCTGCAAATATTTTCTAATCATATCACGCATATCAAGTGGCACTTTTTGCAAGGAGCAATATTACCCTTAACACCAAAGAAGATGTTCTTTCATTCTAAAATTTCTCCGCCTTTAAATATTCTACCACAAAACATACAGCTTATATTCGACATTCCCATCGATGCTTGAGAGGAAGAAAAATAATTCCATGCTGGATCGGACCTATCACGAGTAGAGGATGATTCCATATTTTCCATTATGATTTAACCTAAAAAATAAAAAAATAATTTGGTATACTATTGTCAGGGCAAAAGTATACAACCTAAATAATTGTCATTTATCAATTGTAATAAAGAAGACAAATATATGAAGTTGATTGTGTTCTTAAACGTAGATGAATTGTTAATTATTGGTGGCGAAATATATGAATTCATAAAAAAAAAGTGAAGTTGAATTTAAGATGTTTCATCTTGAAAAAGTGCATTACTTGCTTGGCATTGAGATTAAGTTAAAGATTTCATATTCATTAATTATTCAAAATATGCCGAAGTTGTCTTTGAAAAGTTCAACATAAATAAGCTTAAGCCAGTGGCTTATCCTTGTATTATAAAGACAAAACTATCAAGCAAAGATGGTGAGGAGAAGGTTGATGCAACCTTATAAAGAATTATATCCTTATCCATGCATGACAACTTCATACTTCCTCTTTTGTTTATGACATGAATTATGTTCATTAAATAGTTTAAAACTTATGGATTTCGAAGTTACTCATAAATGGTTTCAAGTAGGAGACCATAAGTTCTAGTTGGTGGATTCAATTGCATTTTTTTTCAAAAATTAAAGTGTATAATAATAATATACTATTAGCTTGGCAAGATAGCTATTATTAAATACAATCAACGTGACCATACAAACAAATAACATAAGTCATAATGTAAACAAATCCATAGCAGCCTTTAATCCATCACCCCGTAAACAAATCCATAATGTAAACAAATCCATAGTAGCTTTAATCCATCACCCCGTAAACAAATCCATAGCACTTTAATCCATCACCCCGTAAACAAATCCATAGAAGAAACAAAATAACTCACCCCAAAAGACAAATCCATAGCAGAAACAAATACCATAAGTCATAACAAAACAAATACCATAATGTAAACAAACCAAGAGTAGACAAGAAAACACAATGTAATGATACTCACTTACTTAAAAGCTCGATGAGGAAGCTTGATATGGAAGCCATATATAAAAGTTAAGGTCTTCAGAGTTGCTCATATCGCTCAGAAGCATATGGATCATCCGACCGTTAAAATGCTTGCATATTGAAAAATTATAGAAAGGTGTTAACCATATGTCGGTAAACGTTTTCTGTGAAGTTCTCGAAAGATTGGAGTTTATTTTGGTCACGAAAACCGCTTCGGAAGTTGAGATAGAACCGAAATTAAATATTTTGCATTTTCTTCATTTTTAACCCTTTCATGAACGATCCAGGCCACATAATAAGGTCTATGCTACATGTTACATGTGGTATCGAAGCGATTATGTGATCAAAGTTGTTTAAACAAAGGTTTTTAATTTTCATCTATTATAGTTTTCATCTATTATGATATTTCTATCATGTTTTATTAAATCTCATCTACATATTCATGTGGACTTTATATAAATATATGGATTATATTTAATGGAACAAGATTGGATGTAACAGATGAGTTGATGTGTTTTGAAGTAGATCCACCCACCCCCATAAAGACGTGATCAGAAACTGTCATTTCCTTGAATTGCACCAGCTTGTAGATCAAGTACGGATACTACAAGAAATTAGCTATTTACCAACGAAAAAAATCGATGATAAATGGGAGAATTCCGTCGGTAATAATATTTACTGACAGAATAAAATGATAAACAAAGGCGTTGTTAATATATCGTAGGTAAATTTAACGACAAAAAATATATGTGTCCTTCCATCGGTAAAATATACCAACGGGCATATGTAATCACAATAAATCGTCGTTAAGATAATTGAAATGGTTTCAATATTACCGATTTAAAGAAGAAGAATGGTCGGTAAATACCATAAACAATTACCAACGGTTTATGGTATTCCGTCAATAAATATAGTGTTTTTTGTGATAGTTTTGTGTATTCCGTCAGTAATTGAAATTAAGAATTTTTTTTTTAAATCCTGACATGAAATTTTAATCAATGATCTTATAAAAATGCATAATTTAAACAGTTATGAATTATCTGTGCATAATAAATTTATTATATTTAATTTGTTTAAACAGAAGTTGAATGATGATATAAAGCTAAAATTTTCTTAACTGATAATAAAAAAATTACAGTGTACATAATAAGTCTTTGTAATTGAAAGCAAATGACTACAACAATCCTAATGTGCTGGTGATGGCAGGTGCTCTAAGCTGCTACCCCTCCCCTTCAACTGCTCCATCTCTTGTCTTAGCTAAGCCATCTATTCCATCAATGTTTGCACTATAGTCCGATGCTCAATGACTTCATTGGTTTGCACTGATCTAATAGACGCTATAACTTCTTCTTCCACATCCATTTGGTGAAGGTCTAAATCATAATGAGCCACCAGTGCCATAACAATTCTTAAAGAGTCCTTCTTTGAAACTGGAGAGAAGGTCTCTTTATAGTCAATACCATCCTTTTAAGTGTAACCTTTGGCAACTAGTCTGGCTTTATACCTTTCAATGTTGCCTTGTGAGTCACGTTTGGTCTTAAAGACCCATTTACAACCCACTTGCTGGAACTTGCTTTACACCTTCCAGCAACTTAGTTAATTCCCAGACATTATTGCCATCCATTGATTTCAACTCTTCTTTCATAGCATTAAACCATCTTTCAAAATTGTTACAATCCATGGCTTGTTTGAACGAGCTTGGATCTTTATCAATGGTCAAGTCACATTCATGTTCAAGTGAGTAAAATTTGTAGTCACTTGAGATAGCTGGTCTTCTTTGCCTTACAGACCTTCGTAATGCTACGCCTTGTGACATTACTTCATCATTTGTAAGTTGATCATTATTAGTTGGTTCGTCATTAATATGTTCAATTTGTGGAATTGGAACATTAATCTGTTGTTCCAATATGTTGCGTGATCGTGATGCAACAAGAGGAATAACAACCGGTGAAATCATGTCCAATGTAGTCGATTCTACTCGACTTTGAGTAGTTTCTACTCGATTCTCATGAATATCCACTTTTTGTGATTCTCCACTCCCACTAATTTGACCATTCTCAATGAACCGAGCGTTACCAGACTCAACTATTCTCGTACTATAGTTAGAACAATAAAATCTATACCCCTTTGACTTTTCAGGATAGTCAATGAAATAACCACTAACGGTTCTCACATCAAGCTTCTTTTCATGTGGATTATACAGCCTTACTTCTGCCGGACAACTCCAAATATGGAGGTGTCGTAAACTAGATTTCCTTCCTGTCCACAGTTCATAAGGTGTCTTAGGAACTGCCTTACTAGAAATCCTATTTAGCAGATACGCAACGGTCTTTAATGCATGCATCCACAATGATAAAGGTATAGTACTATTACTTATCATGCTCCTAACCATTTTCATCAAAGTACGATTTTGCCTTTCATCTACACCATTTTGTTGTGGTGTACCAGGCATTGTGTATTGCGCACATATACCTCGACTAGCAAGAAACTTTACAAATGGACCTGGACATTGTCCACTTTCATCAAATTTTTCGTAATATTCACCACCTCTATCAGACCTCATTATATTTACTTTTTTATCTATCTGCCTTTGTATCTCATTAATGAACACCTCTAGGATATCCACAGACTGAGACTTTTCATGTAGTAGATAAATATATCTATATCGTGAGAAGTCATCAATAAAGGTAATGAAATATTTTTATCCCCAAGAAGGAACGCCGAAAGGACCACGGATGTCGGTGTGTATTAATTCAAGTAATGCGTTACTTCTTGGATGGATGTTTTGATATATGTTTGGTTTGCTTACCTTTAATGCAATCCACACATATGTCCCATCAACAAAATCCAAAGGAGGTAAGATTTCATTTTTCACTAACCTCTGCACTTTCTTTCGATATATGACCTAATCCTTTATGCCACATAAAAGTAGAACATTCATTATGTGCACTACGCTTATTTCCTATAATATGATCAACATGAAACAGTAGATTCAACAAAATCAACATCAAGATTGAAATGATATAAACAATCAATTAATGTACCGTAACCATAATAGTACTTATGTTTATAAAATGAAAAAATTGTTTCCAATCTTAAATTGAAATCCTACATCATCCAATTTTGCAATGTAAACTATATTTCTAGTAAATTTAGGAACATAAAGACACTTTTCTAGATCTAGGTAACACCCAAAGGTCCAAGATCAATCAGACGCCCTAATGCCCTCTATCCATGCCTTCATTCTGCTCCCCATATACAAGAACTTTTCAGTTTGCTTATGGTCCGGATTGTAAGGAATCCTGCTTAACATGTGACACGTGAGTAGTTGCACCGTAATCTAACTACCAAGTATTTTAAACACATCAATAAGATTTGATTCAAAACATACCGAGACATAGTATGTACCTTTCTTTTGAACCAAGCCTTTCTTTTGGACATTCTTTCCGAAGTGACCAGCTTCTTCTGTATGGCACCTCTTATCTTTCTTGATTCGACCTCATTAACTTTTCCAAGAGCTTTGTCCTTATCTTTGCCTTTCTTTCGTGGTTTATTCTTGCCGCTACTACCACCTTGATGAAATGTGAGATGAACTGAGTGTTCCTTTATTTTCTTCAATCTCCTTCCTCCCGAACTAACATGGCCTTAATTTTTCAAGGTTCCATTTTCTTTAATAGTGTTATAATTCACTTGAACTGCCAAACTTTAGAGGAAGTGAATTGATTATGAACTGTACTAAAAAGATTCACTCACATCCATACCCATAGATTTCAACTTTGTAGCTAGGATTGACATATGAGTTATATGATCATGAATGGGGTATGACCATTTAAACTTCTTGTTCGTTAGCTCTCTCATTAAAGTCCCTACTATGGACTTGTTAGCTATATCAGATTGGGAGTATTATTTAAGCTTCAACATGAACTCTTTTGCATTGTCCGTTTTAGGCATTGATGGTTTGACATTTTCTGTGATCGTCATTCGTATTAAATTCAAGCTCAGTCTATTAGACCGTTCCCAAGCCTTATTATAAGACTTGTCAGCTTCAGAACTGGCCTCAGTTATGGCTTCAGGCCTTACATATGAAACTATGGCCAAGTTCAAATCCATTACACCCAGTTGGAACTGGATTTGTTCAGACCAATCCCCATAGTTCAGACCATTGAATTTAATCAAGCCATTGCCTAAGGCGAACAAACTTGTATATGTTGCACATACAACATATAGTTCACATTAATGCTTTTAGTAAACCTAAATGGATTCGAACTAACTAATAAACATTAATTATGCATTTAAATTTTCCTTTGGGTTTTAAACACATAAATGTAACCTATTATGATGCATATATAAGACTATAATGAACAATCAAGCATATTACAGTCAATATGCATGTTATCTTTGGATATACAATCATATTAACTTAATATGTTGATAAAATCCCTTTAATATTATTAATTATAAGCAATGGTCCACCTTTGGATGACCTCCTAGCGTTATAATTAATAAACTCAATTATTCAGTTGAACCTGTATGTCATTTTAGCATCCTATCATGATGAACTATTGAACAAATCTTAATTAAATGCTTAAAAAAAATTTCAAGCTAGGCCACTTTGGTGACTAACAAGCTTTCCATGCAATAAACATTTAATTGACAATTATCATACATGACAAAATTTAATTTAACTAGTTTGGTCACTTTGGTGACAAACAAACTATTAAAAAATGTCCATAATGTCATGTATTATATTCTACATATACTAGTAAAATTTAATTCCAACTATTACATAATATAAAATCAATTATGAATTAAATACTCTTTTATAATTGGGCTATAAATATCTATTAACTCAATATAACCCTTAATGGCCCAAAACTCATCAAAAAATCAGTCCAGAAGCTCATTATTGGGCTTGAAGCCCGTCTAGCCAGCGTCTTAAAGGGTGGGGCTACGCCTGGCGCGTGCACTGCACGCACTAAACGTTGTTCATCGTCTTCCTTCGCCGATTCTGTTTTTTTTTTAACTTTCATGGGTTTATTTCAAACCACAAGCCATCAATGTCGTTCTTTCATGGGTTTTGTCCATACTACAGAAACATGTCTTTAAAATTGGTTCAAGATAAATCACTTTAATAACCAAAATTTGTTTTTAGTTTCAAGAACCAATCTTTTCATTTCAAAAAACAAAATTTTCGGTTCCTTTTCAACACCCATAATCATCAGGAGATGATGGCATCATTCCAATTTAAAACATTCATCAACACAAATAAAACGCAACAAATATTCTCATAATTAAACATGAAGCAACAAATTCGGTTCTTTCTCATGTATATGTTTCTTACTCTAACCCATACACATCACATATCAACACTGAACATTCATTATGATTTCTGGAATTTCAATCCATTCAAAAACATTTATGTTGATAACACACTTCACATAAAGTTCAATGTAATATCCAAAAACCAATTTCGAACATGTATGGGAATATAAAAACAACAATTCATCTGACACCAAAAATCTTTTCAGTATATGTGAACAAACAAAATATAAGTATGTGGCATAGATGTCGTATACGAAGAAAACATGGACATGATAATACAGAAAACAATCATTACGGCAGACAACAAACAATACATCACCGTGCTTTGTATCAAAAACATATACGGTAGAAAATATCGTAGAAAAAAAATCATGAAACATTATCGTCACAAATAGCATAAACAATCATGGTGAATGGCAGACAACAATAATGCAATACCCATGGCTCTGATACCAATTGTAAATCATTTATGGATCGACAATTATTTTGTATACCCGTATCCATATCGTTTGTCGTGATGTTGATTTGAATGATCGTATTGATTTCCTCTTGGTTCTGTCTAATTTTGATGGGGCTGGGCGCTGTTGCTTAGATCCATGATATTGGTTACCTTTGGCTCAGAGATACCTACAAAACAACAAAGGCACACTGGGGGTTGACTACCGATAGGCCCCTCCGATGCTCAAGTTAGTCTTTTTCTTGTGAGGGTTTTGGTGGCTAGGAATAAAGAATAATAGGGTTCTCCAATCGTACCTTTTTTATGATGAGGTAATGAACTTATATATGAAGAATACCTACTAAGTTTAGGTCTTCCCTTATGAGTGGGAAGTCATCGTCTATGAATGGGCCGTCTATGCCAAGGCTCGGCTTGGGCTCGGTTCAGGCCGGGCTGGGCCTAAGACGACCAATCTAAACCATAAGTCCCCTACTCCTCAACTCTGATCATGGAGAAGGGTCAATGGAGTACATAAGGATTGTGCGGTTCATCCGCATGACAGCTCGTGATAGGCCTGATCGATCGGACATCGTCGTTTAGTGCATGACGGCTCGGGATAAGACCGACCGATTGAGGGTAGAGATAGGACCAATCAATCGAACGTAGACATAAGATCGATTGATCGAGCGTAGAGATAGGATCGACCGATCGTATGTAGACGCCTAATCAAAGCACTGGATTTAATCATTACTTACAACATGTATCTACTGGTGGATTTTCAAAATTTGAAATGAAACATCTTTACAATCTAGCGGCAATTGTCACACACGCCCTTTCAACTGCTTGTGTTGCCTGTGTCCCGCCCTTTCGATCGCTGTGTGCGCTCTCGATAATCGATAACCCTAATTTGCACGGCTCATATTTTGCCACGCGTCGAAGTTCCACCAAGACGCCTGCTCAAAGGTTCTCGTTATAAATGCTCTAATTGATACACTTCTTCACTTTCTGCGTGTTCGATTCTCCAGTCTTTGCTTCCTCTCTTCTTCATCTCCTTGTTCGCAGTCATCGAAATTTCCTTTTTCACCGTCATCCAAATCCCTAACTCCAGTCACTAAACTATGTACATCCTTTCTCTGATCCTTATCCTACAAATTTATTTTTCGTACTCATGTCGTCGACTGGCCCTAAAGGTGAACTTAGACTTAGGGATGAAGCTAGCTCCCCCTCTCCTATTTCATCGCCTCCTCGCCAGCCTTCACTACGAGCATCCCCAGGTCATAGCGAAGAAGTAAGTATGGTTCTGAGGGAGCTCCATTGGGAACTGGCCACCGAGAGAGCTTTACAAATTGTTGGGCCGCTGGAGATAGCGGCGGAAATGGTGGAGGTGCCGGAGGCCGGCGAGAATGAAGCGCCGGAGGTAGGGGAAATGGGGAAATTGGGGTGAGTGCCCTAAAGGACAGGAAAGTTGTTGAAAAGCCACCGACTGACCTATCAACGATGACCGAAAGGAAACTGAACCGATCGATTATCAAAAATAATATCCCTTCGTCTTGGAGACCTAGGCTAGCCGGTAAGAACGAACGGATTTATAGCAGTATAGGCAGCTATTTCACTGCTTTGCATAACTTTTCTCGACCGGCAAGATGCATCTTCCAGACGCCTTATTGTCGATTTAGGTATCTTTGCACCTACCACTAAGGTCGAGCCGATTTTGTTGAACGGTTGAAGGTTCGTTAACGGTGCAGCTCTCATCGTGCCATCACTTCGATGTCCCCATCGGTCGGCATTCTCGTGCTACTTTTGAGGATGAACCGAGCTTACGTGTCGGGCCGAATTTCTCACTTCCAAAGATAGAGATGCGATATATCGCCCGGTGGGACAACTTCGTAATCAAGGCCGGAAGATAAAGTATTTCCTTGTCAGCCCCTGGATCTCGCCACGAGTCCAGCCATATAGATATCCTTTGTCCGAGCGATGGAACGACATCTCCAATCTGTCCCTTACTAGGGAGGAATGGGAAGTGATCGATAGGATTAAGGCGCTCGGTCGGTATTCTTTCGACAATCTTGTTCTGGGGTATCGTGGAGGGGCATCACCGATGCCTTTTAACCGATCCCCTCCTCAATTAGTGGGCTAGAAGAGGAAACTTCCCCTCTTGGTTAACTCCTCGTAGTTTAACTATTTGCTGTATTTACAAG
Organism: Erythroxylum novogranatense; assembly: GCA_029891385.1. Classification (NCBI taxonomy): domain Eukaryota; kingdom Viridiplantae; phylum Streptophyta; class Magnoliopsida; order Malpighiales; family Erythroxylaceae; genus Erythroxylum; species Erythroxylum novogranatense. Next base: position 5,193,445 of record CM057230.1, read on the forward strand.
TACTAGTTTCGATTTCTAATCCTGCTTCTATAATTGTGCAGCCATGGCAAAGCTCAAGGACTTCGCCGAGTCCTCCAGTCTCCCTAAATCCAAAAGCCAACCCAAAGGGCCTAGATCTTCTTTGAAGGTGAAGAAGCAAAGGAAGGAGGCAGTGGTCAATAAAGACATCGCCACCGATGATCTTTGGACCATCTACAAAGATTGCTTGGCCCTTCCATCCACTGAGGACCGACCTAACGATTCTGCGTCGTTGCTGATCCAACCGGTGAGTGAGGACTGAGCGGATACGGAGGAATAGATGGAGCCACCGTTCAAAAGAGAAAAGATCGCTCGAAGAGTTGATCGATCATCCTGCCAACTAGACAGAGGAAAGGGGGAAGAGCGAGTGCCCTGCTTAGATAAAGGCAAGGGGAAAGAGCGAGCCTCCAGTGGTGGAAAGTGGGTGTCCACGATCAGCCTTGATAAGACTGCATCGATTAGGGACATCAATGTTACCCTGCATATTGCCCAGAAGGTTGTTCCTCCTGCGGACGAGATATTTTTGGATACGCTGAACAACAAGGAGCTGATGGCTAGTCTCGTCCGTGGGCGTGCTGTGGATTCAAGGCTTGCCTCTGCGATGCATCAGCGTATCGATCAGCTCGATGAAGTTAACCAAATGATGGACTGGGAGGTTCACGATCTTTTTGAGCAAGTTAATGCTTTAAGAGCTGAACTTTTAGAGGAGAAGGACGTTTTACGAGCTCAACTCTCTTCACTGGAGGAGGAGAAGAGTGTTTTAGAGGAAGAGAAGAGCGTTTTGAGAGCTCAACTCATTTCGAGGGAGGAGGAGAGGAGTAGCGGTTTCTTTCGATGGTGAGCTAGAAAGTGAATGCCGCGTTGCAGTACCTCAAGAATGAGGGCCTAAGGAGAGAGGTGCTTGATGCCAATTCAAGGTAAAATGGAGGAGGAGCTTGCTTGAGAGTCCTCCATGATCACATGAGGCGGTGATGGATAAAATGAAGGTGAGAGGAAGGTGCTGAGCTGCAAGGCTCCATCAAGGAGCAAAGGGTCAAGCGATCTAGCGATGGAAAGAGCGGTACTTATACGAGGAGTGTAAAGAATTTGCTTGCGACTTGGCTCTTTCCATCTTGAGGAATCACAAGTGTTTGCGCCCCTCGATGGGTCCGATGGTCCTTCATTCAAGGATTATATCGAGCCGATGCTTCCTTCGAGCTCGGCCTTTCACTGAGGAGGTAAGAGAGATAGGCGAGAAGGAAAGAGAGGCCTTGCGGATGAGATCTTTGGACTTGAGTTCGATGAGGAGAGGGTGTTTCTCCGTTGTCTTCTCCCCGCCAATCCGGCCGGCACTTCCTCCCCAACCGAAGGGTCAAAATGATTTTTCCCTTTTCAAGGCTCATCTGGTCGGGCTTGTGACCGTAATAGCGAAGAAAACTTATTTTATCGCCGTTGCCTTCTTTATTTGGTGTGTTAAGACAGGGTTGTCTTTTCGAATAGCAGGTAGCGAACGAGTGCGCTCAATACGCATCGATCGGTTATGAGGTTTGAGAGAGTCATGGTCGACTGAGGTCAGAGAACCTGGCTGAACGATGCTAAAGTCGAGCGATCCAAGATTTTGGCTCTTGGCATCACCTGGTTCTAAGATCCGGTCTTAGCAACCTGGCCGAGCAATGTCGAGGTCGAGCGATCCAAGATTTTGGCTCTTGGCATTGCTTGATTCCAAGATCCGGTCTTGGCAACCTGGCCAGGCAATGTCGAGGTTGAGTGATCCAAGATTTTGGCTCTTGGCATCGCCTGGTTCCAAGATCCCGTTTTGACAACCTAGACGAGCGATGTCGAGGCCGAACGATCCAAGATTTTGGGTCTTTGTATCGCCTGGTTTCAAGATCCGATCTTGGCAACCTGGCCGAACGATGTCGAGGCCGAGCAATCCAAGATTTTGGCTCTTGACATCGCCTAGTTCCAAGATCCGGTCTTGAGAACCTGGCCGAAAGATGTTGAGGTCGAGCGATCCAAGATTTTGGTTCTTGGTATCGCCTGGTTCCAAGATCCCGTTTTGGCAACCTAGTCGAATGATGTAGACGGCAATCAGTTGGTAGAATTTTCTCCTCTTGCCCAATTTAGTGAGATTTTTCTTTCCAAGAAATTTGAAACCCCTTTATTGATGATGACAAGGGCGTGGGCTGTTAAAAAACCTGACTGGCAAGGCTAGGAAAAAGGTGCCCACAAGTTGCGTGTACAAAAACATAAACAATAATAAATAAACAAAGAAATAGGTGAACCAAAATAAAGCTTATCTATTGGTAGAACGTCCTCAGGTTTTGAGAATTCCAGGACCTCGGTAGAATCTGGCCGTTCGTATCGTGCAGGATCTAAGAGCCATGTCCGGCTTGTTTGACCACTTGATAGGGTCCTTCCCATGTCTGACCAAGCTTCCCAGGATGTTTTTCAGCTGCCTCGGCCTTTCGCAGAACGTACCCACAGATCTTTATGTCGCTCGGCCTTACCCTTTTATTGTAAAACTTGGTTGCTTTTTGTCTGGTGGCTTCTGAACGAGCGGCTGCCCTATCTCTGTCTTCACTGAGAAGTACCAGTTCTACCTTGCAATCTTCATCATTCCTTTCTTCTTCGTAACTCGAAATTCGTTAGTTATGCAGTACTACTTCTACTGGAACTAAGGCCTCTGCCTCGAAGGTCATTATGAACGGTGTCTCACCAGTGGCCCCATTTGGGGTTGTTCGGTACACCCACAACACTTCATCTACTTCGTCCACCCAAGTCTTACGTCCATCTAAGCACTTCTTGAGGGCACTCATTATCTTTTTGTTAGTATTCTCTGCAAGACCATTGCTTTGAGGATGAGCTACTGAAGTCAACTGGAGCCTTATCTTCAGTGGTTCATAGAAATCTTTGAACTTGTCGTTGTCAAATTACCGACCATTATCTGTAACCAAAACCATAGGCATCCCAAAATGGCTCAATATATTTTTGCGTACGAAGTTTTCGATTTTCTGCTTAGTGATGGTGGCGACCGTTTCTGCTTCTACCCATTTAGTGAAGTATTCAACTGCCCCTATCAGAAACTTCTTCTGCCTCCAACCAAGAGGAAAAGGACCTAGTATGTCCATTCTCCATTGAGCAAAGGGAATGGGATGGCTCATAATTTTCAGCTGCTCGGTCGACTGGTGAGACAAATTGCTATTCTTCTGGCAGGCCTCGCATCGGTTAACTTTCTCTTGACAATCCTTCTTCATCATCGGCCAATAATCCCCCTGTATGATCAATCTGTGAGCCAACATTCTGCCTCCTAAATGATTTCCACATATTCCTTCATGAATTTCAGCCATTGCTCGTTCTGCGTCTTCTTCATTCAAGCAACGTAGTAGCGGCCAGTCATAAGAACACTTGTACAGAATGTCATTGACAATCACATATTCAGCCGCCTTTACCCTTAGTTTCCTGGCTTCCAAAGCTTCCACCGGCTGTGTTCCCTTAATAAGGTACTGCCTGATCGGCTCCATCTAACTTGACCGTTCATCGCCTTCTTGAAGGACTTCATTAGCCTTCTGGATGCTAGGTTGGTCAAGCCGCTCGACCAAGATGTTGTTCCGGCATTTTGATCGAAGCCATCTTGAAAGTGCGGCTCGCTCGAGCATTTTGCGTCCGTTCTATCTTGCTGACCGAGCATTGCTCAAAATTACTCAACTCCTACTTTACCAATTCCATATACTTGATCATGTTGTTCCCTTTGGCCTCATATTGCCCAGTAACTTGACCAACCACTATTTGAATATCACTGTACACCTTCAGATGCTTTACCCCATCTCTTCGCCAACCGAGGCCGGCTTATTAGAGCTTCATATTCTGCCTCGTTATTGGATGCTTTAAATTCTAATCGGAGAGCATACTCCACCTTTTCTTCCCGGTGTGGGCTGATCAAAACCACTCCTGCTCCGCATCCCTCAGCGTTGGATGACCCATCAACAAATAGGCTCTAGGAAGGGCGTTCCTCACCCTGCGAGTCAGGTTGACTCATTTCTGCAACGAAGTCCGCCAACACTTGGGCCTTGATCGTCGTCCATGGTTTATAGTGTATATCAAACTCCCCCAGCTCTACTGGCCATTTTATTAACTGCCCAAAGGTTTCGGGCTTTTGGAAGCACTGTCTGACGGGTTGGTCGGTCCATACCTCTATTGTATGACTCTGGAAGTAGGGTCTTAGTTTTCGTGCCGCAGTTATCAAGGAAAGAGCCAACTTATCAATGGGTGCATACCACGTTTCTGGTCCGTTCAGCACTTTACTGACATAGTAGATCGGGAATTGTTCACTACTATCTGATCGAACAAGAACTACGCTGATTGCTCCCTCTGTGACTGCCAAATAAAGAATCAGATTCTCCCCCTCAACAGGGCTCTGCAAGATGGGTGGACTGGTCAGATATTACTTCAAGTGTTGGAATGCTTTTTCGACTCATCCGACCATTAGAATCGGGTCACATCGCCTTCCTCAAAATTTTGAAGAAAGGGAGGCATTTGTCCCCATCCTGAGATGAATCGCCAAAGAAACTATCCGCCTTGGCCAAAATCAGACATCCTTCAAGCATCGCGGTGAGGGCATTTGGACGATAGCTTTGATCTTTTCTGGATTAGCTTCGATCCCCCGCTGAGTAATCATAAATCCCAAAAACTTTCCAGATGCTACACCAAAGACGCACTTTTCGGGATTCAACTTCATTTGGAATTTATTGAGGGTCAGGAAGGCTTCTCTAAGGTTTTCCACATGTTCGACAACTGTCTTACTTTTGATCACAATGTCGTCTACATAAGCCTCGACTGTTTTGCCAATCTGTCTCTTAAAAACTTTCGCAACGAGCCGCTGGTAAGTAGCCCCTGCATTTTTCAAACTGAACGGCATCACCTGGTATCAATACATGCCCTGGTCAGTTATAAAAGCCATTTTTTCTTCGTCTTCAAGGCTCATTTTTATTTGATGATAACCAGAGAAGGCATCCAAGAAGCTGAGGATCTCATGCTCTGACGTGGAGTCTACCAGCTGATCAATCTTAGGCAGGGGGAAACTATCCTTTGGGCATGCTTTGTTCAGGTCGGTAAAATTAATGCACTTTCTCCACTTTCCGTTTTTCTTCTTCACCAATACCACGTTGGCTAACCATTCGGGGTACTTGACTTTCCGAATGAATCCAGCGTCAAACAGCTTCTCTATTTCTTTCTTGATCACCCCCTGCCGCTCCTTGCAGTGCCACCACTTTTTCTATCTAACCGACCTACAATTTTTCTGAATACCCAGGGAATGAGATGTTACCGCTCGAGAGATTCCAGGCATGTTGCTCGGTACCCAAGTAAAGACCGATCGGTTCTCTACCAAGCAACTTGTGATTGCTGCGGCCAACCTTTGTTCAAGTTCGGTGCCCAAATTTGTGAATTTGGATCGGTCTTCTTCATCCAGTATAACCCGCTGCGTTTCTTCTGCAGGGTTCATCCTCTTGGTTTCTTCATCTACTCTTACATCAAGAGAACTTACCAACACTACCGCTCCCTCAAGGGTTCTTGTTTTTGCCAAGTAACATTTCCTAGCGATCCTTTGCTGACCCCTGACAATACCGATGCCATGGGATGTTGGGAATTTCATCGCCTGATAATAGGTCGAGACGACAGCTTTGAGGGCGTTTTGTGTGGCTCTTCCAATTATTGAATTATAGGCTCCTACAAACTTCACAACTAGGAATTCAAAATTCTTCACTACTTGGCATGACTTTTGCCTGAACTTTACGTTCAAGAGGACTCAAGCGAATGGATAGGTTGATGCTTCTGTTACCCCTTTTTGATTGGTCTCTATCGACAAGAATGCTCCTCCGAATTCCATCTGCTTAAAAACATCGTAGTACAATAGATCGACCGAGATGCCCATGTCAATCATTACGCGCTTCACCTCACTACCGTCCATATTCAAAGTGACCACGAGTGCATCGTCATGAGGACAGCTGACGCCAGCCAGATCAGACTCGTCAAACAAGATCACCTCATTAGTTTGTGGTTTTTTCGTTGCTGATTGGCCCTTAGCAGTCTACCTAGCATACCTCTTCCTTCCTCTGACGGTGGACCCTCCTGCTGCGCTACCACCAAAAATCATATTTATGACCCTAACAAATTCGGTCATCCTGCTGCCTAATAGTTCTATCATCTCACTCGGATCGTCCCCTTGTGTCGCGTCGATCGTCCATATTCTGGTCCGCCTTCCTCCATCGCTCATGTTGTTTTGTTGCGGTGGTTTTCCAATTGTTAGACCGACCGTACCTACCCTCATTATCTCGATCGACATTTTTTTCGTACTTCAAAAATCTACCCAGCCTTCCCTTCTGGATAAGGAGTTTGATTTCCTTCTTTAAGCCCCAGCAATCCTCCGTGTCATGACCGACATCTCTATGGAAACGATAATATAAAGAAGAATCCCTTTTTTTGAGAGGAGTTTTCAATTTATTGGGTTCTCGAAGGGATTCTCCTTCTTCTCTCATGACCTCCAGTACTTCCGCATATCGCTTGTTGAGCGGAGTGAAGGATTCTCGCCGTTGGTCCTTTCGATCGATCAACTTCCTCCAGCTGGACTGATCCTTCTGTCATTTATGTGAATCATCGACTCTACTACTCGGCCAGCGGTCATCTGCTCTACGTTTTGTGTTTTTCAACACTTCCTCCAGCTGGATGTATTTATGTCGGGCCCCGACCCGGAGACCGGACCCCAACTGTTGGATCCCGTTACCCAACCTGCATATAACTTACTATAGATGTTGGATCCGAGACCCAACTGTCCCGGGAGGTGGTCCCTGGTAGAGCTCATTCTCGAGACACTTGCCTTGCTAAGACCCTAACTTGACACACTCTATTTGACTCACTTTGGTGGTGAGCATACACTGACTAAGGCCTAGACCTTGACTGCTCTCGACAATCCCCAAAATAACACTCTTATCTATGGATCTGCAGAACAAGTTTACTTGTCTGATAAACAAGTCGACTTATCGAGACAAACAACTCGACTTACAACCAACAAGTCGACTTATCGAGACAAACAAGTCGACTTATAACCTATAAGTCGACTTATCGAGAAAAACAAGTCGACTTATCTAACTGACAAGTCGACTTATTATTCAAAAGCTTCACAAGTCGACTTATGGGTCCAATAACTCGACTTATATCTATTCTGAACTCAAAACCTAACCCTCTACACTCTCTCTTGATTTATTCCAAACACCATAAACACTTCTAAACCTCTCAACTCATCCACTCCACTCTCAACATGCTATAATCTCACTTAAACTTACATCATTCATTTACTCATATGAATTCCAAAGCAATTTCATACAACTTTGGAAACTATGCTTAAACATGATAGTAAATGGCTTTGGGAGATCATGATAAATCATAATTCATGCATTTCATTTATATCAAAACAATGGTTTTACAATGCTTTAGTAGGCATTTCAAGCCTATTACAATTCAAATCAAAATACATCTGTTTTCTCAAAATGCAACCTAAAGCATTGATTACAAAAAACATGAAATACATGGGCAAAACACTAAGATCTTGAGTATGCCTTGAGCTCATTCTTCGAGATCCAGATCTTCACCGAGATGGACGGAAGTGGGGGTGAGCTTTAAACTCGTGGGTAACACGCTTATATTTATACTACTAAGTCAATCTATTCATTACTCATACTGCTTGCAATATTCTCATTAACAAATCTTACAACTTCAGATTTCACAAATTCATTGCTAACAACAAAATTTCATGATTCATGCATTCATCATTCTTGCTAACATATGCTAACATATAATCATATAGCTGATGGTTTGAAAAGTCCACGGTTATCGATGAGCTACACAAGTGTAGTCATATGTCGAGGAGTCCAAAAGGAACATCCTATGCCACGGTCGGGCAAAGGCGAAGGCTTTATCGGTCTATGTGCACGTGACTCACCGGTGGACTTAACTAACCCACATAACACTGAATTTCATGCATAAAACTGGACTTGTCTTGTCCATCGACTGATTTTCTGAAAATGGATTTTCATGCATCCATAAAGCTGATTTTCTTGAAAATGCTACATTTCATGCTTAGCTCACATTTCATGATTCTCATTCATGCTCATTCAATTTATGACTTTATCAAGCAATGTCAAGCAATGTCATATACTATGAAGTTCTCATATAATGGCATTCATACATCTATTATACTCAATCAATTCATCGCAAAATAATTTGAAAGAACATAATTTCTTTAATTAAGGTAGTATTTATCACTTACTAGCATAAAGATAAAAATGAAACCCACCTTATATCCTTGCTTAAGCTTGCCTAAGGAAGCTCCTCTTCTTGTTCTCCTCTTCTTTCTTGTCCACCTTCATTCATGGCAAGAAAAGAACCTCACATCATTTAGGGTTTCTAAAATTGAAAACCTAATGAACCTTAATCATGAAATTAACCCTAGAATCACTAAACCCATTTCATTTCTAAGCTATCTAAACCATAAAACCAACAAAAGCTTAACCTTGAAAACATAACTTACCTTGAATCTTTAGCTAACCAAGTGATTTCTTGGTTCAAAAGGAAGCTCTAGCCTTCCTCCACACTTTTAACTCTTGGACTTTCTTCAAAATCTTACCCAAACTCTTGGAAAATCACAAACTAAGCAAGCCTTTCTTCTTTTCTTCTTCCTTTCTCCTCCACCTCTGAAACTCTTCTTCTCCCTCTCAATTTTCGTATCCCTTCTTTTCCCTACACCAATTCATTTAACTCCTTCCTTTTATACTTCCTCCTAACTCACTTAAGCCCATTAACCTAAGGCCCATCTCATTCCTCTTCTTTCCTTCTTCCTTCCTTCTTATCTTCTTTAACCTACTCAAACCCAAAGCCCAAGTCCACTTCATTTAATTCCTTTTCTTCTTTTACACTACTAACAACTTAAGCCCATTTCATTTTTTCTTCTCTTTTCATTTCATTTGGACCTAAAGCCCAATTAACACATTAAATTACCTCTAATTCATTTAAACGAACTAACATATTAAATTTCATTTATTCACCACCTATCTCATTTATGTTACTACATGCTAATTAATGCCATATGCTATTTAATGCTATCATATTTAATTCATGCTAACTCAATTTCTTAATTAGTCTAATCATGCTTAATTAATTAAATAAAAAAATAAAAAAAATTTCGAGGCTAATATTTCTCCCCCCTTTAAGATATTTCGTCCTCGAAATTCTTACCTGACTCATTGAAGAGGTGTGGATACTTCTCCTTCATTGCATCCAATGGTTCCCACGTCGCTTCTTCATTCGCATGGTTCCTCCATAGACTTTAACTAATCGAGCAGCCTTGTTTCTGAGGACCTTCTCCTTGCTATCCAGAATTTCTACTGACATCTCCTCATAGTTCAAATCATCACTCAGCTGAACCTCTGAGGTCTGAATAATGTGAGAAGGATCTGATCTGTACCTCCTCAACATGGAAATATGAAATACATCATGGATCCGAGATAATTTCGAGGCAATGCCAACTCAGAAGCTAACGGCCCGATCCTCTCTAGAATCTCATATGGACCTACATAACGAGGACTCAACTTGCCTTTCTTACCAAACCTCATGACCCCTTTCCATGGAGAGGTCTTCAGGAATACTTTGTCACCTACTGCATACTCCATCTCCTTCCTGTGAACATCTGCATAACTTTTCATTCTATCCTGTGCTGCCTTAAGTCGCTGCTTAACCAAATCAATCTTATCCACTGTCATCTGAACCAATTCGGGTCCTACTAGCTTCCTCTCACCTTCTTCATCCCAACATATCGGAGTTCTACACCTCCTGCCATATAGGGCTTCATAAGGAGCCATCTGAATGCTCGAATGGTACGAATTGTTATAGGCAAATTCGACCAACGGCAAATGTTCATCCCATGCTCCTTTGAAGTCCATAACACATGCTCTGAGCATGCCCTCTAGGGTCTGAATGGTCCTCTCAGATTGACCATCCGTCTGGGGATGAAATGCTGTGCTAAAACTCAACTTAGTCCCTAGGGCTTCCTGCAAACTACTCCAGAATCTCGATGTAAATCGAGGATCCCTGTCGGATACTATGGAATCTGGAACTCCATGCAACCTCACTACTTCATCAATATAATTCCTGGCTAAGACTTGCAATGAATCTGTCTGCCTAATTGCCAGAAAATGGGTTGACTTGGTCAATTGGTCTACAATGACCCATATAGCATCATGCTTCCTAACGATCTCCGGTAAACCCATCGAAAATCCATCGTAATCCTTTGCCACTTCCATTCAGAATGGACAATGGCTGCAACATACTGAAGGTGCCGGTGTTCACCTTGACTTACGACACACTAGACATCCGCTCACGATTCAGCTACATCCTCTTCATACCTTTCCACCGTAAATGTTCCTTCAGATCTCTGACATCCCTGTGTTGCCTGGTGCATGGAATAAGGCGCATTGTGTGCTTCATCCATGATCTCATCCTTAATCGCCTTATCATTCTAATACATAACCTGCTTCCAACTACCATTAGCCCATCATCCCTTACTTGCACTTCTCGATCGCTACCATGTTGAATTTCATCTCTCGACTTATTTAATTCAGTATCCCGCTCCTGCACTCCTCGACCTTCTCCCTAAGGATAGTCTCACCACAATTGAGCAAGAATACAACTGACCGATCCCGCCTCTCAATCTCGCAATACTATCCCGAGATGTTTCATGCTCTCCTTCATCCTTAGAATAGACCGAATGTCATCAATGAACACAATGACAAACCGATCTAAGAACTCTGAAAAACCCTATTCATAAGGTCCATGAATGCAATTTGGAGCATTGGTCAGTCCGAATGGCATGACCCTAAACTCATAGTGCCCGTAACGGGTCCTAAAGGCTGTCTTGTTAACATCGACTTCGATTCGGAGTTGATGATAACTTCGATCCGAGGTCGATCTTGAAAAGACCCTTGCTCCTCGCAATGATCAAATGATCATCTATCCTAGGTAAAGGATATCATTTTAATCATCACCTTGTTAAGCTTCCTGTAATCTATACACACGCGCCATGTCCCATCCTTCTTCTTAACAAATAGAACTGGCGCTCCCCAAGGTGATGAACTTGGCCTGATAAACTGCTTCTCTAACAGCTCCTCTAACTGCTCCTTAAGCTCCCTTAACTCAGCTGGAGCCATTCTATATGGTGGCATCGAGATTGGTGCGGTTCCGGGAATCAAGTCAATTTCGAACTCAATTTCCCTCACCGACGGCAACCCCGGTAACTCGTTTGGGAACACATCTGAAAACTCCCTGACAACTGGATAATCTTCTAGTCTGCCCACATTTTCCTCTGGATCTACCACATGTGCCAAGAAGGCCTCACACCCCTGGTTCATCATACTGTCGGCTAACAATTTGAAATAATCCTACTTTGGCGGTTTCATCGTCCCTCAAGATTACTTTCTGACCATCTCCCAGATCAAATTCTACTTCTTTGAGACTACAGTCTAGCTTGGCCTTATACTTCTCCATGGCATCCATTCCTAGTATGACATCTAGCCCTTTAAGTTTTAGAGGTAGCAAATCTACTACCAATCTAGTACCACTGATGCTGAGCTCACAATTCTTATACATCACACTGATCACTACTTTACTCCCCAAAGGAGTACTAACAACCAGAAAATTGTCCATAATCTCAGGATTAACTGCATGCATATTCATACTTGAGGAAACAAAAGAATGTGTGGAACCCGTATCAATCAAAACATAAACTGCAGAATTGAACAACCGAGCCATACCACCACAACTTCAGAGCATTGCAGCTTCCTCTCTCGTCATGGAAAATACTCTAGCGGTGCTCGACCACGTGCTTTGGCCTCCCCGCAGATTAGCCTCCCGATCGCTCCAGAATCGCTTACTTGTGATCGGCCTGGTTCCCACTGTCTCCGTCGCCTCTGAGCTTGACTGGGAACCCTCCTGTCTCGACCTCTGGGACAATCTCTCATCATATGCCCTTCTCTCCACACTGGAAGCAACCACCAAACCCTTTAAGACACTGCTGGATGAAACTTCCTTGACCGATCACACTGGGATGCTTGCCCTTCCATGACTTTCTGAGCCTCCCACACTAGAGACTGCTCGTAAATTGCCTGGATCACGACTCTTGGGGGACCACTACGCCCATGCCACTGAGTATGATGGGTTCGGTGCTCCTCTCAGTCTTGGAGCACTCTACTCCCTTCTGGATGATTGTTCTTTGTTCTTTCTTTTCCCGCCACTTCAAATTTTAATATTCTCCGACTTCTCACTGAGCGCCAGATCCACTAACTATTGGTAATCACAGAAGTTGTGAATCGTGACTTTCTCCCCGATTCCCAAGTGAAGACCTCCCTCAAACTTCAAGACTTGTCTTCCTCTGTTGCTACAATGTTGTTGCTGATAACGAGAAAGCTGTGTGAACTTCACTCATACTCGCCACACTCATGTCCCTCTGCATCGATTTGAAACTCTAGCCTTCTCTCGCACATAAACCCCGAGAGATACTTTTCCTAACACTTCCACAAAATCCCTCCATGTCAACACCAAGGAACAACTTTGTTGTGGGCACTGATTCCCACCAATGCAATGCATCTCCTCAGAGTGATCGATTGCATAATCTAGCTTCTCTTCATCCGAGCACTTCATCCGCTTCAGACCCTCTCGGTCCTCCTCAACCACGCTTCGCCTCTTGGATTTGTAGTCCCACTGATATCAATGACCCATACTTACGAGCTTGTCATCGCCCTCCGATCTGCTGAGGAGTTCGAGCTCGCCTTCCTCCGGCCCATAGCATACTGTGAAAGCTCGGGCGAAGGCCCTGAAAGAATCATGGGTCTCTTGGGTTTGGCATAGGAGGAGGCCGGAGAGGCACCTCACGCTGCCCACTTGGTACCTCGTAATCTATAACAGGATGGTCCTGCATCCCGGGAATGTGGGATTCTTCGAACTTCCCTTTGAGAGCTCGGTCGAGATTGAGCTCCTCGAGTTCTTCTTCGAGGACATATTACTCCTTTAATGAAAACCATTTAAAAATATTTAGTTCACTTTGGTAAGACAAGTTCAAATCATGTAAAGCCGCTCAAAACTAATACATGATCGGATTTAAAACAATGCATGTGGTTCATGTAACATGATGCATGCCGACTCTACCTCGAGGTTACCCACTAGGTTCCTAGAAACCATAAACCTAGGGCTGCTCGATACCACAGATGTCGAGGCCCGACACAGAGACCGGACCCCAAATCGTTAGATCCTGCTACCCAACCCGCATATAACTTACTATAGATGTTGGATCCGAGACCCAACTGTCCCGGGAGGTGGTCCCTGGTGGAGCTCATTCCCGAGACACTTGCCTTGCTAAGACCCTAACTTGACACACTCTATTTGACTCACTTTGGTGGTGAGCATACACTGACTAAGGCCTGGACCTTGACTGCTCTCGACAATCCCCAAAATAACACTCTTATCTATGGATCTGCAGAACAAATCGACTTGTCTGATAAACAAGTCGACTTATCGAGACAAACAACTCGACTTACAACCAACAAGTCGACTTATTGAGACAAACAAGTCGACTTATAACCTACAAGTCGACTTATCGAGACAAACAAGTCGACTTATCTAACTGACAAGTCGACTTATTATTCAAAAGCTTCACAAGTCGACTTATGGGTCCAATAACTCGACTTATATCTATTCGAACTCAAAACCTAACCTCTACACTCTCTTGACTTATTCCAAACACCATAAACACTTCTAAACCTCTCAACTCATCCACTCCACTCTCAACATGCTATAATCTCACTTAAACTTACATCATTCATCTACTTACATGAATTCCAAAGCAATTTCATACAACTTTGGAAACTATGCTTAAACATGATAGTAAATGGCTTGGGAGATCATGATAAATCATAATTCATGCATTTCATTTATATCAAAACAATGTTTTATAATGCTTTAGTAGGCATTTCAAGCCTATTACAATTCAAATCAAAATACATCGGTTTTCTCAAAATGCAACCTAAAGCATTGATTACAAAAACATGAAATACACGGGCAAAACACTAAGATCTTGGAGTATGCCTTGAGCTCATTCTTCGAGATCCAGATCTTCACCGAGATGGGACGGGAAGTGGGGGTGAGCTTTAAACCGTGGGTAACACGCTTATATTTATACTACTAAGTGAATCTATTCATTACTCATACTGTTTTGCAATATTCTCATTAACAAATCTTACAACTTGCATTTCACAAATTCATCAAGCTAACAACAAAATTTCATGATTCATGCATTCATCATTCTTGCTAACATATGCTAACACATAATCACATAGATGATGGTTTGAAAAGTCCACGGGTTACTAATGAGCTACACAAGTGTAGTCATATGCTGAGGAGTCCAAAAAGGAACATCCTATGCCACATTCGGGCAAATGGACGAAGGTTTCTTGGGTTCGTGCACGTGACTCTGTTGGTGGACTTAACTAACCCACATAACACTTGAATTTCATGCATAAAACTGGACTTGTCTTGTCCACTTCTCGATTTTCTGAAAATGGATTTTCATGCATCCATAAAGCTGATTTTCTTGAAAATGCTACATTTCATGCTTAGCTCACATTTCATGATTCTCATTCATGCTCATTCAATTTATGACTTTATCAAGCAATGTCAAGCAATGTCATATACTATGAAGTTCTCATATAATGGCATTCATACATCTATTATACTCAATCAATTCATCGCAAAATAATTTGAAAGAACATAATTTCTTTAATTAAGGTAGTATTTATCACTTACTAGCATAAAGATAAAAATGAAACCCACCTTATATCCTTGCTTAAGCTTGCCTAAGGAAGCTCCTCTTCTTGTTCTCCTCTTCTTTCTTGTCCACCTTCATTCATGGCAAGAAAAGAACCTCACATCATTTAGGGTTTCTAAAATTGAAAACCTAATGAACCTTAATCATGAAATTAACCCTAGAATCACTAAACCCACTTCATTTCTAAGCTATCTAAACCATAAAACCAACAAAAGCTTAACCTTGAAAACATAACTTACCTTGAATCTTTAGCTAACCAAGTGATTTCTTGGTTCAAAAGGAAACTCTAGCCTTCCTCCACACTTTTAACTCTTGGACTTTCTTCAAAATCTTACCCAAACTCTTGGAAAATCACAAACTAAGCAAGCCTTTCCTCTTTTCTTCTTCCTTTCTCCTCCACTACCGAAACTCTTGTTCTCCCTCTCAATTTTCGTATCCCTTCTTTTCCTACACCAATTCATTTAACTCCTTCCTTATATACTTCCTTCTAACTCACTTAAGCCCATTAACCTAAGGCCCATCTCATTCCTCTTCTTTCCTTCTTCCTTCCTTCTTATCTTCTTCAACCAACTCAAACCCAAAGCCCAAGTCCACTTCATTTAATTCCTTTTCTTCTTTTACACTACTAACAACTTAAGCCCATTTCATTTTTTTCTTCTCTTTTCATTTCATTTGGACCTAAAGCCCAATTAACACATTAAATTACCTCTAATTCATTTAAACCAACTAACATATTAAATTTCATTTATTCACCACCTATCTCATTTATGTTACTACATGCTAATTAATGCCATATGCTATTTAATGCTATCATATTTAATTCATGCTAACTCAATTTCTTAATTAGTCTAATCATGCTTAATTAATTAAATAAATAAAAAAAATTTCGGGGCTAATAATTTATCTGCCCGATTTCTTATCTCTTGGATAGACCTGGGCTGATCAAGAGCCAACGACTTCTTGAACTCTTCATCTCTCGTATTGCTCATTAAGGCAGCCAACATGGACGAATAGGTGAGGTCAGGACTTCGACAGCTTCATTGTTAAATCGGGTGATGAACTCCCGCAAACTTTCGTTCCTTCCTTAGTTCAACTGCATTACTTCCAAGGCGGTCTTCTGTGGCCGTTTACGTGTAGCAAACTGGTTAAGGAATAACAGCTTAAAATCTTCAAAACTGGTTATGCAATGCGGGGGTAAGCTGTTGAACCATCTTCGGGCCCCTTCTTGAAAGGCTGCACAGAAGGCCTTACATTGAATGGCGTCTGGAACGCAATGCAGGTTCATCATCGATTGAAAGTGCTGCAGATAGTCGAGAGGATCGGTCTTTCCAATATATTTTTCTGGCGTTGGTATCTTAGTACCGACCGCTGGGAGGCTATCCAGGATATCCGGAATGAAAGGAGAGCTATATTGTGCTAATGATTGAACAAGACAGGAATTGATGGCTATATTGATTCGGTGGTCCACAATTTCTTTTAGGGCTTCAGCAGAGTGTCGATCGACCATCACACTAATCTGCCGAGTGGGGGTTTGCTGCTGTGCCGGTTGAGATTGTAAGATTTGGTGAATCAATAGATCGGCCGCTTCTTCTATTTGTCTTTGTGTGAGGAAGGCTTATTATGGTGCAGGATGATTCGTGTTGAGGGGATATTGGGTGTGAGGGTGTGAACTGGTTCTAGCGTCATCCTCTAGGGCCACGCTTTGCGCTTCTTGGTCTTGGTTTTGGGATTGTTGCGGTTGATCATGCTGATGTGAGTGTTGAGGGGGTAGCTCGTTCATGCTAAGGTTTTGGATGATGGGCGGAGGGTGTGTCTGGTGATCAGGATGCGGCGATAGAAGGGGGTAGCTCGTTCTGCAGATAGTTGCAAGCCCATTCGCTGTAGTGCAAGTGCCACAACAGCGGCTACATCAGAATTTGTTGTCATCGCCTGACTTATCTGAGTGCTTCTGGACGTGGTGCCTTGATGCCCGGCCCCACGGTGGGCACCAACTGGTTCTGTCTGATTTTGATGGGGCTAGGCGCTGCTGCTTGGATCCATGAGATTGGTTTTTCTTTGGCTCAGAGATACTTGCAAAACAACAAAGGCACACCGGGGGTTGACTGCCGATAGGCCCCTCCGACGCTCAAGTTAGTCTTTTTCTTGTGAGGGTTTTGGTGGCTAGGAATAAAGAATAATAGGGTTCTCCAATCGTACCTTTTTTATGATGAGGTAATGAACTTATATATGAAGAATACCTACTAGGTTTAGGTCTTCCCTTATGAGTGGGAAGTCATCATCTATAAATGGGTCGTCTATGCCTGGGCTTGGGCCTGGGCCTAGCACGACCGATCGATCGAACATCGTCTTTTAGTGCATGACGGCTCGGGATAAGACCGACCAATCGAAGGTAGAGATAGGACCGACCGATCGAACGTAGATATAAGATCGACCGATCGAGCGTAGAGATAGGATCGACCGATCGTACATAGATGCCTAATCAAAGCACTAGATTTAATCATTACTTACAGCACGTATCCACTGGTTGATTTTCAAAATTTTAAATGAAACGTCTTTGCAACCGTTGTGCAGCTATCACACACGTCCTTTCAACTGCTGTGCCATTCCAGGTTCCATCCTTTCAACTGCTGTGCCGCTCTGGGTAACTGATAACCCTAATTCGCACGGCTCAGATTTTGCCATGCGTCCAAGTTCCACTAGTACGCCCGTTCAGTATTCTATTATAAATGCTCAGAATTGACACACTTATTCACTTTCTGCGTGTTCGATTCTCCAGTCTTTGCTTCCTCTCTTCTTCATCTCTTTGTTCGCAGTCATCAAAATTTCCTTTTTCACCGTCATCTAAATCCCCAGCTCCAGTCACTAAACTAGGTACGTTCTCTGATCCTTATCCAACAAAATTATTTTTCGTACTCATGTCGTCGACTAGCCCTAGAGGTGAACTTAGACTTAGTGATGAAGATAGCTCCCCCTCTCCTGTTTCATCACCTCCTCGCTAGCCTTCACTACGAGCATCCTATAAAGAATTACTTTATAGGACTAAAATATGATTCCTGACATTATCATAAACATCGTTTAACCCTATAAAGAATTGCTTTAGGTTGTTATCATAATTGCTTTCATCTGTTACCTTTACAGATTCACAAAAGATAGTGACATGTTAGGATAATCAAAACCTTGAAGAGAAAGAGCATGAATCAAAAAGAACCAACATAAAAAAACTTGATAGGCCTTCTTACTCAAGATGTAGGAGTCCACTAAATCATGATACTGATTTGCATTCTACTGATTTTAGTATATTTTGCATATTCATTTGCAAATTGCTATTGATTTGCATTCTGCAAATTTGCATCCAGGGGTTTTTGATATTGATTCATCTGTGGTTTTTAGTACTGATTCATCTGTAAATTGCTACTAATTCATTGTGTTTTTTGGTGAAAAATTACATTTCTTTCATCATGCTTTATAAATGGATACGTGATGTGCTATCTCCATATGTTTGCCTAATTCATTATGCCTAATTCATCTGCATATGTTGACACAAATGAATTAGGCAGAATGTACTACCTAAATGCATTTACGTAGTACATTCTGCCTAATTCATTAAGAAATGCATTTAGGTAGCAGGATTTGTTTTTTGTTTCTGTTTGCTTTGAAAGGACCAATTTCAAGTTTTATTATGAAGACAAATCACACAAATGCAATCAAACCTATTAATTAATTTGGGCTGATTATGAATATGTGAACTTTCATATGAATCTGTGAACTTTCACCTTTGGTAGAAATGTACTGCAATGAGGTTTCATTTTCACTTATTGAAAAAGAGCAATACTAAATTCTAGATTTCGAAGTGAACTTTTGAAGTAAACCTATATAAAGAAAAATGATTGAACTATTATACATCATAAATGTTTCTCTTTCTTTATCTCTTCAATTATTTATGTTATCTCACATTTATCTCACATTTATCTTATAAATGATAGAACATGTACATTTGTTGTTTTTGGTTCACTGCCCTTTTAGATGCTAATCATCACTAATGTATTTACAAGAGAGGCACATAGTGGCGTAGAATTTACATATGAGTACTATAAACTGAAAATAAGGGCTACTACAACTTTGAATTAGTAAATGAAACATCTAGGATTTGAAACAAACATATAAATCAAAATAATAGGTTTCTAGAAGTCACTTGTAGTGTTTAGGAATTTAATTCTTCAACATTTTGGAATTTAAGCAACATTTCTTGTTGTCTTTCAAGTGAACAGTCAAATGCATTTGATTTTGAATAACTTCTTGTCATTGTTGAATTGCTGATAATTGACTACAAACCATTCCATTATTGAGAGCATGTCAATTTTTACTGTTGTCTTTAAATATGGTTGATGCATATGTACTTTAAACTCTAATGTCAAATTGAATGCAGGTGATTCACATGGGACCTGGTTAACTCAAGAAGAAGAATAAGGTTGCACCAAGTAGCTTAGTACCGACAAAATTGCAGTCGCGATACTATCGACTTCTTGGAAACATAGCTAATTAGTCATCTGCTTGTACACAACCACAAAATCAGACACTTGCACCTTGTGAGCCTACTCCAACAACAAGAGAAGTCACATCTATGCCTATTACTCATCCTAGAGATAAATATGAACAGATTATGAATATGTGACACAATATTAATTTTCCATCCACTTCTTAAGAGATGCCTCCAGCTTCTGCTTATCCGACACCAGTAAATCAGACTATTATTCCCATTATGGGCTCTTCTTCTGCAAGCACTGTAGGTTTTTGATCTTTCACATCACATTGATGAAATTTATTAAGTTTAATTATTTTGCTTATCTAACCAATTGAGAGTATGTTATATGCTCATTATAAATTATTCATTTGCTATTTTAGGATCCACGACTGATCCAAAAAAAAAGGGTGTCACAAAAGGACACAGATTGGCAAAGATTAACAAGGCAATAGGTAAGAGATTGGAGATAGAGATCTCCCCTATCGAAGGACGACCAACCAACTCCATACAATCTGCCAAATTCTTGAGTGAGATTGGTGTGGTATCCCGAACTTCCTTACCTATAAGAACAAAATTTTCAAAAATTACTAATGAGGAATTGGACATTGCATTTGATAAGTTATACGTAAGTATTCTAAAACAATCTAATTTGTACGTGTTTTCCATATGCTTATAACATTGACCAATAATTTATATTGTTTTGCAGCAAAAGTTAGAAGTCAAGGGAATGAGAACTGACAACAAAGTATATGCTGCAATGAAGAAGTTTCTTACTTTAATGTCCAAAGATCAAAGATATAGTTTAAAAAAGCATTTTACCAAGCACGGAAAGGATGTTAAGCCGCATAATGTCACAGTTACAGAGTGGATGAATTTATGTGAATATTGGAAACAATCAACTACAAAGGTTAGTTTATTTGATCACTACTTTTTTGACAACTTATTATATTTTAGTATTTATGAATTGTGATTTATAAATATTATAATAGTTTTCTTACGTGTACGATTAGGAAAAAAGTCAAAAAGAAAAATTAGTTAGGAGTCAGGTCAAATGTCGACCAAACTCCGGCTTCTAGGCTTTTGTAGGGATACGACATGAGATTATAAGTTATTATCTTTTTAATTATATTTTGTTTTTATTGACATTTCAAATTTTATATTAAATATTAATATTCATATATGTCTATACAATAGAGTAACAGAGATAAAAAAAATGTGATCGAACGAAGTTATGGTATCACACTCATTATGATGAAAGTAAAGGTCAATGAACAACTCCCGAATGCGAAGAAAAATGGATGAGTACATAGTTTATTTACAAATATTTCTTAAATAAGATTGTGTATGTAATTAATTCTTTACTTTTTTAGGACTTAATGTGTCACGTATTGACACATTCAACAGAATAAGGTCATCTGATGACAGTGGATGAAGTGTGCGACAAAGTCTTGAGCACTAGATCAGATTATATTGTTGGCATGGGAATGGAGCTTCGATCACAAGGGAAGATTTCGATTAGAAAGAGACTTCGAGATGAATTAGAGAAGTCGAAGAAGGTTAATGAGGGCTTACAGTCTAAAGTCGATGAATTGACCAAAAAATATGAAGAAATGCAAGATAAATTAACTATCGAAATCGAACAACAAAAAAGGATCTTGAAATTTTTATGTTCTACACATAATATTCATTTAGAATAGATAAGTACTCATACTGATATATTAAACACTTATGACATATTGTTTACATTAATTACTATATTGTGCCATGTTTGGGAATTGAAATTATATAATTCATTGTCTAGATGTATTAAATTATTGTTATACATGATTAATCATTCGCAAATTAATGATATACTCAACAAATTGAAGAATTATTAAATAAATAAATTTCATATATAATATTAAATAGTTATTAAATAAATGTGATTTAATAAATTTGTTTTCAAATATTAATTATTAAATCGAATAATAATTCAATTAAAATTAAAATTTAAAACCATATTGAATTTAAAGAAAATTGAATATAATGATAATAAAGAGATCATAATAATGACAATAATAACCAATATAATGATAATAATAATAATATTTTTTATCATATTTATTATTACATTTTGATAATAATAAAAAATTAATAATAAAATATTAAAATTTATTAATCAGGATAATTATCAACTCCTATTATTATGAGCATTATATTTATTGTTATGGTTATTATTAATTTATAATTATTATTAAATTTACGATGAATAATAATTATAATAATAACAATAATAATAATATTATTATTAAATTACAAAAAATCAACCTAATAATAATATCAAATGAAAGCCATTTTAAAATGATAATAAATTTTTAATAACAATCCAATTCGCAAAAGTTACAAAAACGTTAAACCAATTTGTCAATATTAGTCAACCCGTAGCAAAGTAAAAGCCAATACATTCCCATTTAAAAGTGGTTGGCTCTTCTTTCAAAAAAAAAGCGCTACTGGGTGGGACCCACAGTCGTCAGAAAATGCGGGCTGCCTCTCCATTTTTGTTTTCAAACCGACGCCGTTTGTAAACTTAGACAGGGTTAGACAGAGTAACTTGGACAGGTGATCTGCTCTCCATCTTTTAAGGCCCTCGTTCACCTAACAAAATGATCGATGACCTTCCTAAGATGGTCCCAATGAATAGGTCCCCATTAACGCCAAGAGTTCCAAAAATTGAACAACACATGACCATTTAACAACCGCTATTACTATAGCAATTTTATCTTGTTTAGGATGGCTAGCACGTTTCTCACCACACAACACAAAGAAGGCAAGTTTAAGATTGTCTTCTGCAAAATTCGCTTCCCACTTTCTCCTATATTTTCAAACCTGTGCTCTTGGTTTTCATAAAGCCGTTGGATTATTTGGCTCTTCTTTGTTCAAAGGATGAACAAGAAATTTAATAATGCTCATAATTACATTATTGAGTGCATAATTAGGTCATGAAATAAAATTTTCCATTTGGATTAGTTGTAGAAATGAATCACATGCGAGAATATCTTTGCAAGAACACTAGGATTGTTGGAAGCATATGCAATAATATCATGGTCCTGCTCAAGAGGGCCATCTCTCTTCGCCCATGGATATCCAAACTTCCATACCATCACCGTCCTTTGTTTTCTCGCAAAGACAATAATATTCTGAACCATAGAACTTCAAGTGACCCATGAAGGTTTACCCCAACCAAAATCTATCTCATACACTAGAAACCCACATAAGTTAGTGCAGTAATAAGGGCTACCTTGGATGCTAAACTCGGGTTCCTCGCTCAGCTTGAGTTGGGTGCGAGATTGCGTAATTCGATCAAATTTTTCTCGGTCTTATCGGCTAACTCATTCAACTCAATCTGGTTTTCTCTATTTGTGTTGTATAATACAACACTACATTTCCAATGGTGTTTCTTGGCAATGGTGGTCTCACTCTTTTACGCATATCCACCACTTGAAATAATACATATGGACTGAAGTCGACTTGGACAACGATCTTGAAGCCAATATGGCACATTTCATATATAACGCCATCACCAAATCAAGATCACTCATATGTTGCTTTCCGTGGGTGATGAGGGTCCGTTGTTTTGTCCCTGAGTCGAGCTATTTTTGAGGCGGGGAAAACAAATCTTCTCTTAACGAACTCTCCTGGTATTCCTGTTAGCATAGGGCGCACGTAAAGACCAGGTGGGGAGGATGATGGTTCCGAAATATGGGTTTAGGTGCTATCTCGATAGTAGTCATTGACGCCCAACTCGACAAATGTGCACAATGAGGAAGCATCTGCAATTTTATGTGAGGGCTCACACTAATGGCTATTCCTCCCAGATTGAAGAGTGTAAGTTGAATTGCCAACATACACTGAGGGTAAGTTGTTAGAATCCAAAGGGGACGTAAGTAGTGGCTCAAGAAATCAAGATCGGATGGTTAAGCAATGTAGAAAGTCGGCAATCAATGAGAGCTTCCACAAAATAAGCCCTTCATCATTGCGATCAACCGCTGTTCCATCATCTTTGAGTCTCCATGCCAATGGATAGTAGTGAATCGTGTTTTGAGAGTGAATTCGTAGGGAACTTGACCTTTGGGAAAAATTGAAAGGGCTTCATCATCATCATTTTGGAGCCATTGGTCTAGTAGAAAAAATTATAGTGCCATAGCGGGAGGAAGGGTTTGTCCCAAAAGAAAGCTCAAATGTTTGAAGATGTTGAGGTGTAGAAGAAGATGGTTTAATTGTTTTCTTAAGATGATTTCTAGCTTCTTTTAGACATTTCCATGTCATGCGCTTTAATTGGCTTGAGGTTACTATAGATTGCTTCTCATTCTTATGTAGAAATTTCATTGGAAAATTTTGTCATTTCTCATATTTTCAGTTTTTTATTAACTTATTACATAATTGATCCAAATAAGCAATGTTTTAAAACCATACCGAAATCGAACCGGTCGAAGGAAAGATTTAAGGTTTAGAGGTTCAACCGGTAGTGAATCGCTATCAAACCGGAATATAATAAATAAGATGAAATTTTTATAAGAATAAATAAAAAAAATTTATTGAAATAAAAAATACAACAATGTTTATTATTATATAATGAACTAAAAATAAATAAATATGAGTCCAATATAAAACTTAAAATAACAATAAAAATCAAAATTGTATTTCTGAAGGAGGTTGCGTCTCATCATCGTCAAAAGCTCCAAATTCTCCAATACTATTTAAAGATTCGTAAACTACGCTTTCATTCAAAGTATTTGCATCCACTTCTTCTACTGCATTAAAATAAATTACAAATTAGTAACGTATGAAATTATTCTCAATTGCAAGCTTGTAATACAATATAATTTTAACTTAAATATAATCAAAATAAGATATGAACTGACCATCAGTAGATGTTCTTAATTCATTTGTTGTGACGAATGCATTTTCTTCATAAATGGTCCTTTTAAGTTCATTATAATCAAGATCAGGCGATGGTTCTTCTTCTTCGATCCAAAAATCAGTATGTTCAATGCAATCAATATCAATTGGATCATATGTTCTCTTCTTATTAAGCGCTGTGAACACATAATAGAGCAATTATAAAGTCAATAACAAAAATAAAATTATTGAAATAAAAATAAAATGTAAAATACCTGTTCTTCATTCGCAGATTATAAGTAACGTAAACAAGGTCATTAAGTCTTTGATGTTCCAAACGATTTCGTTTCTTTATATGAATACGCTCAAAACACTCCAATTACGCTCACAACCCGATGCGTAAACTGCTTATCGAGTAACCTAATAGCGTGTTTTTCAATATTGAGCATCGTCACCGAATAATCTCCACCACTCATCTGCATTTTAAATTAATAGTTATGATAAAAATATATATTAATGAATTAAAATTTAAAAGTATAAAACTTACCTGGCTGTATTTTTTTCATCGTCAATTCTCTCTTTGTTGATGATCTAGTAAAACTCTCTAAACTTTCACGATACAATTTAATTTCATTTATCGCCAGGATTGCTCTTCACTAGAAAAAATACATTTGCATTCAATCACATCAAACAAACCTCCCATAATATTACTTGTACGTACTTCTCCACTATAAAAGCAATAAGGATTGAGAAAATAAGCTACTAAGTGGATCCTTTGAGTAAGATGCTTATCCCATCGTCGATCAATAATATCTATATAAGGCTTGTATAATCTCTCCTTTCCTTTAAAAAGATCTGTAATTGTTTTGCGAGCTCTATACATACCATCATATATATACCCCAAAGATGGCTTCTCATCTGAGTCAACAATCCTCAACAACTTTATAAACGGAGCCACAATCTTCACAATGATCAAGCAAGCATCCCAAAATTTATTATCTAGAATAATAGCACAAATTTCTTTTCCTTTTTCACTCTTTGATAATTTATGACTTGAAAAGTGTTTACTTGTCACCAAATTTTGAAGTTGGTGCTTATGTTGATAAATACTTTTCAAAGTAATAAATGTAGTTGCAAACCTGGTAGTAGCGAGAAGCACGATCTCAACCCAATCTTCTTGCTTTCTTAACCAAGACAAAAATGTGACATGATTATACACAAAAATTGTGATCTTAGATGCGCGTGATGTAAGACTAGAAATATGATCCATACCACCAATATCTTTTAAAATAAGATTTATACAATGAGCAGCACATGGAGATCAATAAATATGCCCATACTTTGATTGTAATAAGTGCCCAACTGATACATAATTAGTTGCATTATCTGTTACAAAATGCACAACATTCTTTGGTCCAACCCACTCAATAATTTCAGAGAATAATTCAGATAAAGCATTACCACTTTTTACCATATCAGAAGCATCAACAGACTTGATAAAAGTTGTTCCCATATTACAATAAACCAAGAAATTAATCAAGGTTCTTTATCTTTGATCAGTCCACCCATCTGTCATAATAGTGCATCCCGTTGATTCCCAACTAGATTTATATGTATCTACAATTAACTGGCATTCCTTTTTTAAATCTTGAAGCAAAGGCACACGCAACTCATAATAAGATGGCACCTTAAATCCTGGGCCTATTGCTATTGTAGCATCAATTGCTTCTTGAAAATATGGTGAATTTAAAGCATTTAAAGGAATACATGAATGATAGAACCATCTAGCCCATGCTCTTTTACATCTCAAAACAACATCCTTATCAACCATCAAGCTTTTTAGACTAGGTTGAGAACCAGGAGTAGTTCTTGGAGAAAAATATGAATCTATGTAAATAGTAGCTTTTCTTTTTCCTTTATCTAATGTTTGTGGTGTTTCATCATCTCCAAAAGATATATCATGAGCCTCTTTATTTTCCTTTTTCTTTTTTACTTGTTGCTGCAAATATTTTCCAATCATATCACGCATATCAAGTGGCACTTTTTTGCAAGGAGCAATATTACCCTTAACACTAGCAATATGTTCTTTCATTCTAAAAATTTCTCCCCCTTTAAATATTCTACCACAAAACATACAGTTATATTGGACATTCCCATCAGATGCTTGAGAGGAAGAAAAATAATTCCATGCTGGATCGGACCTATCACGAGTAGAGGATGATTCCATATTTTCCATTATGATTTAACCTTAAAAAAAAATTGGGTATACTATTGTCAGGGAAAAAGTATACAACCTAAATAATTCTCATTTATCAATTGTAATAAAGAAGACAAATATATGAAGTTGATTGTGTTCTTAAACGTAGATGAATTGTTAATTATTGGTGTAAATATATGAATTCATAAAAAAGTGAAGTTGAATTTAAGATGTTTAATCTTGAAAAAGCGCATTACTTTCTTGGCATAGAGATTAAGTTAAAGATTTCATATTCATTAATTATTCAAAATATGCCGAAGTTGTCTTTGAAAAGTTCAACATAAATAAGCTTAAGCCAGTGGCTTATCCTTGTATTATAAAGAGAAAACTATCAAGCAAAGATGGTGAGGAGAAGGTTGATGCAACCTTGTAAAGAATTATATCCTTATGCATGCATGACAACTTCATACTTCCTCTTTTGTTTATGACATGAATTATGTTCATTAAATAGTTTAAAACTTATGGATTTCGAAGTTACTCATAAATCATTTCAAGTAGGAGACCGTAAGTTCTAGTTGGTGGATTCAATTGCATTTTTTTTCAAAAATTAAAGTGCATAATAATAATAAACTATTAGCTTGGCAAGATAAATATTATTAAATACAATCAACATGACCATACAAACAAATAACATAAGTCATAACAGAAACAAATCCATAGCAGCTTTAATCCATCACCCCCAGAAACAAATCCATAGAAGAAACAAAATAACTCACCCCCAAAAGACAAATCCATAGTAGAAACAAATACCATAAGTCATAACAAAAACAAATACCATAACAGAAACAAACCAAGAGTAGACAATAAAAACACAACAGAATGATACTCACTTACGAAAAGCTCTAATGAGGAAGCTTGATATGGAAGCCATAAATAAAAGTTAAGGTCTTCTGTAGTTGATCATATCGTTCGTAAGCATATGGATCATCTGACCGGTTAAAAATGCTTACATATTGGAAAAACTATAGAAAGGTGTTAACCACATGTCGGTAAACGTTTTCTGTGAAGTTCTCGAAAGATTGGAGTTTGTTTTGTTCAAGAAAACCGCTTCGGAAGTTGAGATAGAACCGAAATTAGATATTTCATATTTTCTTCATTTTTAACCCTTTCATTAACGATCCGGGCCACATAATAAGGTCTATGTTACGTGTTACATGTGGTATCAAAGCGGTTATGTGATCAGGTTGCCGGAAACGAAGGTTTTTAATTTTCATCTATTATAGTTTTCATCTATTATGATATTTCTATCATGTTTTATTAAATCTCATCTACATATTCATGTGGACTTTATATAAATATATGGATTATATTTAATGGAACAAGATTGGATGTAACAGATGAGTGGATGTGTTTTGAAGTAGATCCACCCACCCCCATAAAGACGTGATCAGAAACTGTCATTTCCTTGAATTGCACCAGCTTGTAGATCAAGTACGGATACTACAAGAAATTAGCTGTTTACCAACGAAAAAATTGACGATAAATGGGAAAATTCCGTCGGTAATAATATTTACTAACAGAATAAAATGATAAACAAAGGCGTCGTTAATACGATCGTAGGTAAATTTAACGACAAAAAATATATGTGTCCTTCCATCGATAAAATATACCAACGGACATATGTAACCGTCAATAAACCGTCGTTAAGATAATTGAAATGGTTTCAATATTACTGACGGAAGAAGAAGAATGGTCGGTAAATACCATAAACAATTACCAACAGTTTATGGTATTCCGTCAATAAATATAGTGTTTTTTGCAACAGTTTTGTGTATTCCGTCAGTAATTGAAATCAAAAAAAATTTTTAAAATCCTGACATGA
The DNA here is from genome assembly GCA_029891385.1 of Erythroxylum novogranatense. Classification (NCBI taxonomy): domain Eukaryota; kingdom Viridiplantae; phylum Streptophyta; class Magnoliopsida; order Malpighiales; family Erythroxylaceae; genus Erythroxylum; species Erythroxylum novogranatense. The sequence goes on from CM057230.1 coordinate 5,221,844, forward strand.
AATTTTAATCAATGATCTTATAAAAATGCATAATTTCAACAGTTATGAATTATCTGTGCATAATAAATTTATTATATTTAATTTGTTTAAACAGGAAGTTGAATGATGATATAAAGCTAAAATTTTCTTAACTGATAATAAAAAACATTACAGTGTACATAATAAGTCTTTGTAATTGAAAGCAAATGACTACAACAATCCTAATGTGCTGGTGATGGCAGGTGCTCTGAGCTGCTACCCCTCCCCTTCAACTGCTCCATCTCCTGTCTTAGCTAAGCCATCTATTCCATCAATGTTTGCACTATAGTCCGAAGCTCAATGACTTCATTGGTTTGCACTGATCTAATAGACGCTATTGTATTGGACATGGAGGATTGTGAATAACATGTATTCACAAATAAACCTAGCCCGAATATCTGTCCACGACAGTCCCTACCACTGACAGCATCAAGATACGTCTGAGTGTTATCAACAAGTTGTTCCTCCTAATACTATCGCTGAATCGTTTGTTGTATTTGGTCCTATTAGAAAGTAATGTTTAGATTAGTAAGGGATTATTATTAAAAAATAATAATAATGCTTTAATTTGACATATATTCAGCTCTCTATATCGACTATTGACGAATGTTACACCGTCATGCTTCTTCGTGTGAGTGTGCAAAAACAGCTGAGTAGGTGTAGGCCTCATGCCCAAAGACTTTTCCTTCATATTTAACATAAATTGTTATAAGTGAACTACATTTTATAAAAATTTCGGCAGAATTTCTTCTATTTTTATGATATTCTCCCTGTCGAACAAATAAAATCACTGAACACAGTCATATATGACACTAGACATTTATACCATTATCATTATCTATAATACTATAAAGTAAAATATTTACAATATAAGTGTCAAGTTTATATACTTACAAGTCTCTGTGTATGCTCGTGGTGGGTTATTGATCCTCCTATATCACACCGATAAAGTTGTGATAACGTGTACGAACTCTCTTGTCTCATACTCTATGTATGATGACATCGATACCAAAATCCTAGAAAAATTCTTTTTGAAATAAGAAGAAAAAAATTTAAACTACTATAATGTAATAATATTTATCTAAATAGTGTATATAAATCAATATAAAAAGAAAATAAATCTTTATTGTACCTCAAACTCCTAAAAGTAAAATCCTTCGTTGCTTCGAGAGATATTCTTCCACATAATTTGTTCTAAATCCAATCCCCCTTCATACTCATTTAAGTTGATGACGATTCTACTTGATTACTACTGAGGCACTACAAATGTTGGGTTTCCGTCGTGTCCACTCAAAATAATTAGGGACAAACCCTTTCTCAATAAATGCCCATTAACTTAATCAATAGGAAGGAAATATTTGTAGTTACACTTTTTACAAGGACATCTGTTCTTTGTCCCATCCATATATGCAGGTTGAAAACATACATAATGAATAAAAGCTTAAACTCCGGCAACAAATTCAGGATTAATGTAACCATCAGGTGTTAATCGTCTATACGTCCAAGATCTATCAATGTAACTCATTTCTACGAAACTGTTAATTTAAAACAGTGATTCCATAGTTAGTACCATTCATGCTTGCCAAATATTACAAAACATCTAAGATAAGACTTGTGAATCAAGATAATAAGTTCTCGTTGTGATTCCTAGACTCCTCACATATTTCACCGATAAGCCTCACAGGAGCTCCATCACGGGTAATGGGTTAAGATTTATTGTTGGGCCCCGATTCGCGTTAAGCATGTTTGAATTATTTTGAGACTTTAGTTTGATAATTTTTCATTTGGTTGGAATAAATTGAGGATTTTATTATGGCATAGGTTATGATTATTAAATGAAGGGATTTAGTGACATTTGATTTGTTGATTGATAAATTATTATTTGTGATATATTGTTGGTATTAAAAATACTTATATGAATTGAGGATCCTATGAATTTAGGTTATTGAGATTAAATGAGGGTTTAGATTTAATTAGAGCTTGCATGGATTTTAGAAATTAAATGAATAAGAAGGTTTGAGGATAATTGTTTTAATTGATGGAACTTAGAAGTTTAAATTGGAATTTTGTTAAATTGTTAGAATTTTAGAAGTACAAAAATAAGGTGAATTGAAAGAGCAAATTAGGAAGTTTGCATGTATTTTAGTTTAAGGTTTAAGGTGTACAAAGATGGGCCTTGAAATCTTTAAATGCTATTTGCATGAAGAAGAAATGAAGAATTGGGCTTGGGTCCATTTTAGTTGCAAATATAAGGAGGGAAAGATGAAAAATTCAAATTGTAAGGAGGGAAAGATGGCAATTGGGCTTGAGTGGGCTTTTAGCCCTTGTACATGTCATCCAAATGAAAAAGAATGGAAGTAATGGGCTAGGAAGTAAAAGGAGGCTTGTAAGAGAAGATTAAGCAAGTGGGCCTTGTCCATTAGGTTAAACTAAATGAGAAGAAGAAAATAAAAGGAAAGGAGGCAAAGTTTGAAGCATGGTTGTTTGGAGGCTTACAAAATCAGTAAAAGAGCATAAAAAAAAATGCATAAGGGTGATGAGGTGGACGAAACTACTAGAAGGAAAGGAGGTGTTATTGTTTTATTGGCTTAGGTTTAAGTTAGAAACAAAATGAGTTAGCCTTGGAAGGAGAGAACATTCACGAAACTCATCCAAGAAGAGAAGAAAGTAAGAAAGTTTCGGCCATTGGAGACAAAAGAGAAGGAAGTTTCGGTTCTTGAAGAAGAAGATGAAGAAAAGAAGAAGAGAAGGAGCTTAGGTTTAAGGGTTTTCTTAAGAACAAAGTGGAAAGGAAAAGGTTGGAGGAAGCAAACCAAAGTCATGGGTCATTCTCAAGGTAGGGATTTCGAAAATCTCTTGGTTTTATTGTATGGGTTTCTCTTTTCTTGCTTGAAGATGGTGATTTGAAGAGAGATTCATGAAAGAATAAGGAAAGGAAATGGTTTTATCTTTCATTGAAGCTAAATTCTGATTTCGTGGGGTTGCATTTGGGTGAGAAGATTATTGAATTTTGTTGATTTTTTTTTAGATAAGTGTTGATGCTAAAGGTGGAGATAAGATTTGGGTAAGGTTAGATGGAATGAATTTCATGTTTTCTCTTGTTCTTAAAATTTCCAGCATGTTGCTCATTTGGTAATTCATGGTTTGTTGAGTAATTAGATAGGTTTTGATGTTAATGAGTTAGTTAGAGTATGGGTAAGGTGATGTTGAATCAATTTCAAGTTTTCCCATTTTAAAGAAAATTCCAGCATGTGTATCATTGGTTAATTCATGGTTTTATGGATGAGTTTTGATACAAATTGCTTAGTTAAAGTATGGGTAAGATTAGGTGAGGTTATGTAGAAATTCAAGTTTTCCAATCCTTGAAGAAAATTTCAGCATATAAATTCATGGTTGTTTTGTAGAATGAAGGAAAGAGAAGAAGGAGGTTAGGGTTGTAAGCTTGAGAAAGGAAAGTTAAAGAGGTTTTATGGAAAGAAGAAGGATTTGAAAGTAGAAGAAAAATCTGATTTGCTTGGGTTTCTTATAGGCTAAAGGAAATTGAAATTAGTTGATTTATGGATGAGTTTTGGTTGTTATAACATATAAAGATATAAGGAAAGTTAGGTTAGTTGAAATGGAAGTTTTTCCATGCTTTGAAAAAATTTCCAGCATTGTTAAGTCATGATTTTTGTTAGAGTTTTTGCCTTTTTCCTTAACCATGGTGGTTTGAGAGTGCATATAAAGAAAAGGGAAGGTTAGATTAATTTCAAATGTAAGTTGTTCCATTCCTTGAAAATTTCAGCATGTATCTCTTTTGTTAAATCATGGTTCTTTGTTAGAATTTTGTGCCTTGGTTTGAAGAATTCTTCAAGAAAGAATAAGAAAGAAAGGAAAAAGAGAAAGAAGAATAGTTGCTAAAAAAATCAGATTTGGTGTTGGTATCTTTAAGGTAAGATTGTTGAAAATTTGGCTTAGCTTTGAGAGGGGTTGTAGTTGTTATGACTTAGGAAAGGAAAAAGTAAAGATTGATAGGTTTTAAGGCAAGTTCTTGCCTTCTTGAGAAATTCCAGCATTGATGTCTCTTGAAAATTAGGGTTTTGTGTTTAATGTGTTTAATGAAGGTGAATTGAGATAAGTAGAAGAAGAGCCAAGGCATAGTGATCAATTTTAGAGTTAAAGGAAGGAAGAATGGTTATGAAAGCTTAAGAAAATCAGAATTTGTGGATGTCTTAAAGGCATGAGATTTTGAAAATAATGGATTAAATTGAGAGAAGTTATGGTTAGTATAGCTTAGGAAAGGTGTAGGAAAGATTAGGTTAGCTTAAAGTCAAGTTTTATATGCTTGGAAAATTTTCAGCATTTGATCTTTTATTAATTGGGACTTTTATGCTTTGATTAAGGCATCGAGAAGCCATTGGAAGTAAAGGAAAGGCAATTGGACTAATCCAAGATGCTAGCAAGGAAATTAAGGTGGGTGATTTCTTAATACTTGAGATAATATGCATTAAAGTTTTTCTAATAAATGCAAACTAATGTTTTCCACCAATGACTTAGCATGTTTGTATGAATTACTTTATGTGATGTCTTTCACTTATATGTGATATTCTTGAGTATGAATTTATGTTAGCATGGATTGTAAGTGGTTTGTAACATGAATTCCAATGCTTCGTAATATTTGAATTAGTTTTGATAAAGATCTGATTTGGAAACAATTTGAAAGTCAAATTTCAAAAGTGCCTTGAGCAACTGTTTGTTTTAAGCATGAATATGTGAATTGTATGGGTTTGGTTAGGTCCCCTCCGTAGAGTCGATTACTGCTCTCCTCTCGATAGCCTTCTCGGCTGCCCTTGAGTGGCTTAGGAGTTCGATTCGGACTCCCCTCATTCACTGTTGCACATGACCGCTATCTTGGAATGTGCAAGACGTCTCGTTAGGACCGAAACCAAACCATTCGAAATGTTATGTGTTGTTTGATATTTGTTGAATTTGTAATTGTTTGAAGTGTAGTATTCGTGAAGAGTTTTGACAAATTAAAAATGCTTTTCTCAATGTGACTTGTATGAAAAGATTGAATGAATGAATAACGGTTTTCGCAGTATTTCGCTTATTAAGTTATTACCCACGGAGCCGTCGAGCTCACCCCATTTTCCCTCCTCGGTAAAGAAGCAAGAATCCGGTCGTCGACGGATTAAGGAAAATCCGATGCATTTTGTTGGTTTAGAAGTCTCAAAGCTTTAGTTTGTTCTTTGTAAATGCAGTTTTATCTTTTCGGTTGTATTTAGGCTAGAATGCCCTTCAAGCATTGTATTTGTTTAGTTTCATGTAATTATTATGGTTTTGAAGTTTGCAATTGTAAAAGCTTCGAAGTTAAAATGTATTGTTATATGATTGTAGAATTGGAAATGAGAAAACAAATGATAGATAACTAAGATTGTGACATTGCCAATTGAGTTGAATTGAGTTTGAAGTTGGATGAATGAATGTAAGGAAGATTGAAGTGGTTTTGTGCAGGTTTGGAGCTTGGATGGTTTAGATTTAGGTTTTGGCTAGAGCATTTTTAAGGGAGATGCTGTCCAAATCTTCATAAATTTGGGCAGCAACTTCGCTTAAGGTTTAGACCCTCTTAATGAGGGAATTCACTTTGGACGTCTTCCAGAAATCTGTAGAGCAAGTTAAGAACTTTAAAACGGTAGAAAATGGGTTAGTTTTCGACTTAAGATGAAAAAGATATGAGCGTTTTAAGTTTGCTGCCCATTATGCATTTGGGATTCCCGAATTACTATTCATGGGCAATTTTGGGCTGAACCTTCGGATGGGTTTTTCGCAGCTTTAGAGCGGGAACTGAAATTTCCGTCCTTCATGAAAATTGTAGAGGGACTTGATATCTTTAACATGAGGTATAATATATCCCGATCGAATTGGAGTAAAAGATATAAGGGTCGGAAATTGGCGGTTACTATTCATATGGTCAATTACTATTCCTTTGGTCATTTTACATTTTCTCAGAACTTCCCGTTCGCCTCCGATTCACCGAAATTCGAACCAGTGATTTCTCATCAAGTTTCTTACCTTTCCTTGCCAAAAATGTCCAATTGTTAGCTCAATTGAATTTTTGTCGGAATTAACCCTCACGTTTGTCTTTTTGCTTTGCTCTATTTGATTTATGCTTCGATATGTTCGCTTTGCTTCTGCCTTATGCCTTTTGAACCGATGTGCTTTTTTTTCCGCTTTTGTTTTGTTTTCTTCCGCCTTATACCTTTCAGTTCGAGTTGCTTTGGCTTCCGTTTTCATTTGTTTCTACATTTTGTTATCCGATTCGATTCGTTTCAATCTGTTTTGCTTTCGATTTCGAGCCTTCGATTTGCTTTGTAATTTGCTTCGGATTCAATTCTTTAGTCTTTGATTTTCATGTGCTTCGTAGTTTGTTTTTAGTATGTTTCTTCGTTTCTGTATGCTTTTCCTCCGTTCCGTTGAATTTACTTTTGCCTTGTCTTCGTTTCGTTCTCCGGTTAAGACCCGAATCATGAAAATGGAGTTAAGATGAATAAGAATGAAGGAAAGAGGAAGGATTAAAGAAAAAATTTATATCGGGATTTTCAGATTAGAGATTGGATATTCGGCAACGGATGAAAAGAGTTCATAAGGAATCCTGTGTACATAGTGAGGGAATACGTATAAGTAGTTGGGTTCCGAATACGGGATTCAACATTTATGGGTTCAAATGTAAAATATTTGTAAACTTAAGATCGAACATATATATTTGTAATCATATATGTTACATAATAAGTTTGACATTTAACCTATATTAAATATGTACTAGTACCAAATATAATAAGTATTTATAAAAATATGAATACTTAATTTAATAAATTGTTTTAACAATTACAATTTTAAAAAGATGCGTGTTAAAATTTACACATGAAAAATAAAGAGAAGCTAATAAATTTGGAGAGCATCAATAAAATAACGGATTGACATAATTAAGGTAATTGGAACAATAATATAAGTCAATGTCATTCTATATTAATTCATTGATAAACTGAAGTTCATACCACAAATAAGTTTCAATTAGTGCAAGCCAAACATCAGCCATGTAATACGTTCAAGTGGGAAATTCAAATCGCAAACAAAAACCCAAATTAACCCAAGTTCAAAAAAAGATAGCAAAAAAAATTCACTTACCTTAACCAACACACAGAAGGTTCTTCCTGAACGTACGTGAAATAAAAGGATGACGAACCTACAATGAAAAATAAAGTAGATGCATATAAATTTAGATGATACAATTTCACTTACACAAAAATATAAGAGAATAATATGATATTTAAGATACATGAACCTTTTCAACTTTTGACATCAAACATTGGTCATATTAAAGTTAACAAGCAGAACTCACATTTTCACTGTAGTATGGTAATTTCATTAATGAGAAACCACAAATCAGCAAAGTACAAAAGAAAATGAAAGTTTTACTAGAAACTAAAACACTAAATCAAAGTATGAAGCAACTATGAAATAAAAATAGAGAACAATATAAACAATATATATAATGAGTGATAGCTAGTATAAATATCGAGTTTAACGTGCTAAAAAGAAATATAAAACGTAAGATGAATGTATGTTTATGTACCGAACTAATAACCTCAATGCAAATGCAATATAAAAGTTAAATAGATATCAAAAGTTGTTCAAATATGACAAAGTTTAAGATTACCAATGAAATTTAAATTTAAAACAAACAAGATAACAAATAGTTATAGTGTTTCTTGGAAATAAAAGGACATGGATTTTGAAAAGTGTCATCACGTTGAATTTATAATTAATGTCACTTAAATTAAATTTATAAGTAATTTTTAAAATACATAATTCACCATATGTTTCATGCACAAGAAAATTTATCTAGTATGTATATGAAAAAATAATGATGCATTCCATTAATGTATAAAAATAAATTAAGCATTAGTATATCATTATTCATGCTTATTTGTCTTTAATTTGCAACTTGTTTCCAAGTGATTCTAGTTAAAATTTAATAATAATTAATTGTGATATTTAAATATGTGAAATTAATCATAATTAGATATAGAAGATAGACTTCACTCGGATAGAACAAACATGTCAATAAAAAAATTGAGATAAAAAGAGACATACAAAATTTAAAATATGGGAAAAAAAACACAGAAAACTTTTCATTATAGAAAATAAAGATTACAAAAGGAAGATCTCCCAATACATACAAAAAAACCAATACATAAGCACATAGAAAAGAGATATAAGTCTCCTTGTATAGCATTGTTAGGCTTCCAATTATGCCCATTTTTGGTGTAGGATAAAAGCCAATATAAGATTAATATAATTTATGTGGTACATAATTAAAAAATAATTTTAAATATAAACAAAATTTAAAATTATTTAAATACAAAGATTTTGGTTTTGAATTCTTTAAAATATTTTAAAATTGAAATATCTCAAATATTATTCATAATAAAAAGAAAATGCTACTAATTATGTGATTAATTTCAACCAAAATTAAATACTATTTTGTATTTTGTACCAATACCATTGGGTAGGAGATGTTAAATACTATGGATTAAATAATTCAATTTTATATATTGAATCTTAAGATATTGAAGTGAAGTTATAGCTAAGCAACTCAAGTATGCATGTTCATGTTGAACCTTTTCTATATTCAGTTCCTACAACCCCTAAATTAACCTCCAAGGTAATAAACTCTTAGGACTTAATGACGCTTATACAATCCATATCACAATAGTCTTACCTCTAAATTATTACAAATTTGTTTAATCCCTTAGTTATATGCATGTAAACCACATATAATCCTTTTACATCCATGTTTTAACCCTTTTCTCATTCAACTTTTATTTATTCTCTCAAGATCAATTACCATCTACTACTACATTACCTTTTAAAATAGGCTCCTATCTATATGTATCATCTCTTAACTTAGAACATATTTCTAACCATCCTTATGCTTTTACACAATGTAAAACCATTATCAAAATTTAAAGAACTATTAGGTGCACTTCAAAATGGACCAAACCAAACCAAACAAAACACTTAAGGACACCTATTAGAAAGAATTAACTAACTTCATCTTCCAACTAAAACAATCACAACAAAGAAGACGCATTTTAACAAACACCTAATATGCATCAAACAACCTTTGCAACATCACAATCAAATTTCAAAACTCAACCTTCTAACATTAACATTTCAACCTTAATTCTTCTTACCCATTCACAAATTACTCAAACATAGCAAACAAATCAAATAAACAAACAAAATTACTTAACAGAAAACTTAAACTATTTGAAATATTCCTCACAAAAATGCAATGGCCATGGGAGAAGAGGATGAGCTTCTGATGCCGACCACAACTCGGATGTCTGACTAGAAAGTAGGGGAGTCATCCCCGGAAAAGAGGAGATGACGAGGGAGGGAGGAGAAGAAAATCGATCAAGATCTGATGGTGTGGGGGGGGGGAGCTAGTTGTGTCTTCTTAAAACCAGAACAAAATCGTTTGGTGTTAAACCAAACAACATCGTTTTATTTAAGTTAATAACGTTCAATCGCAAAGAGACGACAATGTATTTGTTTAAAATTTAGCGATGGAATTTACCGTCACTAATATTCCATCGATACTGACAAATTTTCATTTCTCTGCCAGAATTTCCTGCCTTGTATGTCGACAGTAATTGGTTCATCACTAAATTATATTTTCACGTCAAACTTACTTACGAAAAACTAAAAACTGTTGACGATTTCCATCGGTTTATTTTTCGTCGTTAATTTTCTGTCGACAATTCCTTATTTTCTTGTACTGCACAATTGTGCATGACTAAATGAAATTTTTACTGTTAATTTTACCGACGGAATTAATTTTTTCGTCTCTTTTCGGTCTGTAATTTTACTTTGCTATTTATCATTTTTCTTGTAGTGGGAGTATCTAAAGCTAACAACCTTTAAAATATTCATCGCTATATCATAAGCATTTTCAAAATTTAAGATATTTTAACTTTTTTTGAAAAATATGTATAACACTTAACTATAAATAAAGAAAAAGAAAATTTTAATTATAAATAGGAAGAAATGCAAATTGCCAAAAATAATGCAACACAACACCATCAGGCTGAACATTGATTTGTTTTTTATTTTTTTCTCTTTTGAAAGAGCAAAATGAAATCATACACGATATTATTGATTTTGCACATTACAATTATTTGTACATGCATTCGTTGACATTTTCAGGTATAATTAATTGTTAAAATGCAATTAAATATGACTAGTGAATTATTGGGACTGAATCTTTTTTTGGAGAGTCATATTATTATTTCAGAATTTTTGATGAATTTTTGGAAATTTTCAAAAATTTGGGAGTACATTTGGACTAAGACAAATGTTAAGTGGTATGATAGATTGATACATGCAAATTTTGGATAATTAAGCCTAAAATTAAGTGACGTTTGGCATAGTTAAATTGGTGACAAATGGATTACAAATTAATTGACAAATGGATCAATTATTGTGTGACAAGTGGACCAATAATTAGGAGACATATGTAAATCATTTATGGATCGATAATTATTTTGCGTACCCATATCCATATCGTTTTTCGTGATGTTGATTTAAATGATCGTATTGATTTCCTCTCGTCTTCCTCTATTAAAGAATTCCTCAATGGTTCAGAATGTAATGATTCTATAAGTTTTTCAACTTATATAACATCACCAAAGGACATGTCCTTTGGAATTGGAAGAGAGAGAAAAAGGGTCCGTGGCCCATTTGAGACCCATTCTATAATACCCAATAACCATTATCTTGGGTGCTTTTCATGGTACTCAAACTATAAGTTACATGGGACATAAAATAGTCTAACATTCTCCCACTTGGCCCATGTGACGACTTCGTGATCCAATAATAAAACTTTAAGTGCACACAATACATGGAATCGATCAAGTCATCTTTACCTGAATTAAGCTGATGGGATCATGGCGGTCATAAGTTATATAACCTGATTCCTTCTATGTATCACAGAATGAACTCAACTCATCAAAATTTAAGTGGATAATTCAGTAATTGTTATCTCACAAATAATAATTATTGTATACAACATAATATGGATAACCAGTAAGTGAGCAAAAACATATGACTGTAATTGAATTCATAAGTGTCAAAACAATTCGAGCAAGACAATGATATGTATATATGTCAAAATACTATGCTAACAAGGACTTATCTATAAGGCCCATACGTTCAATTTGACCAATAAATATTTTAGGCGGTAAGCTTTTCGTTAACGGATCCGCTATCATGAGATCGGTACCAATATGCTCAATTGACACTTTATGTTTTTGCACTTCTTCTTTCACAGACAAATACTTCAAATCTATGTGTTTCGTACCCTTGGAATATTTGTCATTCTTAGAGAAGAATACGGCTGCAGAATTATCAAAATAAATTCTTAGCGGTCTGGCAATACTGTCGACAAGACCAAGACCTAAGATAAAGTTCCGCATCCACAATCCATGAACTGTGGCCTCAAAGCACGCCACAAATTCAGCCTCTATAGTGAAAGTAGGAATGACGGATTGCTTTCCACTTTTTCACGAAATGACTCCTCTAGCTAATAGGAACATGTAACCGAATGTAGATTTCCATGAGTCTACACAACCGGCATAGTCTGAATCCGAGTAACCTATCACTTCGAGATGGGTTGATTTGCTATATGTGAGCATATAGTCCTTAGTGCCTTGTAAATGCCTAAGGACTTTCTTTGCAGCTTTCCAGTGACCTAGTCTAGGATCACTTTGATATCGTCCTAACATTCCAACAGCAAAACTGATATCTGGCCTAGTGCATGTTTGAACATACATTAAGCTCCAAACTACTGACGCATAAGGAATAGACTCCATGTCTTTACGTTCCAAATCGTTTCTTGGACATTGCATTAGACTAAATTTGTCCCCTTCTAAATTGGAACTATCCCTGCGGAGCATTTTTTCATTTGAAATCTTTCTAATATTTTCTCGATATAACCTTTCTGAGACAATCCTAACAATCCTTGTGATCTATCCCAGAATATTTCTATTTCTATCACATAGGATGTAGGAAAATACCGAGATGTACATCACATGTACCGGCAGCGGAAAACAAAAATTTTTGTTCCCGGGACTTTCCCGAAACCCAGGATCCAGGTATCGGTATGAAGACATCAACCTAAATAGCCAAAAGAGACTATCTCTAAAGGTATCCACGCAGAGATCAGAAAATCTAACCGAGACAAACCCCTTTGACCCGGGAATAGCTAGAACAAATTAAAGGCTGCTAGACCTTACCTTTGTCCTTGGAGAGCTTGAATCAACGTTGAAGAAGAAGCTTGCTTGGAGAAGATGAAGCTTGAAAGATGAATGACGAAGAGATGAGAAGCTTAGGATTTTAAAACCTTTTCAAAACCCTTTGATTCTTCAAATCCCACGAAGATTGTTTTCCATGAAGAGGAAAAACTCTTTTTTCCTTTCAAAACTCATCTTTTTCATCACCTACGAGCATCACCTTTTATTCATCCTCTTTTGTCATTTTGTCATTTAATGAAACTAGATGACTAAGCTTTTAAAAGAAGCTTCCTTCTCCATTTTCATCCATCCACGATATGTATATATATATATATATTAATTAATTATTTAATTAATTAATCATATATATGTATATAATGCTGAAGCGGTCCATCCACACTGGGTCGGTCCTACCGCCTACCCGGTCCCATATGGAAAAACCTCCTAAAGCGTTTTTCAGCAATATCGATGTCGCGATCTCATCGGGACATATCTCGATCTCATCGGGATCCATTTAATCCTAATGCTCTCCATAATTGGAACTCGTCCAATTACTATTTTCTGATTCTCGAATCACTCTTATCGTGTGACCCTTTAGGTTCTCGGTTATGTTGGCCACTTAGATTAACAATTAATCTGAGCAAGTCATGAGCGGCGTCTAGCAACACATCATGACCCCCAATTGACCAGAAAGTAATCGGTTTGATGTATTCATCACGAACCAGATCACGAACCCTTCCATAGACAATTACCGTGCAACTTGTCCTTTCACCATCCTATACCCCACTTGGTTATGAGTATGGTCAAAGTGTCAACTCTCACTAGACTGAGTCTAGCCCAAGTGATATTAGTTCTCGTCCTAGGACTCATTACTCTATATGTCAATGAGGACACTCTTCATGACATATTTGCTAGCCAGCCTTACAAGTAATGATCCCGACAAGAGGCCATGGGTATCTCTTCTGCTAATCCAGAAGTGGTGAATCCTTTATTGGCTACTCAATTATCTTCAATACCTCAAGTCGCACTCCAAGCACCACCCTATGAGTTACCTCCGAAGGCAACAAAGAATGGAGTCAAAGCACGGATCAAGATTCAAGATATCCTCGAGTACCTCAAGTCTAAGGATACTTGCACCATTCTATGATGAGATTATCACCGACACTAGAAGAAGATATCCATGCGATGATCTCATGGCGGTCATCCAATGAACTTACTACCATTAGTAAGCATCCACATGTCAATTCTAAATATCTCATATTTACGTTTTCGAGATCCACCGCTGATCCAATCAAGGAATATGACATGTGTTAGTCTATCCGGATTAATGATGTCGGTCTCATTAATCCTATGACTAGGAGAATTTAGAATCTTGACATAATTGCACATGATAGGAACCTCAGTAGTATGATCACATCATAATTTCCTTCATGCTATGTCATATATCATGGACTTCATTAATTTGATTAAAGATCAAATCAATTCATAAACAATGTTTATGAATATCAAATTAATGAATAATGCCTTTTTCTTTATTTATTCATAAAGTCTGCTCACGACTTTGAATAAAACGCGCTAAAGGGGATTGCCTTTAGGGCATAAATAAACAGTACCGACCTTGAACAAGTCGACTTATCCAATGAACAAGTCGACTTATCGGTACCGAACATGTGTAAGTCGACTTACACATGGTACAAGTCGACTTATCACTTACAAATCTCCCACTTGACCTAAAGCCAATCGCCTTAGTATCTAATACCATAAGCGAGTCCATGAGAATCACAATTCTCCTGTGACAATGGCTTTGTCAACGGAACAACAACACTTTGCTCGTGGAATTCTCTCTATCGGGATATCATCTCGACTAATGATCTCTCGAATCAAATGGAATCATGAGTACGAGTTCGGATCGTCGATAAGACCTTGGTTCCTTTGCTCACGACTAGCCCCATTGTATCACAATACAATCCTATGGGCCCATCACACTAGGGACCAGATCAAGTTCAATAATGAACTTCGATCCAAACCGCTTTTCATGCATCTCATGCGGCAATGTACTCGCCTCGGTTGATGAATCAGCATCCTCTTTGTTTGGAACTTTTCCAATCGACCGCCACGCTTATTCGGTGTGAATGTATATAACCTGATTGTGATTCAGAATCATCCTTATCAGATTAAATACTAGCATCTGAATGCCCGCTCACTTGGGGATTTCCATCTCCATAGATTAAGAAAACATCCTTAGTGCTTCGCAAGTACTTGAGGATATTCTTGACAGCCACCCAGTGACCCTCACCAGGATTCGATTGGTATCTGCTCGTAACACTTAGAGCATACGATACATCGGGCCTCGTACATAGCATTGTTCCATGCTAAACCTCTTTAGCATCTTAGCTATGTACGTTGATTGTGAAAGACCAAGCAACTTCTTTGATCTATCTCTATAAATCTTTATCCCAAGGATATAAGTTGCGTCACAAAGGTCTTTCATGGAAAAATATTTGGACAACCAAATCTTAACTGATTGTAGCATAGAGACATCGTTTTCCTAGTATTAATATGTCATCTACTTATAACACAAGGAATACGATTGCAGTTCCATTAACCTTCTTATACACACAATGATCATCCGGATTTTGTGAGAAATCAAACTCTTTGATTGACTCATCAAAACGGATAATCCAACTCCTGGATGCTTGCTTCAATCCATACATGGAATTCTGAAGCTTGCATACCATTTCGCCATTATAGGAGGTGAAGTCCTCTGGTTGTGTCATATACACATCCTTGGGAAGATTTCCATTCAGGAAAGTTATCTTCACATCCATTTGCCATATCTCATAATCATAATGAGCGGCAATGGCTAGGAGTATCTGAATGGATTTAAGCATTGCTACGGGGCTGAAGGTCTCGTCATAGTCAACTCCTTGTCTCTGACGAAATCCTTTGGCCACAAGCCTTACTTTATAAGTAATCACATTACCATCCATGTCGTTTTTCTTCTTGAAAACCCATGTGCACCCTTTGGTTTTATCCCTTCAGGTGTAACAACCAAAGTCCATACTTGGTTTTCATACATGGAATCCATTTCAGATTTCATGGCATAAAGCCATGTTCCAGACTCTGAACCTTTCAGAACCTGTTCATAGGTAGTAGGCGCATCATTTCGTATGAGCAATACGTCATTCTGTTCCTCACGAGAAATCCATATCTCTCAGGAACAGAGCGTATCAAACATGACCTACGAAATTCTTGTGTAATAGAAGGTTGAACTGTTACCTCATCTATATGAGTGACAGTTTCAGATTCAGGCAGTTGATCTATGTTTGTTCGAGCATCTTGAACTTCTCCAAGTTCAACTTTGCTCCCACTGTCCTCTTGTAAAAGAAACTCTTTCTTTAAGAAAACAACATGCTTGGAAACAAACAACTTTTGTTCCTAAGCAAGGTAGAATTGATATTCCACGAACAAACACTTGTCAGCTTTTACATCAAATGTATCTGACTGTGTTCGCTTCACGTAAGTAGGACAATCCCAAACTTTCAGATGAGAAAGATAGGGCTTTCAGTTAGTCCATATCTCATATGGAGTAACATCAACTGTCTTTAATGGAACTCTGTTTAGCAAGTAAACAGCTGTCTTGAGCGCATATTCCCAAAACTGTGCAAAACCTATCATCAATCGCACCATGTCTAACAAGGTTCGATATCTCCTTTCAGCCACACCATTGTGCTGCGGCGTGCAAGGTGGAGTGTATTGAGATAAAATTCCATTATCTCTGAGATAATAAAAAAACTATTGGTCTAAGCATTTTCCACCACGATCAGATCGTAATGTATTCATACTTTTACCAAGTTAGTTTTCTACTTCATTTCTGAATTATTTGAACTATTCAAATGCTTCAGATTTGTATCTCATCAGATACAGGTACCCATATCGAGAATAATCATCGATAAAGGTAATGAAGTAAAAACAACTACTTCTGGCATGGATGGACATCAGACCACATACATCCGAATGTATTAGGTCTAATATTCCATTCACTCGTTCACCCTTTCCCTTAAAGGATGCCTAATAAACAAGATTTGCATGTGTCATATGATTCATAATCAAATGACCCTAAACTGCCACTCTTATGGAGCTTAGAGATGCGTGTCTCATTTATATGGCCAAGCCGACAATGTCATAAGTAAGTTGATTTTAAATTATCTCGATTATGTCTTTTCGCGTCATTGACATTCAGAACTGGATATGACATATCTAATATGTCAATTCCATTGCATAATGTACCAGTACCATAGAGCATTCCATTGCAACTAATATAACAACCATTGCTACTAAAAGTCCAATGGAAACCAGCTCTATTGAAACAAGAAACAGACAATATGTTCTTTGTTAAAATAGGTACAAAATGACAATCATCCAATTTGAATACAAGCCCACTAGGGAGTAACAAGACATAAGTGTCTACGGCTAATGTAGCAACTCTTGCTCCATTACCTACACAAAGGTCTAGTTCTCCTTTATGAGCTTTCATCGTCCACGAGGCCCTACATATCATTTCATATGTATGAGCCACATCCGGTATCAAATACCGATATGTTTGGATCAGGAATAGTATTAACCTCAATGACAAACATATTTGAAGAAGTAGAGGCATCTGATGCCTTCTTCTGCTTCAAGGACTCCAGATAGATTTTACAGTTTCGCCTCTAGTGGCTAGACTTGCCACAATGAAAGCAAAATCCTTTTGGGGCAGAATCTTTGGTTTTTCCTTGATGGCACTTCCATTTGGTTTCTTTGCCTTTTTCTTCTTTGGACCAGAAGAAGAAGCATCCACCACTAGCACTCGCTTGCTATCCATCTTGATAGTCTGCTCAGCTTTCTTGAGTAGATTGATCAGCTCAGGAATTGTTGTGGATATTTGGTTCATCTGATAGTTTAACACGAACTGTGAATAACTGTCAGACAATCCAACCAGAATTAAGTCTATACTTAACTCATAATCCATTACAAATCCTAAGACAGTCAATCTCTCAATATAGCCATTCATCTTCGTGGCATCTTGGATGGCAGATGTCCTCGAGCCATCTTTAATGGTGAAGAAGCCTCGAGGTCTCGAACCTTTCGCATCGAAGCTTACTCATCGCTCCCTAAGATGAAATACTATAATGTGAGCATCCATAGACTCGTGCTGCGCTGCTTCTGCAGCTCTGGTAACATCGAGGCAAGCATAATGCAAGTATCCATATCACTGTCCTTTAGATGCTTACGATATGCTTTCGATCCTCATCGAAGCATCGACAAGAGTGCATCCGGAAGTGGAACATCTAGACGATCCAGTTCCTCGATCTCGAGAACAATTCTCGATTCCTCACCAATCAAGAAAATTCGGTCCGTAATAGGGAGCCAAAATTCACATGAAAGATATCTTCAATCAACCTAAGCGCGATAGAGCGAAGTAATGTTAGAATAGAAATGCCTGCATGATCACAAGGACTTGCATGACATGCATATGGCTCCCACTAGTTTCCTAGAATCCATAACCCTCTTTATGAATCCAAGAAACAAAGTGACAAAATGTCCTAGTGGGTCGATATCCGACATTGCTAAGAATGACCTTGGGTTTGCCCAACAAGCCACTTCTTAGGTCAATCGGTAGGTATCAGTCATGCCAATTGCATCATTGATAACCAACATTAAGAATGACCTTGAGGTTAGCTTAACAAGCCACCTTATGTCTCGGGAGGTATCAAACATACCAATTACATCTTAGACACAACTATCGTCCAGTGCTATCAACTTGTTGATGTGCGCACTTACATTGGGTTATCAACTCTTTGATGCGCGTACATCCGATGTACACTACCCAACTTCGCCTCTGTCCACGTTGACCTTGAGTTTGCTCAACAAACCAACGCTTCCAGTGAAAACCGACCCATTAATCCGAAAATCTTATTTTCATGGTTCGAACATATCCAGTATAGAGTGAGCTTGGGTTTGCCTAACAACCCGATCTATAAGAACTCGGTTCTTACCATATTAATGGAAGGCGTTAGTTTTCATATTCTGAGGAGGGATTTCGAAACTCTAAACTCCAAGCTAAAGGATCATAGTTGCCAGGACTATATGGAATGATTTAGGTTTCATCAATCCAATTGAATCAATCCTTATAATCATCCATCATCCAACCTGAGCATGCCACAAGTCGACTTTCATCAAATGCAAGTCGCCTTATGCTTCGCTTACACAAGTCGCCTTGTATCATAATACAAGTCGCCTTGTCTTCGCTTTCGCACAAGTCGACTTATCTGATATAAGTCGCCTTATGCACCTACCGCAAGACAAGTCGCCTTGTACTGCGCAAGTCGACTTATGCACAGACCCTGAACAAGTCGCCTTATACTCCAAATAAGTCAACTTGTCCAACAGAATTTGCTATAATCTCTAATCGGATAATTCCTCAATCCATGCAATTCCAATTCACAACACCTAGATACCTAAGGTAATATCTGATAAATTTGATGTATCAATGAACAATTCATTGAACCATGAAAGCCTTAAATAGTCAAACTATATGAAAAGCTTGAAATGAGTCAAAACTCATTAATTTCCAAACAATTTAGGAACACCCAAATTATCATCCTAAGCATCTCTAGCTAGCACATACATTATCAAATTTACTTCAGCACATGCCATAAAATATGACGGTCAAAACAAACAAGATAATGCAATATACTAACGAGACGCTAATGTGATCAATTAGGCATCCGAAAATTCTAGGATAAACAACTTCAAGCAATTCAGTTTGGAAATCATACTACATCAAGATAACACATTTTTAATCACATTAAAAATGGTGCAAGGCATTGGAACTGAAAAAGCACACTCAATCAAGCCAAGCAAAACAGTCCCAACAATTTTCACCAAAACTGTCCAGTTCTGTACATTGCTTGAAATGATCAATGAAACAATTTCAATAAATCATGAGAACATTATATAGGTTACTACATGTTCAGAACATGCTACATGAATTGTTTCAGGATTTTAGGCCATCAAAAACTCAGTCAACCTAAATAACAAAACCGATTCAAAATCTGTGTTCATCAGCATAGCAATTCCCAACAGCATAGAATAAATTCGTGAATAAATATCCAATCACCTTGAAATCAAATTTCCATGCTCATAGACATTCAACAACATATTAGAGACATGTAGGTGAAGGAAAATCCGAAAAAAAAAATTTCTAGAATTTATTCTCGATTTTATACTCATGCCTGTTCCAGAATCGTTTCACAAAACAGCATCTGTAACCTTAGGGAATTAATTAGCAAAACTATATCAAATCAAATCAATAAATTCTGAAAATTCATAGACATATTCTCTAACATGTTATGAACAATCCTGGGCAGAAAAACCCCTTTGACCCGGGAATAGCTAGAACAAATTAAAGGCTGCTAGACCTTACCTTTATCCTTGGAGAGCTTGAATCAACGTTGAAGAAGAAGCTTGCTTGGAGAAGATGAAGCTTGAAAGATGAATGACGAAGAGATGAGAAGCTTAGGATTTTAAAACCTTTTCAAAACCCTTTGATTCTTTAAATCCCACGAAGATCGTTTTCCATGAAGAGGAAAAACTCTTTTTTCCTTTCAAAACTCATCTTTTTCATCACCTACGAGCATCACCTTTTATTCATCCTCTTTTGTCATTTTGTCATTAAATGAAACTAGATGACTAAGCTTTTAAAAGAAGCTTCCTTCTCCATTTTCATCCATCCACGTATATGTACATATATATATATATATTAATTAATTAATCATATATATATGTATATAATTGCTGAAGCGGTCCAGTCACACTGGGGTCGGTCCTACCGGCCTACCCGGTCCCGGTATGGAAAAAACCCCGTTTCCAGCAATATCGATGTCGCGATCTCATCGGGACATATCTCGATCTCATCGGGATCCATTTAATCCTAATGCTCTCCATAATTGGAACTCTGTCCAATTACTATTTTACAGATTCTCTGAATCACTCTTATGCGTGTGACCCTTTAGGTTCCCGGTTATGTTGGCCACTTAGATTAACAATTAATCTGAGCAAGTCATGAGCGGCGTCTAGCAACACATCATGACCTCCAATTGACCGGAAAGTAATCGGTTTGATGTATTCATCATGAACCAGATCACGAACCCTTCCATAGACAATTACCGTGCAATTTGTCCTTTCACCATCCTATACCCCACTTGGTTATGAGTATGGTCAAAGTGTCAACTCTCACTAGACTGAGTCTAGCCCAAGTGATATTAGTTCTCGTCCTAGGACTCATTACTCTATATGTCAATGAGGACACTCTTCATGACATATTTGCTGGCCAGCCTTACAAGTAATGATCCCGACAAGAGGCCATGGGTATCTCTTCTGCTAATCCAGAAGTGGTGAATCCTTTATTGACTACTCAATTATGTTCGAATACCTCAAGCTGTACCCAAGCACCACCCTATGAGTTACCTCTAGAAGGCAACAAGGAATGGAGTCAAAGTACAGGATCAGTATCCAAGATATCCTTGAGTACCTCAAGTCTAAGGATACTTGCACCATTGCTATGATGAGATTATCACTGACACTAGAAGAAGATATCCATGCGATGATCTCATGGCAGGTCATCCAATGAACTTACTACCGCTAGTAAGCATCCACATGTCAATTCTAAATATCTCATATTTACAGTTTCTGAGATCCACTGCTTGATCCAATCAAGGAATATGACATGTGCTAGTCTATCCGGATTAATGATGTCCAGTCTCATTAATCCTATGACTAGGGAGAATTTAGATACTGACATAATTGCACATGATAGGAACCTCAGTAGTATGATCACATCATAATTTCCTTCATGCTATGTCATATATCATGGACTTCATTAATTTGATTAAAGATCAAATCAATTCATAAACAATGTTTATGAATATCAAATTAATGAATAATGCCTTTTCTTTATTTATTCATAAAGTGCGCTCACGACTTTGAATAAAAGCGCTAAAGGGATTGCCTTTAGGGCACAAATAAACAGTACCGACCTTGAACAAGTCGACTTATCCAATGAACAAGTCGACTTATCGGTACCGAACATGTGTAAGTTGACTTACACATGGTACAAGTCGACTTATCACTTACATAGGATGCCTTACCCACATCTTTCATTTCGAAATTATTAGAAAGAAAATTCTTTACATCATGTAACAAAACAACATTATTTGCAGCAAGAAGAATATCGTCAACATATAGAACTAATATTATGAACTTGCTCCTACTCATCTTCATGTAGATACACCGATCAATGGTGTTTTCTCCAAAACCATAAGACGTAATGATATCATTAAACTTAAGATACCATTGTCGGGAAGCTTGTTTCAGTTCATATATTGACTTCTTTAATTTACACATTAAGTGTTCCTTTCCTGTGGCCACGAAACCTTCCGGTTGATCCATATAAACTTCTTCTTCCAAGTCATCATTAAGAAAGGCAGTCTTTACATCCATTTGGTGAAGCTCTAAATCATAATGAGCCACCAGTGCCATAACAATTTTTAAAGAGTCCTTATTTGAAACTGGAGAGAAGGTCTCTTTATAGTCAATACCATCCTTTTGAGTGTAACCTTTGGCAACCAGTCTGGCTTTATACCTTTCAACGTTGCCTTGTGAGTCACGTTTGGTCTTAAAGACCCATTTACAACCCACTTACTTTGCACCTTTCGGCAACTTAGTTAATTCCCAGACATTATTGTCATCCATTGAACTCTTCTTTCATAGCATTAAAACATCTTTCAGAACTGTTACAATCCATGACTTGTTTGAACGAGTCTGGATCTTTATCAATGCTCAAGTCACATTCATGTTCAAGTGAGTAAATTTCGTAGTCACTTGAGATAGCTGGTCTTCTTTGCCTTACAGACCTTCGTAATGCTACGCCTTGTGACATTACTTGATCATTTATAAGTTGATCATTATTAGCTGGTTCGTCATTAATATGTTCAATTTGTGGAATTGGAACATTAATTTGTTGTTCCGATATGTTGCGTGATCGTGATGCAATAAGAGGAATAACAACCGGTGGAATCATGTCCGATGTAGTCGATTCTACTCAACTTTGAGTAGTTTCTACTTGATTCTCATGAATATCCACTTTTTGTGATTCTCCACTCCCACTGATTTGACCATTCTCAATGAACCGAGCATTACTAGACTCAACTATTCTCGCACTATGGTTAGGATAATAAAATCTATACCCCTTTGACTTTTCAGGATAGTCGATGAAATAACCACTAACGGTTCTCGCATCAAGCTTCTTTTCATGTGGATTATACAGCCTTACTTCTGCCGGATAACTCCAAATATGGAGGTGTCGTAAACTAGATTTCCTTCCTGTCTACAGTTCATAAGGTGTCTTAGGAACTGCCTTACTAGGAATCCTATTTAGCAAATACGCAGGGGTCTTTAATGCATGCATCCACAATGATAAAGGTATAGTACTATTACTTATCATGCTCCTAACCATTTTCATCAAAGTACGATTTCGCCTTTCAGCTACACCATTTTGTTGTGGCGTATCAGACATTGTGTATTGCGCACATATACCTCGACTAGTAAGAAACTTTACAAATGGACCTGGACATTGTCCACTTTCGTCAAATTTTTTGTTATATTCACCACCTCTATCAGACCTCACTATATTTACTTTTTTATCTAACTGCCTTTCTATCTCATTAATGAATACCTCTAGGATGTCCATAGTCTGAGACTTCTCATGTAGTAGATAAATATATTTATATCGTGAGAAGTCATCCATAAAGGTAATGAAATATTTTTCGCCGCCCTAAGAAGGAACGTCGAAAGGACCACAGATGTCAGTGTGTATTAATTCAAGTAATGCGTTACTTCTTGTGGCTGGATGTTTTGATATATGTTTGGTTTGCTTACCTTTAATGCAATCCACACATATATCCCAGTCAACAAAATCCAATGGAGGTAAGATTTCATTTTTCATTAACCTCTATACCCTTTCTTTGGATATATGACCTAATCTTTTATGCCACATAAAAGCAGAACATTCACTATGCGCACTACGTTTATTTCCTATAATATGATCAACATGAAACAGAGATTCAACAAAATCAACATCAAGATTGAAATGATATAAACAATCAATTAATGTACCAGAACCATAATAGTACTTATGTTTATAAAATGAAAAAAAATTGTTTCCAATCTTAAATTGAAATCCTACATCATCCAATTTTGCAACAGAAACTATATTTCTAGCAAATTCAAGAACATAAAGACACTTTTCTAGATCTAGGTAACACCCAGTGTCCAAGATCAATCTGTACGTCCCAATGCCCTCTATCCATGCCTTCATTCTGTTCCCCATATACAAGAACTTTTCAGTTTCGTTTATGGTCTGGATTGTAAGGAATCCCTGTTTAACATGTGACACAAGAGTAGTTGCACCAGAATCTAACCACCAAGTATTTTTAAACACATCAATAAGATTTGATTCAAAACATACTGAGACATAGTATGTACCTTTCTTTTCGAACCAAGCCTTTCTTTTCGGACATTCTTTCTGAAAGTGACCAGGCTTCTTACAGAAGTGGCACCTCTTATCTTTCTTGATTCGACCCTCATTAACTTTTCCAAGAGCTTTGTCCTTATCTTTACCTTTCTTTCATGGTTTATTCTTGCTGCTACTACCACCTTGATGAAATGTGAGATGAACGGAGTTTTCCTTTATTTTCTTCAATCTCCCTTCCTCCTGAACTAACATGGCCTTAATTTCTTGAAGGTTCCATTTTTCTTTAATAGTGTTATAATTCACTTGGAACTGGCCAAACTTTAGAGGAAGTGAATTGATTATGAACTGTACTAAAAAGATTCACTCACATCCATACCCATAGATTTCAACTTTGCAGCTAGGATTGACATATGAGTTATAAGATCATGAATGGGCTGTGACCATTCAAACTTCTTGTTCGTTATCTCACTCATTAAAGTCCCTACTATGGACTTGTTAGCTATATCAGATTGGGAGTATTATTTAAGCTTCAACATGAACTCTTTTGCATTGTCCATTTTAGGCATTGATGGTTTGACATTTTTTGTGATCGTCATTCGTATTAAATTCAAGCTCAGCCTATTAGACCGTTCCCAAGCCTCATTATAAGACTTATCAGCTTCAGAACTGGCCTCAGTTATAGCTTCAGGCCTTACATCTGAAACTATGGCCAAGTTCAAATCCATTACACCCAGTTGGAACTGGATTTGTTCAGACCAATCCCCATAGTTCAGACCATTGAATTTAATCAAGCCATTGCCTAAGGCGAACAAACTTGTATATGTTGCACATACAACATATAGTTCACATTAATGCTTTTAGTAAACCTAAATGGATTCGAACTAACTAATAAACATTAATTATGCATTTAAATTTTCCTTTGGGTGAAATTTAAACACATAGATGTAACCTATTATGATGCATATATAAGACTATAATGGACAATCAAGCATATTACAGTCAATATGCATGTTATCTTTGGATATACAATCATATTAACTTAATATGTTGATAAAATCCCTTTAATATTATTAATTATAAGCAATGGTCCACCTTTGGATGACCTCCTAGCGTTATAATTAATAAACTCAATTAACCTGTATGTCATTTTAGCATCCTATCATGATGAACAATTGAACAAATCTCAATTAAATGCTTAAAAAAATTTAAAGCTAGGCCACTTTGGTGACTAACAAGTTTTCCATGCAATAAACATTTAATTGACAATTATCATACATGACAAAATTTAATTTAACTAGTTTGGTCACTTTGGTGACAAACAAATTATTAAAAATGTCCATAATGTCATGTATTATATTCTACATATACTAGTAAAATTTAATTCCAACTATTACATAATATAAAATCAATTATGAATTAAATACTCTTTTATAATTGGGCTATAAATATCTATTAACTCAATATAACCCTTAATGGCCCAAAACTCATCAAAAAATCAGTCCAGAAGCTCTTTATTGGACTTAAAGCCCATCTGGCCAGCATCTTAAAGGGTGGGGCTACGCTTTGGCGCGTAATGCCTTTGCGCTTAGTGCCTCCTTCAGCCAACAACGTCTGGCGCGTGTACAACACGCACCAAACGCTGTTCATCGTCTTCCTTCGCCGATTTTGTTTTTTTTTAAACTTTCATGGGTTTATTTCAAACCACAAGCCATCTCAACGTCGTTCTTTCATGTGTTTTTTCCATACTACAGAAACATGTCTTTAAAATTGGTTCAAGATAAATCACTTTAATAACCAAAATTTGTTTTTAGTTTCAAGAACCAATCTTTTCGTTTCAAAAAACAAATTTTTCGGTTCCTTTTCAACACCCATAATCATCAGGAGATGATGGCATCATTCCAATTTAAAATATTCATCAACACAAATAAAACGCAACAAATATTCTCATAATTAAACATGAAGCAACAAATTCGGTTCTTTCTCATGTATATGTTTCTTACTCTAACCCATACACATCACATATCAACACTGAACATTCATTATGATTTCTGGAATTTCAATCCATTCAAAAACATTTATGTTGATAACGCACTTCACATAAAGTTCAATGTAATATCCAAATACCAATTTCGAACATGTATGGGAATATAAAAACAACAATTCATCTGACACCAAAAATCTTTTCAGTATATGTGAACAAACAAAACATAAGTATGTGGCACAGATGTCGTATATGAAGAAAACATGGACATGATAATACATAAAACAATCATTACGGCAGACAACAAACAATATATCACCGTGCTTTATATCAAAAACATATACGGTAGAAAATATCATAGAAAACAAATCATGAAACATTATCGTCACAAATAGCATAAACAATCACGGTGAATGGCAGACAACAATAATGCAATACCCATGGCTCTGATACCAATTGTAAATCATTTATGGATCGACAATTATTTTGCATACCCGTATCCATATCTTTTATCGTGATGTTGATTTGAATGATCGTATTGATTTCCTCTTGGTTACATCGATTTTGATGAAATTTGCCGCTGCTTGGATCCATGAGATTGGTTGCCTTTGGCTCAGAGATACCTGCAAAACAACAAAGGCACACCGGGGGTTGACTGCCGATAGGCCCCTCCGATGCTCAAGTTAGTCTTTTTCTTGTGAGGGTTTTAGTGGCTAGAAATAAAGAATAATAGGGTTCTCCAATCATACCTTTTTTATAATGAGGTAATGAACTTATATATGAAGAATACCTACTAGGTTTAGGTCTTCCCTTATGAGTGGGAAGTCATCGTCTATGAATGGGTCGTCTATGCCTAGGCCTGGGCCTAGTACGACCGACCCAACCATAAGCCCCCTACTCCTCAACTCTGATCATGGAGAAGGGTCGATGGAGTACATAAGGATTGTGCGGCTCATCCGCATGACAGCTCGTGATAGGCCCGATCGATCGGACATTGTCGTTTAGTGCATGACGGCTCGGGATAAGACCGACCGATCGAGGGTAGAGATAGGACCAATCAATCGAATGTAGACATAAGATCGATTGATCGAGCGTAGAGATAGGATCGACCGATCGTACGTAGACGCCTAATGAAAGCACTGGATTTAATCGTTACTTACAACACGTATCTACTGGTGGATTTTCAAAATTTGAAATGAAACATCTTTGCTATCTGTAACTGTTGTCACACGTCCTTTCAACTCTTGTGCTGTTCGAGTCTGTCCTTTCATTGTTGTGCGCTCTGGATAACTGATAACCCTAATTCGCACGGCTCGATTTTGCCGCGTCCAAGTTCCACCGAGACGCCCGTTCAAGATACATTATAAATGCTCGAATTGATACACTTCTTCACTTTCTGCGTGTTTGATTCTCGGTCTTTGCTTCCTCTCTTCTTCATCTCCTTTTCGCGATCATCGAAATTTCCTTTTTCACCATCATCCAAATCCCTAACTCCAGTCACTAAACTACGTACGTCCTTTCTCTGATCCTTATCCTACAAATTTCTTTTTCATACTCATGTCGTCGACTAGCCCTAAAGGTGAACTTAGACTTAGGGATGAAGTTAGCTCCCCCTCTCCTATTTCATCGCCTCCTCGCCAGCCTTCACTACGAGCATCCCCGGGTCATAGTGAAGAAGTAAGTATGGTTCTGAGGGAGCTCCATTGGGAACTGGCCGCCGAGAGAGCTTTACAAATTGTTGGGCCTCTGGAGATAGCGGCGGAAATGGTGGAGGTGCTGGAGGCCGGCGAGAATGAAGCACCGAAGGTAGGGGAAATGAGGAAATTGGGGTGAGTGCCCAGAAGGATGGCAAAGTTGTTGACAAGCCACCGACTGACCCATCAACGATGACCAAAAGGGAACTGAACCGATCGATTATCAAAAATAATATCCCTTCGTCTTGGAGACCTAGGCTAGCCGGTAAGAACGAACGGATTTATAGCAGTATAGGCAGCTATTTCGCTGTTTCAGACAACTTTTTCTCGACCAGCGGTATGCAGCTTCCGTACGCCCTTATTATCGATGAGGTATGCTGCACCTACCAGCTAAGGCCGAGCTAGATTTTGCCGAACGGTTGAAGGTTCGTTAACGGTCTGGCTCTACTGTGCCATCACTTTGGATGTCCCCCATCGGTTTCTGCGCTACTTTTTGAGGATGAACCAGAGCTTAAGTGTCAGGGCCGAAATTTCTCACTTCTAGTATAGAGATGCGATATATCGCCTGGCTGGGACAACTTCGATAATTAAGGCCTGGAAGATAAAGTATTTCCTTGTGAGGCCCCCATGATCTGCTTATGATTCCAGGCCATGGAGATATCCTTTGTCCGAGCGATGGAACGACATCTCCAATCTATCCCTTACTAGGGAGGAATGGGAAGTGATCGATAGGATTAAGGCGCTTGGTCGGTATTTTTTCGACAATCTCGTTCTGAGGTATCGTGAAGGGGCATCAACCGATGCCTTTTTAACTGATCCCCCTCCTCGAATTAGTGGGTTAGAAGAGGAAACTGCCCCTCTTGGTTAACTCCTCGTAGTTTAACTATTTGATGTATTCATAAGTACTAGTTTCGATTTCTAATCCTGCTTCTATAATTGTGCAGCCATGGAAAAGCTCAAGGACTTCGCCGGGTCCTCCAGTCTCCCTAAATCCAAAAGCCAACCCAAAGGGCCTAGATCTTCTTTGAAGGTGAAGAAGCAAAGGAAGGAGGCAGAGGTCAGCAAAGACATCGCTCGGTAGATGATCTTTGGACGATCTGACATTCTTGGCCCTTCCGTCTAATCGAGGACCGACCTGACGAGTCTGCGTCGTTGCCGATCCAACCGGTGAGTGAGGACTGAGCGGATACGGAGGAAGAGATGGAGCCACCGTTCAAAAGAGAAAAGATCGCTCGAAGTGTTGATCGATCATCCTGCCAACTAGACAGAGGAAAGGGGGAAGAGCAAGTGCCCTGCTTAGATAAAGGCAAGGGGAAAGAGCGAGCCTCCAGTGGTGGAAAGTGGGTGTCCACGATCAGCCTTGATAAGACTGCATCGATTAGGGACATCAATGTTACCCTGCATATTGCCCAGAAGGTTGTTCCTCCTGTGGACGAGAAATTTTTGGATACGCTGAACAACAAGGAACTGATGGCTAGTCTCGTCCGTGGTTGTGCCAGGGATCTGGCGTTTGCCTCTGCGATGCATCAGCGTATCGATCAGCTCGATGAAGTCAACCAAACGATGGACCGGGAGGTTCATAATCTTTTTGAGCAAGTTAATGCTTTAAGAGCTGAACTTTTAGAGGCGAAGGAGGAGAAGGACGTTTTACGGGCTCAACTCTCTTCACTGGAGGAGGAGAAGAGTGTTTAAGAGGAAGAGAAGGGCATTTTGAGAGTTCAACTCATTTCGGGGGAGGAGGAGAGGAGTAGAACGGTTGCTTCCAGTGGTGAGCTGGAAAGTGAATGCCGAGCATTGCAGCTCAGTAATGAGGGCCTAAAAAGAGAGGTGCTTGATGCCAATTCGAAGGCAAAATGGAGGAGGAGCTTCGTTTGAGAGTCCTCCATGACTGTCATGAGTCAGTGATGGATAAAATGAAGGCTGAGAGGAAGGTGCTGGAGTTGCAAGGCTCCGTCAAGGAGCAAAGGGTTGAAGCGATAAAGCGATGGAAAGAGCGGTACTTATATGAGGAGTGTAAAGAATTTGCTTATGACTTGGCTCTTTCCATCTTGAGGAACTGTCACAGCGTTTACGTCCCTGATGGGTCGGATGGTCCTTCATTCAAGAATTATGTCGAGCCGATGCTTCCCTTCGAGCTCAGCCTTTCACTTGAGGAGGTGAGAGAGATAGCTGAGAAGGAAAGAGAGGCCTTGCCGGATGAGATCTTGGACTGAGTTCGATGATGAGGAGAGGTGTTTCTCCGTTGTCTTCTCCTGCCAATCCGGCTGCTGGCACTTCCTCCCCAACCTAAGGGTCAGAATGATTTTTCCCTTTTCAAGGCTCATCTGGTCGGGCTTGTGACCAGAATAGCAATAAAAACTTATTTTTATCCTTCGTTGCCTTCTTTATTTGGTGTGTTAAGACAGGGTTGTCTTTTCGAATAGCAGGTAACGAACGAGTGCGCTCAATACGCATTGATCGGTTATGAGGTTTGAGAGAGTCATGGTCGACTGAGGCCAGAGAACCTGGCCGAACGATGCTAAGGCCGAGCGATCCAAGATTATGGCTCTTGGCATCACCTGGTTCTAAGATTCGGTCTTGGCAACCTGGCCGAGCTATGTCGAGGTCGAGCGATCCAAGATTTTGGCTCTTGGCATCGCCTGATTCCAAGATCCGATCTTGGCAACCTGGCCGGGCGATGTCGAGGTTGAGCGATCCAAGATTTTGGCTTTTGGCATCTCCTGGTTCCAAGATCCCGTCTTGGCAACCTGGCCGAGCGATCCAAGATTTTGGCTCTTGGCATCACCTAGTTCCAAGATCCCATTTTGGCAACCTAGACGAGCGATGTCGAGGCCGAGCGATCCAAGATTTTGGCTCTTGGTATCGCCTGGTTCCAAGATCCGGTCTTGGCAACCTGGCCGAACGATGTCGAGGCCGAGTAATCCAAGATTTTGGCTCTTGACATCACCTGGTTCCAAGATCTGGTCTTGACAACCTGGCCGAAAGATGTTGAGGTCGAGCGATCCAAGATTTTGGCTCTTGGTATCGCCTGGTTCCAAGATCCCGTTTTGGCAACCTAGTCGAACGATGTAGATGGCGATCAGTTGGTAGAATTTTCTCCTATTTCCCAATTTATTGAGATTTTTCTTGCCAAGAAATTTGAAACCCCTTTATTGATGATGACAAGGGCGTGGTTGTAACATCCCACCCCCTCCTGGAAGGGTAAAATAGTAAACTTGGCATAGGATGGGACTAATAGGGAATATTTAGAACTGTTCATGCATAATAGGATTGATACACAGTATCAATCGTGTACATGGAATTACAGTAAATGCATTCATGACATTCCCGGTAATTGGGCCTAAAGCAACTTTATTGGAATTAATGGGATAATTGAGTTTGGAAAATTGATTGGACTGCACCATAAATGGTTTTACATTTTAAGGATTTTAGAAATTTTCTGGAATTTTAGGAGAAAGTTCCGGACCAAACAAAATCATGGGTGGTCGCCTAAACATATTTTGGGGTAGAAAAGGTAATTGTTGTGATTGAAAAAATTATTTAGAGTGCTTTGTTACATTTTATAATTTTAGGGAATTTCTTTAATGCTCAGAAAAATAATTCGGGGAAATTCTCGGACCGGATAAATCGTCAATTGGCGAACCGGTCGTTTCTCGGTAGCAAAAATCGCTACCCACTGGTACTGTACTATTGGGTATTTTATTTTGGGACTGAAAGTAGGGCCATTGGAGTGAAATGGAGTAAAATTTTGGACTGGATTAAACAAATATACTTTGACTTTTCTTTGACCTTGAAACCAATGAGAATTTGCCATTTATAAAGAGACATTAAATGCTCCCTTTCAAGGCTTACGGATATGTATTGTTATTAAAAGGAAAGATGATTTTGTGCCTTATGTATAGCCATCCGAAACACACAAAAACCAACTCTTCTTTTAAACCATCGATTTTTGCTATCCTTTTCTCAACTTTCTCCATAACTTCAAGCTACTATCTCTTACTACCATCAAAGCTAGAAGATGAGTTTGGTACATGCTTGGGAAGGGAAGAAGGTTAGTACTTTGGTGTAAAAGTTAGAAAGTGATTGTTGAAGGTTTGAAGGAGGTTTTGATTTGGTAAGTTTTCATTAAGTTTTGATCTTTAAATGGTGTATTTACATGGAATTAAATGTCATGATAGTGTGGGGTAGTTAATAAAAGGGTTTAAAGCATGTATTAGGTTTAGGTAGGCATTAAAGTGATGATTATTATGATTTGAAGAAAAGGGGATGAGGTTAGATGAAGATGCATTGAAGTTACTGATGTGGTTTGATTTTTGAATTGAACAAGGGTAATTAATTGCGTCTTTGAATTGAGGAAGTTAATGCTGCCAATTTTTCAGTGTTAGCCCTAATATATGTATGACTGTATTTATATTTAATTTGTATTTATTTTGATGTCTAGTGATGTGAAAAAGGAATTAGAAGTGGGTGAACTAAGGTTAACATTAAATCTGGAAAGTTAGAGTTGAGATTGATATTACTGTTTTATTCATAACTTATTGTGTAGAAATGCAAATGAGGTAAGGTTAGTGGCCACTGAAACTTTGGGATGTTGGCTTCAATTTAGTGTGAAATGGGTGTTGTTGAATTCCAATGATAGAAGGGTGAAATTTTGCATGGAAAGTTACTGTTCCATTGCCTGTGAACAGTAACCGCAACCATGACATCTGAGTTTTGTTGATTTTTATGAATTAATTGAGATGGAATTAGGGAAAATGGTCTTCATGGAAGTTGTAGAATATTTGATTATCTTTCCATTTCTACTGATCTTGCTATTTTTAGAATTGTGTATTGGGAGATATGAATTGATTACTAATGACTGGTTTTGAGCAGTTTGGATGAAACCTAGCTTAAGTGTGATTTTATGAGTTTACTGATTAGAGGCAATTTTAACATTTTAAGTGGACTGAACTGGTGTGAGTGAGCTTCTGAAAAGTTGTAGAGGAAAAGATTACCTTGAAAATGACATATGGTTTGTAATTTTTAGAAGTCAGAATTGGGAGTTATGATTTTTCAAAAACTGACCCTACATTAGGTTATGAGTGGCTGATCATAACAGAAACTTCCATAACAGTTTTTAAATTGTTAGAGATCGAATTGGATGTTGAGTGCTTCATGAAAATTGAAGTTTGAGATGTTATCTTTTCAGGGATATAAAGTTCTGATTTTATTGACTTATATACTGGAAGTTATGCTTCTTGTAAGATTACTGCCCAAAGTGAAGGATTTCAGGGACAGTAACATTAGATGAATTAATTGACTTGGTTTGCAATAGAATTTGATTTTGGGTTGTTCATGAAAGTTGTAGAGGACATTGTGAACTTTATTGACCATATTTGTGTGGTAATTTATTACTGAAGAATCCGTGAGTTATGACATTGTTAATGTACTGCCTTGTGTTGATGGAAATTGAGTAGGCAGAAGGTTTGATGGCTTATTTGACACCCTTAGGGTTGGAATTGATTTTTATGGTCTTCTTGAGAGTTGTAGAGCTTTTCATAAGCTTTCCAATGAGGTATAGTGGGTATTTTTCTGATTTGTGTGCTAAAAGTTAGAGTAGTTGAAAAGTAGGATTGAAATCTGGAAAAAGGAAAAGGGCAAGGCAGGAGGTGACTCGCCGTCTCGCGAGGGCGACATCTCGCCTCGCGAGGGCGAGATAATCGGGCGTCGCGAGGCGACGCCTCGCCCTCATGACAAGCGAGTAAATCAGCCTCGAGGGCGGCGTCTCGCCCCAGCAGGCAGCGATATGAATATATATATATATATTCTTGTTTTGAATTTTATTTGGTATTAATTGATCGATTGTTCTTTTGTCAATTTCTTTCCGTCGGCGTCCGATTGACCTGATTCCAGAGGCATCGGATTCGTTGAATATTTAATTTCATATTATGAGAAGCAGGGAATTTTAGGCGGAATTTGGCGTAGCCTATGACGGAACATGTAAACACTGTTTTATTTAATTTGGGACCTATAGAGGTCCGAATTGCGCACCGTCAGCGCCTATGGCTTTCTAATTTTTGATAGAATTTGATTATGGGAAAATATTGAATTAGGACCGGGAATTCATGAACATGCATATCTCATCTACATGAGCACAAATTTCATATTTAGTGACTCGTACTTTTCTGATTCATATAGAGGCCCAATTGGAGCGTCGATTGACCGACGTCACAGAGGCTTTCCGGCATTAGCTCGGAAGCAATAGGTGAGTAACCTAGTTGGTTTCTCAAATTTTTGGTTATTTACATGCTTAACGTGAATTACGTGCAAAAGTGAATTGAATGAGCACTGTATGACTCTTGGCATGTATGAGGCAGATTGTATGATTTCCGTCTTGATAGATGGGCTTTATAGCCATCATCTTGAACTCTTGATCGATACACTGGGCTTTATAGCCATATTGTGGATTCTTGATACCTTTGGGCTTTATAGCCAAATCTTGCATATTTACTAAATCTCGCATCGCATGCATAATTGCATGATCGGATAATGGGCGTGCCCCAGTTGCTATTATTCGATAAGAGCTTGAGCTCTCATCTTTGTCTTGGCCGGGCCTCGAGCCCGAGGGGAGAAAATCTGACGCGTCCCCATCGAACACCGGCCGAGCACTTGGGCACAATCTTGAATAAGCTGGAAAGAGTCACATATGCATTGCATTCGCATAAATGAGTATTACGTGCCATATCTTTTTTTTGAAATGACATGAATTCTGTGAATGGTTTCACATTCTTGAACTATTCTTGGTGATTGATTATTATTGATCGTCTTTGACGCCATGGGCGAATGCATGATTTCGAGTGAACCATCGATGATGGTTTCTCACTTGAGTTCGCAAAACT
Organism: Erythroxylum novogranatense; assembly: GCA_029891385.1. NCBI lineage: Eukaryota > Viridiplantae > Streptophyta > Magnoliopsida > Malpighiales > Erythroxylaceae > Erythroxylum > Erythroxylum novogranatense. The sequence goes on from CM057230.1 coordinate 5,256,325, forward strand.
CACCCAAAATTTGCATCTATTTTTCAGGTCTGAAGAATACCCCGGTTGACACGGAGTATGTCTCTTGTAGTCGAGTAAAGGTTAGAGATCGGGATCGGTTAGGTTCGCATTAGTGTCTTAGTAAAGCGTATTCGCAATCAACCGTATAACAAGGCATTGTATTTTCTTGAGCCACTTGTGGTAGTAATATTTTATTGCATTGGTGATTGTAATTATTCTTTGGATGATTTGTAATAACTCTGGCTGGTTTTTATTGAACACAGTTTTATTTACTTACTTGTGTTTGCCGTGTGAGCGGAGTTAATGGCTCAAAAAAAAAAAAAAAGTGTGTCTTGAATTTTAAATCGGTCGATGTAATACGTCACTCTCGTGGGGCGCGGACTCGGATATCACCAGCGATATCGGGTTGGGTCTTCTGGTGTGGTGTTACATTTAGGTGGTATCGAGCCCGATGAGTCTGAAATGTATCTGGGCACGATTTGGAACATAGGTTGCATGCATTTGAGTCGGCGTTGTTGCGGACCGTGGTAAGCGATCCCTAGTCGAGTCGACGAGGATAAATCCTACGGGTGCATAAGTGTCAAGTGATTAAGTGAGAGAAGAGTGAGGCTGGATTAGAGTGAAAATCCTAAAGGGATAATCAATTAGGAAAGGATAAAGGAAAAAAATGGATAAGAAGGTTGAAATTGTCTTGGGTTAGAAACCCTTATAAGTGATAAATAGAATGACCGTGTGTTGGCTAGGCGATTAAGAATTTTCAAATTAAATTGACAATGTTATGGTGACGAGAAAAAATGAAGATGTTGAGAACTTGAGAGGTCCATTAGAGATATGGAAGCATATTGGTTATAGTAGATCTAAGTGAAATTAAAAGCCGGGAGGGTTAGGTAATTCTGATTCGTACCGTATATGTTATGAAAGGGAAATATTGGAATTGAGTAAAATGTAGATGGTCGATCGGGCATATCTTGATTCACGGTATTGAATTGGAGATCGATAAATATTATAAGCGAGATGATGATATGGAAAGAAGCTCGATAGAAATCTTGTAACGGTTTATCGAGAACTGAAAGAATCGAAAAAGTAAGATGTTGATTACTATTAGAATGAGGTAAAAGTGTCTGAGATAGGTGAAATGAATTAGAAATGGTTATGAACTAGACCGCATAAGTTTGAGACTGAAATTGTTAGGTGATTATTGTGCTTGAGGTTGGAAATTAGTATGATAAAATCATAAAGGAAAAAAAACGGTGATGATTCTCTTGATGGTGTATGGGAAATCTTGAATTAGGTGTATATGGACACGAAAATGGTAAATGGATAGGTAATAGATAGAGATAAAATGGAGTAGTATCAGCGACTTTGTGGGATATTGGGGACTATGAACACCCGATCATAGGCATTTGAGGAAATAGAAGATAAGTAGCGAGAAAACGGAATGAAAAATAAGAATAATGATCATAAGTCGATAAGCCAAATTGATATGACCTTACAAGGTCAAGTTGCGCATAACGGATAGGGAATGAGACATACAGTTTAATGATATGGTGAGAATGAAATAAAGATCTTGAAAAGAATGAAACCACAATAGTGGTGTATGAAAAGAGTTATTGTATTTAAGTCGATTTACTGTTAGGGATATCTATTGGACGGTAATGTTGATTGTGACAAATGAAATGTATGTGACAGATATATGGAAATCATAGAGGAAATGAGCGGTAAATGTTTAGAGTGATTATAAGTGTGAAGTTCTTAAGAGGTTAAAGTAAGACAAAGGTGGGTGAGTGTACATGAGAGGAGGCGAAAAGTGATTACGGTATAAATTACTGAATAAGTGGTAAAGAAAGTGTTTAAGTGACTATCACAAGGAACCTTCGCGAAAGAAATGTTCTGATATGTTAAATGATGACATAAAAGTGTCTTGATTGAGATTGTACGTATAGTGAAGAAGGATTGAAAAGCAATTAGGAATAATCATTGGTTGATGAGACTTTTGTGGACAAAATTAAAAGTGAAATTGGGTCATAGCTCATCTCTTTGAGATTATCGCATTGTATGTACAGAAATGTAAAGAATGCCATATGAGTGAGATTTTAATTTGAGGTGATTCTATTGCAATGTGAAGTGAATCGATCTCCAGTTATGATGTAAAACTGTTGAGGAATCTAGATTTGAAGCGAAAAATAAAAGAGTTCCGAATCGAGAGAGAGATACTAAAATAAAATGGAAAATTTTGGAGGTTTAAATATAGATGACAAGGTATTAACATATGTTGATAGGAATGATATGAAAACAAATGAGAAGAAAATGAAAAAATGGCGAATAGAGACAAGAGGGTCAAAAGGAAACCGACAATGAGGTGATGTAGTGACACCTTCATAAAGAAATTGTACTCAATAAAAAGGGTAAAAGATGTACGGTAAAGTCAATAAGACCCTAGTAGGGATTTATGCGAAGGAAGCAAATGGTAGTAACTGTGATTAGAGACAGAATGTGTTTGGAATTGTGGAACAATGAAAAGTAAAAAGAACGACAGGACTAATTGAGGAATCTGATACTGATGATATACATACATTGGAAGAGTGGGTAGTGAGTATTGAACTGCGACAATATGTTGAACAAGTATGAAATAAATTGAACTGACGGTGATAAATGGTACTGGTGTCATGCTCGCGATTGAAAGCCTTGGCGACTGTAGATTCCCATAAGCATACACTGTGTTAATTTGAGGAAAGAGGCGGTATAAATCGACAATGCTGCAGTGAACAGATCAATTACAGATATTGGGATTTTCAATGATTGTCAAGCAGATTATGGGTAATAGTGAGGTGTTCTGAAAAAAAAAAGAAGTTGTAAGAATAGTAATAAGAAAGGTTAAGAGTGCAGAAAGAAAAAGGGGAAAATCTTATGATGAGTTTGAATATACCAATGGAATTGGAAAACTATAGTGAACAAAAGTTGAAGAAGAAGTAAGTGTACCCGATAAAAAGGTATTAGAACAAGAAAGTGAACAGTTGAAGTTAGACATTCTAGTAAGCATATGTGAAAAGTGAAATTGAATAACTATGGGTATAGAATGAAGTGATTATTGGCTCAAGTGTTTATAGGTTGAATGTCCAATGGGAAAAAGGTTTGATTATGGTCGTGTTATATAGCTTTGATTCACTGGAGAATATATACTGTTACACTGCATAGTGCCTACTGAGAGTTAAAGACCCTAATGGATTTGGGACTAAAATGTGTGAGAAAAAGGAAAGTGACTTAGGAAAACTGCATGGTTAGCTAAAGTGGAATCGGATCGGACAAATGAGACAGAGTAAACTGTATATCCGGATAAAGTGTGTGAACACTATAGAACAGCGAAATTGTCTTACGAGAATCGAATTTAAATATAAAGTGAATGGCATATAATAAATGACCTGCATTAGGTACATTATTCTTGATTATAGTGCGATGGAGTTAAATATCCTTGTATTGGTACCAAGGAATGTAAATCGTCACGGCGTGATTAAGGGAGGTACCAAAGACATGGAGATGTCCTCGATGGAATCTGAATTGGACTATATGGCCTTTGTGGGAAAAAGGTATTAGAAGGATAAAATGTGATCGTGAATAGATTTGAAAATCTTGGCGAGTAATATATCGGAACCAAAGGTAGTGACTATTCTAGAAATGGCAAGTGAGATAGCTAAGAAAATGAGATCGCCAATCGATAGTTTGTCAAATCAGTTCTTGTACTAAGTGATAATGAGTTAGCCATAGTAAGCTGAACCACGGATGAGGTGGTTCTTGTGATCACTCAAAGTGAATCATTAAGTAGAAAAGTGTATAGGATATATAGACTCATATGATTCTTGTCATAGTGAGCAGTTGGTGAGAATTTCGAGAGACGAAATTCTTATAAGGAGGGAGAATTGTAACATCCACCCCTCACGGAAGGGTAAAATAGTAAATTTGGCATAGGATGAGACTAATAGGAATATTTAGAACTGTTCATGCATAATAGGATTGATACACGTATCAATCGTGTACATGGAATTCTGATAAATGCATTCATGACATTCCGTTAATTGGGCCTAAAGCAACTTTATTGGAATTAATGGGATAATTGAGTTTGGAAAATTGATTGGACTGCACCATAAATGGTTTTACATTTTAAGGGATTTTAGGAATTTTTGGAATTTTAGGAGAAAGTTCCGGACCGACAAAATCATGGGTGGTGGCCTAAACATATTTTGGGGTAGAAAAGGTAATTGTTGTGATTGAAAAAATTATTTAGAGTGCCTTTGTTACTGTTTTATAATTTTAGGAATTTCTTTAATTCTCGAGAAAAATAATTAGGAAATTCTCGGATAGGATAAATCGCCAATTAGCGAGCAAATTCGTTCTCGATAACAAAAATCGCTACCCTTTGATGCATTGTACTATTGGGTATTTTATTTTGGGACTGAAAGTAGGGCCATTGGAGTGAAATGGAGTAAAATTTTGAATTGGATTAAACAAATATACTTTGACTTTTCTTTGACCTTGAAACCAATGAGAATTTGCCATTTATAAAGAGACATTAAATGCTCCCTTTCAAGGCTTACGGATATGTATTGTTATTAAAAGGAAAGATGATTTTGTGCCTTATGTATAGCCATCCGAAACACACAAAAACCAACTCTTCTTTTAAACCATCGATTTTTGCTATCCTTTTCTCAACTTTCTCCATAACTTCAAGCTACTATCTCTTACTACCATCAAAGCTAGAAGATGAGTTTGGTACATGCTTGGGAAGGGAAGAAGGTTAGTACTTTGGTGTAAAAGTTAGAAAGTGATTGTTGAAGGTTTGAAGGAGGTTTTGATTTGGTAAGTTTTCATTAAGTTTTGATCTTTAAATGGTGTATTTACATGGAATTAAATGTCATGATAGTGTGGGGTAGTTAATAAAAGGGTTTAAAGCATGTATTAGGTTTAGGTAGGCATTAAAGTGATGATTATTATGATTTGAAGAAAAGGGGATGAGGTTAGATGAAGATGCATTGAAGTTACTGATGTGGTTTGATTTTTGAATTGAACAAGGGTAATTAATTGCGTCTTTGAATTGAGGAATTTAATGCTGCCAATTTTTCAGTGTTAGCCCTAATATATGTATGACTGTATTTATATTTAATTTGTATTTATTTTGATGTCTAGTGATGTGAAAAAGGAATTAGAAGTGGGTGAACTAAGGTTAACATTAAATCTGGAAAGTTAGAGTTGAGATTGATATTACTGTTTTATTCATAACTTATTTTGTAGAAATGTAAATGAGGTAAGGTTAGTGGCCACTGAAACATTAGGATGTTGGCTTCAATTTAGTGTGAAATGGGTGTTGTTGAATTTCAATGATAGAAGGGTGAAATTTTGCATGGAAAGTTACTGTTCCATTGCCTGTGAACAGTAACCGCAACCATGACATCTGAGTTTTGTTGATTTTTATGAATTAATTGAGATGGAATTAGGGAAAATGGTCTTCATGGACGTTGTAGCATATTTGATTATCTTTCCATTGCTACTGATCTTGCTATTTTTAGAATTGTGTATTGGGAGATATGAATTGATTACTAATGACTGGTTTTGAGCAGTTTGGATGAAACCTAGCTTAAGTGTGATTTTGTGAGTTTACTGATTAGAGGCAATTTTAACATTTTAAGTGGACTGAACTGGTGTGAGTGAGCTTCTGAAAAGTTGTAGAGGAAAAGATTACCTTGAAAATGACATATGGTTTGTAATTTTTAGAAGTCAGAATTGGGAGTTATGATTTTTCAAAAACTGACCCTACATTAGGTTATGAGTGGCTGATCATAACAGAAACTTCCATAACAGTTTTTAAATTGTTAGAGATCGAATTGGATGTTGAGTGCTTCATGAAAATTGAAGTTTGAGATGTTATCTTTTCAGGGATATAAAGTTCTGATTTTATTGACTTATATACTGGAAGTTATGCTTCTTGTAAGATTACTGCCCAAAGTGAAGGATTTCAGGGACAGTAACATTAGATGAATTAATTGACTTGGTTTGCAATAGAATTTGATTTTGGGTTGTTCATAAAAGTTGTAGAGGACATTGTGAACTTTATTGACCATATTTTTGTGGTAATTTATTACTGAAGAATCCGTGAGTTATGACATTGTTAATGTACTGCCTTGTGTTGATGGAAATTGAGTAGGCAGAAGGTTTGATGGCTTATTTGACACCCTTAGGGTTGGAATTGATTTTTATGGTCTTCTTGAGAGTTGTAGAGCTTTTCATAAGCTTTCCAATGAGGTATAGTGGGTATTTTTCTGATTTGTGTGCTAAAAGTTAGAGTAGTTGAAAAGTAGGATTGAAATCTGGAAAAAGGAAAAGGGCAAGGCAGGAGGTGACTCGCCGTCTCGCGAGGGCGACATCTCGCCTCATGGCGAATAATCGGGCGATCGCGAGGCGACGCCTCGCCTCATGACAAGCGAGTAAATCAGCCTCATGCGGCGTCTCGCCCATGAGGCGATATGAATATATATATATATATTCTTGTTTTGAATTTTATTTGGTATTAATTGATCCGATTGTTCTTTTGTCAATTTCTTTCCGTCCGACGTCCGATTGACCTGATTCCAGAGGCATCGGATTCGTTGAATATTTAATTTCATATTATGAAAAACAGGAATTTTAGGCGGAATTTGGCGTAGCCTATTGACGGAACATGTAAACACTGCTTTATTTAATTTGGGACCTATAGAGGTCCGAATTGCTTACCGTCGCGCCTATGGCTTTCTAATTTTGATAGAATTTGATTATGGGAAAATATTGAATTAGGACCAGGAATTCATGAACATGCATATCTCATCTACATGAGCACAAATTTCATATTTAGTGACTCGTACTTTTTCGATTCATATAGAGGCCCAATTGGGCGTCGATTGACCGGCGTCCACGAGAGGCTTTCGGCATTAGCTCGGAAGCAATAGGTGAAGTAACCTAGTTGGTTTCTCAAATTTCTAGTTATTTACATGCTTAACGTGAATTACGTGCAAAGTGAATTGAATGAGCATTTGTATGACTCTTGGCATGTATGAGGCGTATTGTATGATTTACCGTCTTGATAGATGGGCTTTATAGCCATCATCTTGAACAACGGTGATACTTTGGGCTTTATAGACATATTGTGGATTTCTTGATACTTTGGGCTTTATAGCCAAATATTGCATATTTACTAAATCTTGCATTGCATGCATAGTGCATGATCGGATAATGGGCGTGCCCAGTTGCTATTATTGCGATAAGAGCTTGAGCTCTCATCTTGTCTTGTGGGCCTCGAGCCCGAGGGAGAAAATCACGCGTCCCCCGAACACCGGTGAGCACTTGGGCTGTCTTGAATAAGCGGAAAGAGTCACATATGCATTGCATTCGCATAAATGACCGCTTTCTGTGCCATATCGCTTTTTTGAAATGACATGAATTCTTGTGAATGGTTTCATTCTTGAACTATTCTTGGTGATTGATTATTATTGGATTATCTTTATGCGCCATGGGCGTAATGCATGATTTGAGTGAACCATCGATGATGGTTTCTCATTTGAGTTCATAAAACTCACCCAAAATTTGCATCTATTTTTCAGATCTGAAGAATACCCGGTTGACACGGAGTATGTCTCTTGTAGTCGAGTAAAGGTTAGAGATCGGGATCAATTAGTATGCGCATTAGTGTCTTAGTAAAGCGTATTCATGATCAACGTATAACAAGGCATTGTATTTTCTTGAGCCACTTGTGGTAGTAATATTTATTGCATTGGTGATTGTAATTATTCTTGGATGGTGTAATAAGCTGAAGCTGGTTTTATTGAACAGTTTTATTTACTTACTTGTGTTTGCGTGTGAGAGCGGAGTTAATGGCTCGAAAAAAAAAAAAGTGTGTACTGAATTTTAAATCGGTGATGTAATACGTCACTCTCGTGGGGCGCGGACTCGGATATCACCAACGATATCGGGTTGGTCTTCTACGAGTGTGAAGTGTTCTGATGGTCTATTAAAAATCTGTTGGCAAGGCTAGGAAAAAGGTGCCCATAAGTTGCGTGTACAAAAACATAAACAATAATAAATAAACAAAGAAATAAGTGAACCAAAATAAAGCTTAACTATTGGTAGAATGTCCTCAGGTTTTGAGAATTCCAGGGCCTCGGTAGAATCTTGCCGTTCGTATTGCGCAGGATGTAAGAGCCGTGTCTAGCTTGTTTGACCACTTGATAGGGTCCTTCTCATATCTGACTGAGCTTCTCAGGATGTTTTCCAGCTGCTTCGGCCTTTCGCAGAACATGCCCACGGACCTTTATGTCGCTCAGCCTTACCCTTTTATTGTAAAACTTGGTTGCTTTTTGTCTGATGGCTTATGAACGAGCGGCTGCCCTATCTCTGTCTTCACTGAGAAGTACCAGTTCTGCCTTGTGGTCTTCATCATTCCTTTCTTCTTCGTAACTTGAAATTCGTTAGTTATGCAGTATTACTTCTACTGGGACTAAAGCCTTTGCCCCGAAGGTCATTCTGAACGGTGTCTCACCAGTGGCCCCGTTTGGGGTTGTTCTGTACACCCACAACACTTCATCTACTTCGTCCACCCAAGTCTTACGTCCATCTAAGCACTTCTTGAGGGCATTCATTATCTTTTTGTTAGTATTCTCCGCAAGACCATTGCTTTGAGGATGAGCTACTGAAATCAACTGGAGCCTTATCTTCAGTCGTTCATAGAAATCTTTGAACTTATCGTTGTCAAACTGTCGACCATTATCTGTAACCAAAACCATAGGCATCCCAAAACGACTCAATATATTTTTGCGTACGAAGTTTTCGATTTTTTGCTCAGCGATGGTGGCGACCGCTTCCGCTTCTACCCATTTAGTGAAGTATTCAACTGCCACTATCAGAAACTTCTTCTGCATCGAACCAAGAGGAAAAGGACCTAGTATGTCCATTCCCCATTGAGCAAAGGGAATGGGATGGCTCACAATTTTCACCTGCTCAGTCGGCTGATGAGACAAATTGCTATTCTTCTGGCAGGCCTCACATCGGCTAACTTTCTCTTGACAATCCTTCTTCATCATCGACCAATAATACCCCTGTCTGATCAATCTGTGAGCCAACATTCTTCCTCCTAAATGATTTCCGCACATTCCTTCATGAACTTCAGCCATTGCTCGTTCTGCCTCTTCTTCATTCAAGCAACGTAGTAGCAGCGATCATAAACGCTTATCTGAATGTCATTGACAATCACATATTCAGCCGCCTTTACCCTTAGTTTCCTGGCCTCCAAAGCTTTCACCAGCTGTGTTCCCTTAAGAAGGTACTGCCTGATCGGCTCCATCTAACTTGACCGTTCATCGCCTGCTTGAAGGACTTCATTAGCCTTCTGGATGCTAGGTTGGTCAAGCCGCTCGACCAAGATGTTGTTCCTGGCATTTTGATCGGAAGCCATCTTGGAAAGTGCGTCTGCTTGAGCATTTTGCGTCTGTTCTATGCTGCTGACCTAGCATTGCTCAAAATTACTCAACTCCTATTTTACCAATTCCAGATACTTGATGATGTTGTTCCCTTTGGCTTCATGCTGCTCAGTAACTTGACCAACCACTATTTGGCTATCGCTGTACACCTTCAGATGTTTTACCCCCATCTCTCTTGCCAACTGGAGGCCGGCTATTACAGCTTCATATTCTGCCTCGTTATTGGATGCTCTAAATTCTAATCGGAGAGCATACTTTACCTTTTCTTCCCGGTGTGGGCTGATCAATACCACTCCTGCTCCGCATCCCTTAGCGTTGGACGACCTATCAACAAATAGGCTCCAGGAAGGGCGTTGCTCACCCTGCGAGTCAGATTGATTCATTTCTGCAACGAAGTCCGTCAACACTTGAGCCTTGATCGTCGTCCGTGGTTTATAGTGTATATCGAACTCCCCCAGCTCTACTGACCATTTTATTAACTGCCCAGAGGTTTCAGGCTTTTGGAGGCACTGCCTGAGGGGTTGATCGGTCCATACCTCGATTGTATGACTCTGGAAGTAGGGCCTTAGTTTCCGTGCCGCAGTTATCAAGGAAAGAGCCAACTTATCAATGGGTTCATACCACATTTCTGGTCCATTCAGCACTTTATTGACATAGTAGATCGGGAATTGTTCACTACTGTCTGATCGAACAAGAACTACGCTGATTGCTCCCTCTGTGACTGCCAAATAAAGAATCAGATTCTCCCCCTCAACAGGGCTCTGCAAGATGGGTGGACTGGTGGATATTACTTGAGTGTTGGAATGCTTTTTCGCACTCATCCGACCATTGGGCTGGTCACATCGCCTTCCTCAAAATTTTGAAGAAAGGGAGGCATTTGTCCCCATCCTAGAGACGAATCTGCTCAAAGAAACTATCTGCCCGGTCAAAATCTGTACATCCTTCAAGCATCGCGGTGAGGGCATTTGGACGATAGCTTTGATCTTTTTTGGATTAGCCCGATCCCATTGAGTAATCATAAATCCTAAGAACTTTCCAAATGCTACACCAAAGACGCACTTTTCGGGATTCAACTTCATTTGGAATTTATTGAGGGTCAGGAAGGCTTCTCTAAGGTTTTCCACATGTTCGACAGCTGTCTTACTTTTGATCACAATGTCGTCCACATAAGCCTAGACTGTTTTGCCTATCTGTCTCTTAAAAACTTCCATAACGAGCTGCTGGTAAGTAGCCCCTGCATTTTTGAAACTGAACGGCATCACCTGGTATCAATACGTGCCCTGGTCAGTTATAAAAGCCATTTTTTCTTTGTCTTCAAGGCTCATTTTTATTTGATGATAACCAGAGAAGGCATCCAAGAAGCTGAGGATCTCATACCCTGACGTGGAGTCTACCAGCTGATCAATCTTGGACAGGGGGAAACTATCCTTTGGGCATGCTTTGTTCAGGTCGATAAAATCAATGCACATTCTCCACTTTCTGTTTTTCTTCTTCACCAATACCACGTTGGCTAACCATTCGGGGTACTTGACTTCCCGAATGAATCCAGCGTCAAACAGCTTCTCTATTTCTTTGTCGATCACCCCTTGCCGCTCCTTGCTGTGCCACCATTTTTTTTATCTAACTGGCCTACAATTTTTTTGAATACCCAGGGAATGAGATGTTACCGCTCGAGAGATTCCAGGCATGTCGCTCAGTACCCAAGCAAAGACCGATCGGTTCTCTACCAAGCAACTTGTGATTGCTGCGGCCAACCCTTGTTCGAGTTCAGCGCCCAAATTTGTGGATTTGGATCGGTCTTCTTCATCCAGTATAACCCGTTGCGTTTCTTCTGCAGGGTTCATCCTCTCGATTTCTTCATCTGCTCTTACATCAAAAGAACTTGCCAACCTACCGCTCCTCGAGGGTTCTTGTTTACGCCAAGTAACATTTCCTAGCGATCCTTTGTTGACCCCTGACAATACCGATGCCATGGGATGTTGGGAACTTCATCGCCTGATAATAGGTCGAGACGACATCTTTGAGGGCATTTTGTGTGGCTCTTCCAATTATTGCATTATAGGCTCCTACAAACTTCACAACTAGGAATTCAAAATTCTTCACTACTTGGCATGACTTTTGTCTGAACTTTACGTTCAAGAGGACTCGAGCGAATGGATAGGCTGATGCTCCTGTTACCCCTTTGATTGGTCTCTCTATCGATAGTAGTCGTTCCTCTGGAATCTCCATCTGCTTAAAAACATCGTAGTACAATAGATCGACCGAGCTGCCTATATCAATCATTACGCGCTTCACCTCACTACCGTCTATATTCAAAGTGACCACGAGTGCATCATCATGAGGACAGCTGATGCCAGCCAGATCAGACTCGTCAAACGAGATCACCTCATTAGTTTGTGGTTTTTTCGTTGTTGATTGGCCCTTAGCAGTCTGCCTAGCATACCTCTTCCTTCCTCTGACGGTGGACCCTCCTGCTGCGCTACCACCAAAAATCATATTTATGACCCTGACCGGTCGATCATCCTGCTGCCTAGTAGTTCTATCATCTCTAGCCCTGGACTGTCCCCTTGTGTTGCGTCAGTCGTTCATATTCCTGGTCTGCCTTCCTCCATCGTTCATGTTGTTTTTTTGCCAGGGTTTTCTCAAATTGTTAGACCGACCGCACCTACCCTCATTATCTCGATCGGCATTTTTTTCGTACTTCAAAAATCTACCCAGCCTTCCCCTCTGGATAAGGAGTTCGATTTCCTTCTTTAAGCCCCAGCAATCTTCCGTGTCATGACCGACATCTCTATGGAAATGATAATATAAAGAAGAGTCCCTTTCTTTGAGAGGAGTTTTCAATTTATTGGGTTCTCGAAGGGATTCTGCTTCTTCTCTCATAACCTCCAGTACTTCCGCATATCGCTTGTTAAGCGAAGTGAAGGATTCTCGTCGTTGGTCCTTTCGATCGATCGACTTCCTCCAGCTGGACTGATCCTTCTGCCATTTATGTGAATCATCGTCTCTACTACTCGGCCAACGGTCATCCACTCTACGTTTTGTGTTTTTCAACACTTCCTCCAGCTGGATGTATTTATCTGCCCGATTTCTTATCTCTTGGATAGACCTGGGCTGATCAAGAGCCAGCGACTTCTTGAACTCTTCATCCCTCGTATTGCTCATTATGGCAGCCAACATGGACGAACAGGTGAGGTCAGGGACTTCGACAGCTTCATTGTTAAATTGGGTGATGAACTCCCGCAAACTTTCGTTCCTTCCTTGGTTCAACTGCATTACTTCCAAGGTGGTCTTCTGTGTCCGTTTACTTGTAGCAAACTGGTTGAGGAATAGCAGCTTAAAATCTTCAAAACTGGTTATGCAACGCGGGGGTAAGCTGTTGAACCATCTTCGGGCCCCTTCTTGAAAGGCTGTGCAGAAGGCCTTACATTGAATGGCATCTGGAACGCAATGCAGGTTCATCATCGAATGAAAGTGCTGCAGATAGTCAAGAGGATCGATCTTTCCAGTATATTTTTCTGGCATTGGTATCTTAGTATCGACCGCTGGGAGGCTATCCAGGATATCCGAGATGAAAGGAGAGCTATATTGTGCTGATGATTGACCAAGACAGGAATTCATGGCTATATTGATTTGGTGGTCCACAATTTTTTCTAGGGCTTCAGCAGAGTGCCGATCGGCCATCACACCAATCTGCGAAAGGGGGTTTCTTCTTTATTAGGTTGAGATTGTAAGATTTGGTGAATCAATAGATCGGCCGCTTCTTCTATTTGTCTTTGTGTGAGGAAGGCTTGTTGTGGTGCAGGATGATTCATGTTGAGGGGATATTGGGTGTGAGGGTGTGAACTGGTTCTAGCGTCATCCTCTAGGGCCACGCTTTGCGCTTCTTGGTCTTGGTTTTGGGATTGTTGCGGTTGATCATGCTGATGTGAGTGTTGAGGGTGTAGCTCGTTCATGCTAGGGTTTTGGATGATGGGCGGAGGGTGTGTCTGGTGATTAGGATGCGACGATAGAAGAGGCGTGAGCGATCATAAGCCCATTCATTTTGTAGTCAGTATCTGCATGACAATGCTACATCGAATTTGTTTCCATGCTGACTTATCTGAGTGCTTTTGAACGTGGTGCCTTGATACCCGGCCCCACGGTGGGTACCAACTGGTTCTGTCTGATTTTGATGGGGCTAGGCGCTGCTGCTTGGATCCATGAGATTGGTTGCCTTTGGCTCAGAGATACTTACAAAACAACAAAGGCAAACCGGGGGTTAACTGCCGATAGGCCCCTCCGATGCTCAAGTTAGTCTTTTTCTTGTGAGGGTTTTGGTGGCTAGGAATAAAGAATAATAGGGTTCTCCAATCGTACCTTTTTTATGATGAGGTAATGAACTTATATATGAAGAATACCTACTACGTTTAGGTCTTCCCTTATGAGTGGGAAGTTATCATCTATGAATGGGCCGTCTATGCCTGGGCTTGGGCCTGGGCCTAGCACGACCGATCGATCGGACATCGTCGTTTAGTGCGTGACGGCTTGGGATAAGGCCGATCGATCGAAGGTAGAGATAGGACCGACCGATCGAACGTAGACATAAGATCGACCAATCGAGCGTAGAGATAGGATTGACCGATCGTACATAGACACCTAATCAAAGCACTGGATTTAATCATTACTTACAGCACGTATCCACTGGTTGATTTTCAAAATTTGAAATGAAACGTCTTTGCAACCGGCCATGCAGCTATCACACACGTCCTTTCAAGCTTTGTGTCGTTCGGGTCCCATCCTTTCAAGCTGTTGTGCGCCTCGGGTGGCGATAACCTTAATTCGACGGCTCGATTTTGCCGTGCGTCCAAGTTCCACTAATACGCCTGTTCGGTATTCTATTATAAATGCTCAGAATTGACACACTTATTCACTTTCTGCGTGTTCGATTCTCCAGTCTTTGCTTCCTCTCTTCTTCATCTCCTTGTTCGCAGTCATCGAAATTTCCTTTTTCACCGTCATCTAAATCCCCAACTCCAGTCACTAAACTAGGTACGTCCTTTCTCTGATCCTTATCCTACAAATTTATTTTTCGTACTTATGTCGTCGACTAGTCCTAGAGGTGAACTTAGACTTAGTGATGAAGATAGCTCCCCCTCTTTTGTTTCATCGCCTCCTCATTAGCCTTCACTACGAGCATCCTATAAAGAATTGCTTTATAGCACTAAAATATGATTCCTGACTGTTTAACCCTATAAAGAATTGCTTTAGGTTGTTATCATAATTTCTTTCATCTTTTACCTTTACAGATTCACAAAAGATAGTGACATGTTGGGGTAATCAAAACCTTGAAGAGAAAGAGCATGAATAAAAAAAACCAACATAAAAAACTTGATAGGCCTTCTTACTCAAGATGTAGGAGTCCACTAAATCATGATACTGATTTGCATTCTATTGATTTTAGTATATTTTGCATTTCTGCAAATTTGCATCCTGCAAATTTGCATCCAGGGGTTTTTGGTATTGATTCATCTGTGGTTTTTAGTACTGATTCATCTGTAAATTTCTACTAATTCATCTGTGTTTTTTGGAAAAATTACATTTCTTTCATCATGCTTTATAAATGGATACGTGATGTGCTATCTCCATATGTTTGCCTAATTCATTATGCCTAATTCGTCTGCATATGTTGACACAAATGAATTAGGCAGAATGTACTACCTAAACGCATTTACGTAGTACATTCTACCTAATTCATTAAGAAATGCATTTAGGTAGCAGGATTTGTTTTTTGTTTCTGTTTGCTTTGAAAGGACCAATTTCAAGTTTTATTATGAAAATAAATCACACAAATGTAATCAAACCAATCAAACCTATTAATTAATTTGGGCTGATTATGAATATGTGAACTTTCATATGAATCTGTGAACTTTCACCTTTGGTAGAAATGTACTACAATGAGGTTTCATTTTCACCATTTGTAAAAGATAAGTTTCATTTTCACTTATTGAAAAAGAGCAATACTAAATTCCAGATTTCGAAGTGAACTTTTGAAGTAAACCTATATAAAGAAAAATGATTGAACTATTATACATCATAAATGTTTCTCTTCCTTTATCTCTTCAATTATTTATGTTATCTCACATTTATCTCACATTTATCTTATAAATGATAGATTATGTACATTTGCTATTTTTGGTTCACTGCCCTTTTAGATGCTAATCATCACTAATGTATTTACAAGAGAGGCACATAGCGGCGTAGAATTTGCATATGAGTACTATAAACTGAAAATAAGGATTACTACAAATTTGAATTAGTAAATGAAACATCTAGAATTTGAAACAAACATATAAATCAAAATAACAGGTTTCTAGAAGTCACTTGTAGTGTTTAGGAATTTAATTCTTCAACATTTTGGAATTTAAGCAACATTTCTTGTTGTATTTCAAGTGAACAGTCAAATGCATTTGGTTTTGAATAACTTCTTGTCATTGTTGAATTGCTGATAATTGACTACAAACCATTCCATTATTGAGAGCATGTCGATTTTTACTGTTGTCTTTAAATATGGTTGATGCATATGTACTTTAAACTCTAATGTCAAATTGAATGCAGGTGATTCACATGGGACCTGGTCAACTCAAGAAGAAGAATAAGGCTGCACCAAGTAGTTTAGTACCGACAAAATTGTAGTCGCGATACTGTCGACTTCTTGGAAACATAGCTAATAAGTCATCTGCTTGTACACAACCACAAAATCAGACACTTGCACCTTGTGAGCCTACTCCAACAACAAGAGAAGTCACATCTATGCCTATTACTCATCTTAGAGATAAGTATGAACAAATTATGAATATGTGACGCAATATTAATTTTCCATCCACTTCTCAAGAGATGCCTCCAGCTTCTGCTTATCAGACACCAGTAAATCAGACTATTATTCCCATTATGGGCTCTTCTTCTGCAAGCACTGTAGGTTTGATCTTTCACATCACATTGGTGAAATTTATTAAGTTTAATTATTTTGCTTATCTAACCAATTGAGAGTATGTTATATGCTCATTATAAATTATTCCTTTGCTATTTTAGGATCCACGACTGATCCAAAAAAAAAGGGTGTCACAAAAGGACATAGATTGGCAAAGATTAACAAGGCAATAGGTAAGAGATTGGAGATAGAGATCTCCCCTATCGAAGGACGACCAACCAACTCCATACAATCGCCAAATTCTCGAGTGAGATTGGTGTGGTATCCGAACTTCCTTACCTATAAGAACAAAATTTTCAAAATTACTAATGAGGAATTGGACATTGCATTTGATAAGTTATATGTAAGTATTCTAAACCAATCTAATTTATACGTGTTTTCCATATGCTTACAACATTGACCAATAATTTATATTTTTTGCGACAAAAGTTAGAAGTCAAGGAATGAGGGTGACAACAAAGTATATCTTTGCTATGAAGAAGTTTCTTATTTTAATGTCAAAGATCAAAGATATAGTTTAAAAAGCATTTTATCAAGCACGGAAAGGATGTTAAGCGCGTAATGTCACGATGTGAGTGGATGAATTTATGTGAATATTGGAAACAATCAACTACAAAGGTTAGTTTATTTGATCACTACTTTTTTGACAACTTATTATATTTTAGTATTTATGAATTGTGATTTATAAATGTTATAATAGATTTTCTTACGTGTACGATTAGGAAAAAAGTCAAAAAGAAAAATTGGTTAGGAGTCAGATCAAATGTCGACCAAACTCCAAACCCGAGGCTTTTGTAGCGATCGACATGAGATTATAAGTTATTATCTTTTAATTATATTTTGTTTTATTGACATTTCAAATTTTATATTAAATATTACTATTCATATATGTCTATACAATAGAGTAACAGAGATAAAAAAGAATGTGATCGAATGAAGTTACGGTATCACACTCATTATGATGAAAGTAAAGGTCAATGAACAACTCCGAATGCAAGAAAAATGGATGAGTACATAGTTTATTTACAAATATTTCTTAAATAAGATTGTGTATGTAATTAATTTTTACTTTTTAGGACTTAATGTGTCACGTATTGACACATTCAACAGAATAAGGTCATCGATGACGATGGATGAAGTGTGCGACAAAGTCTTGAGCACTAGATCGATTATATTGTTGGCATGGGAATGGAGCTTCGATCCTGAGGAAGATTTGATTCGAAAGAGACTTGAGATGAATTAGAGAAGTCGAAGAAGGTTAATGAGGGCTTACGGTCTAAAGTCGATGAATTGACCAAAAATATGAAGAAATGCAAGATAAATTAACTATCAAATCGAACAACAAAAAAGATCTTGAAATTTTTATGTTCTACACATAATATTCATTTAGAATAGATAAGTACTCATACTAATATATTAAACACTTATGACATATTGTTTACATTAATTACTATATTGTGCCATGTTTGGAAATTGAAATTATATAATTCATTGTCTAGATGTATTAAATTCTTGTTATACATGATTAATCATTCGCAAATTAATGATATACTCAACAAATTGAAGAATTATTAAATAAACAAATTTCATATATAATATTAAATAGTTATTAAATAAATGTGATTTAATAAATTTTTTTCAAATATTAATTATTAAATAAGAATAATAATTCAATTAAAATTAAAATTTAAAACCATATTGGATTTAAAGAAAATTCAAATTAAAATTTGATAATTCTCACATTTAATTTTTTGGATGAATAAAAAAATACAATTATTTAAATAATTTTATTTTAATATATTTAAACAAATTAATTAACTAATAATCGTTGACATTTTAAAACATAGCATAATGAATGTTTTTCTTATGGTGTAGAAACAATGCATAAGTTGGCAATAGGAATTAAAAGCTATTAAAACAAAAAGAAACGTTGGAGCATAATAACGTTATTAGAGTTATTGGGCTGATAACGTTATAAACGTTACCCAAGTTTTGGAGCAAACACCTAACAACTTATACCTGCCATAATTAAGTGTTGATTAATTCGTGATGATCAACATAGTGTATATGCTTAGATATAATCTCACATATTATGATATGCAATATAAACAATATAATAAAGATTCTGCTTGTACGCATAATTTGGAAAGGTTGGCAGTAAATTTTTATGTTCTACACATAATATTAATTTAGAATAGATAAGTACTCATCTGGTATATTAAACACTTATGACATATTGTTTACATTAATTACTATATTGTGCCATGTTTGGGAATTGAAATTATATAATTCATGGTCTAGATGTATTAAATTCTTGTTATACATGATTAATCATTCGCAAATTAATGATATACTCAACAAATTGAAGAATTATTAAATAAATAAATTTCATATATAATATTAAATAGTTATTAAAAATGTGATTTAATAAATTTTTTCAAATATTAATTATTAAATCGAATAATAATTCAATTAAAATTAAAATTTAAAACCATATTGGATTTAAAAAAATTCAAATTAAAATTTGATAATTCTCACATTTAATTTTTTGGATGAATCAAAAAATATAATTATTTAAATAATTTTATTTTAATATATTTAAACAAACTTGTCGTTGTCAAAGCTATGAGCCATTATGCGTAACTAAAATCATAGGCATCCCAAAACAGCTCAGTATATTTTTGCGTACGAAGTTTTCGATTTTACGCTTTCGATGATGGTGGCGACAGCTTGCGCTTCTACCCATTTAGTGAAATATTTGACCGCCACTATCGAAACTTCTTACGCCTTGGGACAAGAGGAAAAGGACTAGTATGTCCATTCCCATTGAGCAAAAGGAATGGGATGGTTCACATTTTGAGGTTGCTCGTTAATTTGGTGAGACAAATTGTTATTCTTCTGGCGAGCCTCGCGACGGTTAACTTTCTCTTGACAATCCTTCTTCATCGATCGACGATAATACCCCTCGTCGATCAATCGTGAGCCAACATTACGCCTCTAAATGATTTCGCACATTCCTTCATGAACTTGACCATTGTTAGTTACGCCTCTTCTTCATTTAAGCAGCGTAGTAGCGACCAATCATAAGAACGCTTGTACAGAATGTCATTGACAATCACATATTCGACCGCCTTTACCCTTAGTTTCCTGGCCTCCAAAGCTTCCACCAGCTGTGTTCCCTTAAGAAGGTACTGCCTGATTGGCTCCATCCAACTTGACCGTTCATCGCTTGCTTGAAGGACTTCATTAGCCTTCTGGATGCTAGGTTGGTCGAGCCGCTTGACCAAGATGTTGTTCCTGGCATTTTGATCAGAATCCATCTTGGAAAGTGCATCTACCTGAGCATTTTGCGTCCGTTCTATCCTGCTAACCAAGCATTGCTCAAAATTACTCAACTCCTGTTTTACCAATTCCAGATACTTGATCACGTTGTTCCCCTTGGCCTCATACTACCCAGTAACTTGACCAACCACTATTTGGCTATCGTTGTACACCTTCAGATGCTTTACCCCCATCTCTGTTGCCAACTGGAGGCCAGCTATTAGAGCTTCATATTCTGCCTCATTATTGGATGCTCTAAATTATAATTGGAGAGCATACTCTACCTTTTCTTCCCGGTGTGGGCTGATCAATACCACTCCTGCTCCGCATCCCTCAACGTTGGACGACCCATCAACAAATAGGCTCCAGGCAAGGCGTTGCTCACCCTGCGAGTCAGGTTGACTCATTTCTGCAATGAAGTCTACCAACACTTAGGCCTTAATCGTCGTCCGTGATTTATAGTGTATATCGAACTCCCCCAGCTCTACTGCCCATTTTATTAACCGCCTAGAGGTTTCGGGCTTTTGGAGGCACTGCCTGAGGGGTTGGTCGGTCCATACCTCGATTGTATGACTCTGGAAGTAGGGCCTTAGTTTTCGTGCCACAGTTATCAAGGAAAGAGCCAACTTTTCAATGGGTGCATATCGCGTTTCTGATCCGTTCAGCACTTTACTGACATAGTAGATCAAGAATTGTTCACTACCATCCGATCGAACAAGAACTGCGCTGATTGCCCCCTCTGTGACTGCCAAATGAAGAATCAGATTATCCCCCACAACAGGGCTCTGTAAGATGGGTGGACTGATCAAATAATGCTTCAAGTGTTGAAATGCTTTTTCGCACTCATCCAGCCATTGGAACTGGGTCACATCTGGCTTCCTCAAAATTTTAAAGAAAGGGAGGCATTTGTCTCCCATCCTAGAGATGAATTTGCTCAAAGAAACTATCTGCCCGGTCAAAATCTGTACATCCTTCAAGCATCACGGTGAGGGCATTTGGACGATAGCTTTGATCTTTTCAGGATTAGCTTCGATCTCCCCTGAGTAATCATAAATCCCAAGAATTTTTCAGATGCTACACCAAAGACGCACTTTTCGGAATTCAACTTCATTTGGAATTTATTGAGGGTCAGGAAGACTTCTCCAAGGTTTTCCACATGTTCGGCAGTTGTCTTGCTTTTGACCACTATGTCGTCCACATAAGCCTCAACTGTTTTGCCGATCTGTCTCTTAAAAACTTCCATAACGAGCCGCTGGTAAGTAGCGCCTGCATTTTTCAAACCGAACGGCATCACCTGGTAGCAATCGTGCCTGGTGGGTTATAAAAGCCATTTTTCTTCATCTTGAGGCTCATTTTATTTGATGATAACCGAGAAGGCATCGAAGTGAGGAGCTCGTACCCGACGTGGAGTCTACCGGTGATCAATCTTGGGTGGAGAAAGCGTCGCTTTGGGCATGCTTTGTTCAGGTCGGTAAAATCAATGCACATTCTCCACTTTCCGTTTTTCTTCTTCACAAATACCACGTTGGCTAACCATTCGGGGTACTTGACTTTCCGAATGAACCCAGCGTCAAGCAACTTCTCTATTTCTTTCTTGATCATCCCCTGCCGCTCCTTGTTGTGCCACCGCTTCTTCTGTCTGACCGGCCTTTAATTTTTCTGAATACCCAGGGAATGAGATGTTACCACTTGAGAGATTCCAGGCATGTCACTCGGTACCTAAGCAAAGGCCGATCGGTTCTCTACCAAGCAACTTGTGATTGCTGCGGCCAACCCTAGTTCGAGTTCGGCACCCAAATTTGTGAATTTGGATCGGTCTTCTTCATCCAGTATGACCCGTTGCATTTCTTCTGTAGGGTTCATCCTCTCGGTTTCTTCATCTGCTCTTACATCAAGAGAACTTGCCAACACTACCGCTGCCTCAAGGGTTCTTGTTTCTGCCAAGTAGTATTCCCTAGCGATCCTTTGCTGACCCCTGACAATACCGATGCCATGGGATGTTGGGAACTTCATCGCCTGATAATAGGTCGAGGACGACTGACTCACGAGGCGTTTTGTGTGGCTCTTCCAATTATTGCATTATAGGCTCCTACAAACTTCACAACTAGGAATTCAACATTCTTCACTACTTGGCATGGCTTTTGTCCGAACTTTACGTTCAAGAGGACTCGAGTGAATGGATAGGCTGATGCTCCTGTTACCCCTTTGATTGGTCCCTCTATCGGCAATAGCCGTTCCTCTGGAATCTCCATCTGCTTAAAAGTATCGTAGTACAATAGGTCAACCGAGCTGCCTGTGTCAATCAGTACGCACTTCACCTCACTACCGTCCATATTCAAAGTGACCACGAGTGCATCGTCATGAGACGGTGGCCTTGACCGGATCGGACTCGTCAAACGAGATCACCTCATTAGTTTGTGGCATTTTCGTTGCTGATTGGCCCTCAGCGGTTTGCCTAGCATACCTCTTCCTTCCTCTGACGGTGGACCCTCCTGCTACGCTACCACCAAAAATCATATCTATGACCCTAATCGGTCGGTCATCCTGCTGCCCAGTATTTCTATCATCTCTAGCCCTGCACTGTCCCCTCGTGTCGCGTCAATCGTCCATATTCCTGGTCTGCCTTCCTCCATCGTTCATGTTGTTTTGTTGCCAGGATTTTCTCCAATTGTCAGACCGACCTCTCCTACCCTCATTATCTCGATCGACATTTTTTCCGTACTTTAAAAATCTACCCAGCCTTTCCCTCTGGATAAAGAGTTCGATTTCCTTCTTTAAGTCCCAACAATTCTACGTGTCATGACCGACATCTCTGTGAAAACGACAATATAAAGAAGAATCCCTTTTTTTAAGAGGAGTTTTCAATTTATTGGATTCTCGGAGGGATTCTCCTTCTGCTCTCATGACCTCCAGTACTTCCGCATATCGCTTGTTGAGCGGAGTGAAGCATTCTCGCCGTTGGTCGTTTCGATCGATCAGTTTCCTCCAGCTGGACTGATTCTTCTACCGTTTATGTGAATCATCAGCTCTACTACTCTGCCAACGGTCATCCGCTCTAGGTTTTGTGTTTTTCAACACTTCCTCCAGCTGGATGTATTTATCTGCCCGATTTCTTATCTCTTGGATAGACCTGGCTGATCAAGAGCTAACGACTTCTTGAACTCTTCTTCCCTCGTATTGCTCATTAAGGCAGCCAACATGGACGAGCAGGTGAGGTCAGGGACTTCGACAGCTTCATTGTTAAATCAGGTGATGAACTCCCGCAAACTTTCGTTCCTTCCTTAGATCAACTGCATTACTTCCAAGGCGATCTTCGTGGTCATTGTTTACTTCAGTATGGCTGGTTGATGAATAGTAGCTTAAAATCCTCAAAACTGGTCATGCAACGCGGGGGTAAGCTATTGAACCATCTTCGCCGCTTGAAAAAGGTATGCAAAAGGCCTTACATTGAATGGCGTCTAGAAACGCATAATCTGAGTTCATCATCGATTGAAAGTCTTTGCAGATAGTCGATGACCGTGATGGTTGACCAAGGCGAATTCATGGCTATATTGATTCAGTGGTCTACAATTTTTTCTAGGGTTTCAGTAGAGTGCCGATCGGCCATCACGCCAATCTGCCGAGTAGGGGTTTCTTCTTTATTCGGTTGAGGCTGTAGATTTGGCGAATCAATAGATCGGTGACTTCTTATTGTCTTTGTGTGAGAAAGGCTTGTTGTGGTGCAAGAGGATTCGTGTTGAGGGATATTGGGTGTGAGTGTGTGAACTGGTTCTAGCGTCATCCTCTAGGGCCACGCTTTGCGCTTCTTAGTCTTGGTTTTGGAATTGTTGCGGTTGATCATGCTGATGTGAGTGTTGAGGGTGTAGCTCGTTCATGCTAGGGTTTTAGATGATGGGCGGAGGTGTGTGCGGTGATCGGGATCTTGGCGATGGAAGAGCGGCGGTAGTCATGAAGTCCATTATTTGTAGTCTGAAGTGCCGCAACAAAGAACTACATTAGGATTTGTTGTCACCTCCTGACTGACCTGAGTGCTTCTGGACATGGTGTCTTGATGCCCGGCCCCACGGTGGGCACCAACTAGTTATGTCTAATTTTGATGGGGCTGGGCGCTGCTGCTTGGATCCATGAGATTGGTTGCCTTTGGCTCAGAGATACCTGCAAAACAACAAAGGTACACCGGGGGTTGAGTCTTAGATAGGCCCTCAAGCCTTCAAGTTAGTCTTTTTCTTGTGAGGGTTTTGGTGGCTAGGAATAAAGAATAATAGGGTTCTCCAATCGTACCTTTTTTATGATGAGATGATGAACTTATATATGAAGAATACCTATTAAGTTTAGGTCTTCCCTTACGAGTGGGAAGTCATCATCTATGAATGGGCCGTCATGCTGGGCTGGGGCTAAGACGATCGAACCAACCACCTCTCTTCTTCCTCAATTAGACAATTCCTCAATGGTTCAGAATGTAATGATTCTATAAGTTTTTCAACTTATATAGTATCACCAAAGGACATGTCCTTTGGAATTGGAAGAGAGAGGACAAGGGTCCGTGACCCATTTGAGACCCATTCTATAATACCCAATAATCATTATCTTGGATGCTTTTCATGGTACTCAAATTATAAGTTACATGGGACATAAAATAGTCTAAAAACATATAGACTAATTAATTGGTGATATATGGCAGCATCTTGAGTAGATTAGTGGCAACATCTTGATTAGGCAAATATAAGACATGTCTTAAGACAAATGTTGTGCATGACTCCTATATATAGTGTAGAAACAATGCAAACGTTGGCAATAGGAATTAAAAGCTATTAAAACAAAAAGAAGCGTTGGAGCATAATAACGTTATTAGAGTTATCAATGATAACGTTATAAAGCGTTACCAGTTTTGGAGCAAACACCTAACAATTTATACTTGCCATAATTAAGTGTTGATTAACTCGTGATGATCAACATAGTGTATATGCTTAGATATAATCTCACATATTATGATATGCAATATAAACAATATAATAAAAATTCACCTTATGCGATAATTTGAAAAGGTTAGCGATAAATTTTCAATAAAAGTTTTGTTAATATGTAAAATTTAAGAAAATTTAATAATAGACAATTTTATTTTTAATTAATAAAAAATACTATTTTTGACCTCAGATAATTCACCACAGATTGATATTTATTCTGACTCCATGTAAGTAAATAGAGTGATTACGACCTCGGAGAATTCACTAAGACAACCGATCGACGACCTCCTAAGATAAGATGGTCCCAATGAATAGGTCCCGACAAAGGATCGTACTTCACACGTGAACATCTTTTAAGGCCCTCGTTCACCTAACAGAAAATATCGATGACCTCCTAAGATAAGATGGTCCCACTGAATAGGTCCCGACAAATGATCGTACTTCACACGTGAACAAGTATAGTAAACTAAGAAGAGAAAAATGCACAAAACATTTACAGTAAAATTGTTAACCTAATCTAAATGATACAAAATCTCCGATTCTCTCTGATTGAAGATTTGTTGGACAAACATACAATAAAGTGAACACAAGGTCATCAAGTTACTAACTTGTTTTGTGGTTCCAACCACGTTAGGCAATCGCTTTTAGGAAAGTTTATACAAGTTAGCGGCGTGGGAAGAAGACATTTAATGAATTTATACCTAGTGCCTACCCATGTACAAGTTACGTGACAACTTCTTATACGCAGGAAGTATATGCGCCACGAAAAATCTGAAAAATATTGGAGTTTTAAATTTACCTCCTTTAAGACTCTTGAGATAAGGTCTTAAGAACTTAGGATTAGTCCGACTAAGCTAGGATACTTAAAGTAATCAATAAAAAAAAAATGTCTGCCACGGACCATTCTCTGCATTAAATTATAAGGTTAAATCACTCAACTTCACTTTCTACTCATCATTTTCACGACAATCATCCATAATACGTACTATGTTTTTGTTACGCAATATACAAATTGTATATTGTGTCGACAAAATAAATTATTAAGTAAACAAAATAATATTATATAAATTACGCTTTTAAATTACATTATTTGACATAACATTTAACTTCTAATTTATAATTAAGTAATTGGATCAATTTAATCAATATTTATAAATTCTAATATATTATCATTTTTATCTATTCATCTTTGTTATTATTTTGAATTTTCCCAATAGCCTGAACCCAATTGGGATCTTGACGAGCATGCAAGTAAGATGTGGGCTCAGTAATTTTGTGGACATTAGCCAGAAACGCAACATACTCATTGCTTAGACCAGATTGATTTGTAAAGGGAAAAGTATCAGAGTATGAGAAGAACTACAGCGCAGTAAACACTTCAAAGAAAGAGAAGTAAAGGCGACATTGGACACATAATCACGCAACCAAGAAGGTGGTCGTCGGATCACGCAAACTCCTACCGCATCAACAAAGAAGTTCAGAACACCGAAGAGGCAACAGAAGGAACCACAGAAGAATCACATGGTTCTGGTAAAATGGATACGTCAACATCATGGGAAACCAAACCATCGATGCGAGCTCATCGAGCACAACAAGCGGCAGCTAAAGCAGAGCTACCAATAGAAGGAAGATTATCCTGAGGCTGTTGAAAAGGATATATATTCTCAAAGAAGGATACATCTCTGGAAACAAAACATCGGTTGGTTTGTAGATTATACAATTTATAACCCTTCTGGCCTGGAGAATGCCCAAGATAAGCATTGCGGGTTGAACGAGGCGCCAACTTGTCCTTATGAGGATGAGTATCAACCGTATAACACAAACAACCAAAATTTCGAAACTCAGTATAATCAGGTGGATGTCCATACAAGACCTCATAAGGAGATTTCCAACTAAGAATTTTACTGGGTAACCGATTGATTAGAAAAGCAGCATGTAAAACACTATGACTCCAGAAACTTCTTGGAAGACCAGATTGAAACAATAATGATCGTGCCACTTGTAACAAATGTCGGTGTTTTCTCTCCACAACACCATTCTGTTGTGGAGTATAAACACATGTCTGCTGATGAGCAATGCCTCTGGTACTAAACATGACTTGCGTCTCTTTACTCAAAAACTCTAAACCGTTATCAGTCTGCACAATCTTCACACATCCGCCATACTGTCGATGAATATAGATTAAGAATTTTTCAAGAAGATAACTAGCTTGTGCCTTATGCTTCATTAAAAATAACCATGTACATCTGCTATGATCATCAACAACAGTCAAGAAGTAATGAGCCCTACAAATCGAAACTTCTTTATAAGGTCCCCAAATATCCACATGCAACAATTCAAAAAGCACATCTGCTCGTGTAACACCGATTGGAAACTTGGTAGAACTTGTTTAGAAAGAGGACACACGTCCAAGAGAAATTTGTGTTATTCACAAACTTAGTACAACCAAAGAATATGTCTCATTACAACATCGGAAGGATGGCTGACCTTGTGTGCCATAATGTTCTAAGAGCAAGATTATCATGAACACTACATATCCGCTCCCTTGGGTTTGTCAAAAGCAAAAACAGAAGTACAAGTGGAGTTACTACATAAGAAGGAGTCATTGCCTAAAAATATAGGCATGGAAAACTTTCCTTTAGCTCTTGACGTTCGGTCTTACGGTCCTGTAACAAGCAATATTGAATAGAATAAAGCATTTAATGAAGAATGCCTAGCTAGTTTGCTCACTGACACTAAATTATGATTGAAAGTAGGCACATATAAGACCGATGTCAAGGTTATCGTCCCATGCAGTATTATAACACCCTTATACTGAATATCATTCACCTCCCTATTAGGCAAAAATAACTTTGTAACTCTGTCCACAGGTATTAATGACTGAAACAAACGTTTGTCTATACATATATGAGAAGTAGCTCCGGAATCGACTATCCATCTTTCACTAGTTGAAACAGTTTTAACAACAGGATTCAACTGTGACATACCTGCAAACTCAGTCTGTATCAAATTGGAGAGATGAACGTCTTCAGATGATTTCCCTTTCAACAACCGTGCAAGCTCCTGCTGAATTAAAATGGACAACAACTGTGATCCACCTTTTTTATCATCCCCTTTTTCAACATCCTTCTCAAGTATATCAACCATATGCACAGATTTGTGTTTCTGCTGTCCCTTTCCCAAAACTTCTCTTTTATTCTTTAACTCTGTATACCATTCATGATATCCATGCAATTTAAAACAAGTATCTCATTCATGACCATCTAAGAAACAAAAATCACAGTGTTTATCTGCTTTCCATTTATTCTCTTTCTTCCTCGAGCCATTTCTAATCCCGTTATCTCCTGCAGAAATCCCTTTCTTATTATTTCATCCATCTTTCACTATCATATTTACATCACCTACATCCTCGTGTATCATGTGCACCTATCTCTGTTTTTCAACTCTCAACACAAGAGAATAAGCTTTGCTGGCAGATGGAGGCGGATCTTGAGCTAAGATCTGACTTCTAATATGATCATAGGACGAATTCAACCCCATTAAAAATTGTATCAGCTTATTAGCTTTATTAATATCCATTAACTGCTTATCAATTCCACAATGACAACCTTGGCAATTATAGGTTGGTATAGGCATAAGTTGCCCTAATTCATCCCAATATCGATTGATTCTGTTGTAATAAGTAGTGATCGAAGAATTACCTTGTTCCTGAAATTAATTTCACGCCAGACGATGAAACAGTTGCGACAAATTGCTTTCCCGTATACCTCTCAAGCTTGTCCCACAACACTTTTGCCGAACTACATGTAATGTACGATTCAGAAATCTCCTTCGAAATTGAGTTAAGAATCCATTGTTTCACCATGCAATCTACTTTACGCCATCTTCTGTACGTGGCTTCGGATGTTGGTGGAGGCAAGGTTCCATCAATAGACCCTAGCTTATCTCTAGCTTCCAGAGAATTACGAATGGATATACTCCATGAATAAAAATTTGTTTCTGTCAATTGTGCTGTAACCAGCATCATTCCAGGATGATCAGAATTGTATAACTGATAACAATCCTCTGTAGAGTGATCAGCACTTGGCGTTCTTGTTCCCATGACGTTGAGAATATTCAAGCGTCGATACTATAGATCGCCTTCTGGCTCTGATACCATGAACAAATTTCAATTGTATAAAGGAAAAACCAAATGCAGAACCTTTCTCGTATATTCTCAATATTCAATCAACCTTCAGTTCATAGTTTTATATACATTGCTGAAAGAAAACCGCTCTCAAACTATCTAACTAAAAACTAACAGTACACTAACAGTAACGAACTAAAGTTAACAGTAATTAACAGCTAAGAAAACAACAAATTGACGGGATAAATAATTCCTTCAATCACAAGTTTTTCAGTGACCATAGTACATAGACAAGGAGCAAGCTGAGTACTATAGCAATGGACGATAGTTGACTTCAAAGGAAAGAAAACCTGAAAGCGTTATCACTCAACAATTGTAGAAATGAATCACATGCGAGAATATGCTGCAAGAACACCAGGATTGTTGGATGCATATGCAATAATATCATGGTCCTGTTCGAAGAGGGCCATCTCTCTTTCGTCCATGGATATCCAAACTTCTATACCATCACCGTCCTTTGTTTTCTGCAGCACAATAATATTCCTGAACCATAGAACTTCTGAAGTGACCCATGAAGGTTTACCCCAACCAAAATCTATCTCATACACTGGAAACCCACATAAGTTAGTGCAGCAATAAGGGCTACCTTGGATGCTAAACTCGGGTTCCTCGTTGAGGCTTGAGTTGGCTGCGAGATTGCAGAATTCGATCAAATTTTTTCTGATCTTACTGGCTAACTCATTCAACTCAATCTGGTTTTCCTCTATTTGTGTTGTATAATACAGCTTTACATTTCCAATGGTGTTTGCTGGCAATGGTGGTCTCACTCTTTTACGCATATCCACCACTTGAAATAATACATATGGACCTGAAGACGACTTGGACAACGATCTTGAAGCCAATATGGCACATTTCATATATAACGCCATCACCAAATCAGCATCACTCATACGTTGCTTTCCTGTGGGTGATGAGGGTCCGGTTGTTTTTGTCCTGAGTTGAGCTATTTTTGAGGCAGGGAAAACAAACCTTCTCTTAACGAACTCTCCTGGTATTTCTGTTAGCATAGGGGCGTTACGTAAAGACCTGGGTGGGGAGGATGATGGTTCCAGAAATATGGGTTTAGGTGCTACTTCTCCGATAGTAGTCATTGACGCCCAACTCTGGACAAATGTGCACAATGAGGAAGCATCTGCAATTTTATGCGTGGGGCTCACAGTAATGGCTATTCCTCCGCAGTTGAAGAGTGTAAGTTGAATTGCCAACATACAGCCTGAGGGTAAGTTGTTAGAATCCAAAGCAGGACAGAAGTAGTGGCTCAAGAAATCAGCATCGGGATGGTTAAGCAAGGTAGAAAGCTGGCAATCAATGCGAGCTTCCACAAAATAAGCCCCTTCATCATTGCAGTCAACTGCTGTTCCATCATCTTTGAGTCTCCCTGCTAATGGATAGTAGTGAATCAGTGTTTTGGAGAGTGAATTCTGTAGGGAACTTGACCTTTGGAAGAAAATTGAAAGGGCTTCATCATCATCATTTTTGGAGCCATTAGTCTGGTAGAAGAAAATTATAGTGCCATATTCAGGAGGAAGGGGTTCGTCCCAAAAAGAAAGCTCAAATGTTTGAAGATGTTGAGGTGTAGAAGAAGATGGTTTAATTGTTTTTCTTAAGATGATTTCTAGCTTCTTTTTAGACATTTCCATGTCTGTCTGCTCTAATTGGCTTGAGGTTACCATAGACTGTTTCTCATTCTTATGTAGAAATTTCTGTTGGACAATTTTGTCTTTTATCATATTTTTCAGTTTTTTTTATTAACTTATTACATAATTTGATACGAATAACTCCAAAGTAGATTTATATGCCATCGTACGTTTTGCCAGTATGATTTATTACACAGAAATGACATATCATACTGGCAAGTGGCAACAAAACACCATCTGGCTGACTATTGCTTTTCTTTTCTTTTCAGAAGAGCAAAATGAATATGATGTACGTACGATCTCTGTCCACACAATCTTGCTAATATAGGAATATATTTTCAACCACAAGTCTCGCTAACCCTATCTCTCCGATGCTTGTGTACTCCTCCCACCACAAAACTACATAGATATTAAACACAAATTTCTCTAAGTGATACTATCATAAGACTTTCAATAACCACAGTTTTTAAAATAGAATAATCTTGTTAGATTTAGTGATGATGGAAAACATTTCGTAAAAGACAATCTTTTAATGCAGATCAGATGTACGATATAATTATCATAACATTAGATACTTGGTAAGTCCTTAAGATTTGAAAAAAAAATTCTACAAGTACCCTTAATAATCAAAGGTATACAATTTTTGATGCAGTCGAGTAACTTAAGGTGGTAAAAAATGTGTTGATTGTGATGGAAAAAAGAAGAAGACATCTATGGCTTAATGAAAAGACAATAATAAAATCAATTATTATGTCTTCACCTTCAAAATAAAATGATGATAATACTGCACTATGGAAAAAAGATGTACCAATAGCAAATGCTAAAGGAGTATAAATGATACTTGAACATATGCTAATGAGTTGAAAACTAAAATTTAAGAGATAAAACAATATTAAGAAGAAAACATCAGTACAATATAACCAAGGATAGAGAAAGATAGGAATTTATTTTCTTATATGGTAATATTTCAAAATTTAAATTGAATTTATTTTTATATAGATAACGATATAATTCTTAAATAGAAATAAAATCATAGTATAAATGTTTTCTTTTATATAATTCTTAAATAGAAATAAAATCATAGTATAAATGTTTTCTTTTTGCAAGAACCTTCATAATAAGCATATCTTATTTATCTTACAATATCTAGAAGGATCCTAGTAATCATATATTTCATCAATCAAGACATTACCATATTTATTTCTTAATGTCTGATTATTGGAAGATTCTAGCATAGATGATATTAAAAGATACAAAGTCAACGCATAACAAAATTGAAGCAACGACTAGTTAAGAAAATGTTTACTTAAGAAAGAGTTATTGTTGTTGCGAAAAACAAGAAAAGAAGTTAAGGAAGCTAGATTTTCGAAACGCATTGACAACATCAATACTTTTGAAAGTTATATCATCATCAAATCTTTTGTGCCTTAAAAAGTACAATTTTCTTTTTGAGAGAGATCATTGAAGCTCATATCGAGCAAATTACTTCTTCATTTTTTGAGAGTTTGTAGAGGCTAGTTAAATACTACTAGTATAGAAGGTTGAAAAACTTTAAAAAATATGTACTTATGAGCTTGTAGAGACTCATCAAATTATTATTTGAAATTTTAGTAAAACATTTAAATTGGATACTTAGAGACTAGACGTAGACTTAGATTATAAGTTGAACCAGTATAAATCAAATGCGTCTCTTCTCTTAACTTTTAAATTTTTGCATTATATTGTATGTGTTTTCATTTTAGCAAGAGGCTCCTTCATTTTTATAATAGGCTTATTCTGTTTTCAACTTACAAAATGTTTCTTTCATTTCAATGTACGCCTTCATTTTAAATTGTTTTAACAGGATTTATCGTTTAGCTGGTTTCTATGCTTTAGTAGGTTTCTATCATCTAACATGTTTTTGTCGTTTAACAAACTTCTATAGTTTGACAAGCTTCTATTGTTTTAAATTTAACAGGTCCCTGTCTTTATACACATTGAAAGTAACTTACAAAATTTTTCAAGTCATACATAATTCACTCCCTTTTATGTGTGTTTGCTTTATCACAAACAATAGGGAGTATAGTTAGGAAGACTTGGTTAGTCATGCTCTTACCATCAAAGATAGGGGATAAACTATCTTTGGAGGATTAGGAATTTAGAAGAAAGATAAATGAATAGGTGCTATGGTGATTAATATAAAGTTTTAAAAGATTAGAAAATTGATTACATGTTATTAAAAAGGATTCACACTTTGGAATATGTTAACAACATCGTAACTTCGACAAAATTTTAGAAATAGATTGGACTTGGTGAACGTTTGCATATGTTGACACCCTCGTGAGTTTTTATGATAGAGAGTAATTCTTTGTTAAATTAACCTTGACATTGAAGTTAATGTGAAAAATTGTGAGATATTCTTTAAATTTTAGTGAATCGTAAAATTATAGAAACTAATCCTCAAACAAAGACATGAGATCAATACTGGTCTTGTATTGAACGGATAAATTCTTTTCAGAAGTAAATTAGTGTTAATATCAAGATTGGGGCAAGATTTAGACTTGTGACATAATTTTTAAAGACACAGAAATATAATTTTAATAACCTTAGATTTCTGTAAGAATTAAAATTTCCTTATATTTAAACTTTTTTTACATGTAACTCTAGTTTATAAATAATTTGATAAGAGTTTTATAAAGTGCTTGTTTTTGTCTTTCTATTTTCTCATATCCTCTGTACTAATAAGAAATATATCTCCTTACGTTTAAATATAGTTTATGTATTACCAACCATATAAAATTATAATTTTATTTGATTTTTCTTATATAATTTTCACGTGTAATAATTGATATCGAACATTTAATACTATAACAATTTTTAAAATTGCAAAATTTGGTGACTTTTGTTTCTTAATTTACAGAATAAAATTTTAAATATACATAATAGTGTATGGAAATCATAAAAAAGTTATTGGTCAACTAACCGAATTTATCGAATAATTTAATAACTTTTTAGGAGTAAGCAAAGGATTTTTGTATTGAAAAAGGTTTGACAAACTGCTGGATTATGTGGTGAGCATATGAGCAAAACTCCCAAAAGTTTCAAACAATTGAAACAACACACGACCACAAACAACGGTCTACCTTTAATAAAGATCACTCTTTGGTTGAATTGGTCGTGCTAGCCCAAGCTTAGACTCGAGCGACGTATGAATGATCGCCCATCCTCGAGGATTGACTTAATTCTATAGGTATTAGCCATATAAATTCATTACCTCATCATGAAAAAGTGCGATTTTCAAGAACCTATTTTCTTTATTTACCAGCCACCAAAACTCTCTCAAGAGACTGACTGGAGCGTCGGAGAGGCCTACCGGAAATCAACCCCCGGCAAGCCTTGATTGTTTTGCAGGTATCTTTGAACCAGAATCAGTCAATCTCATGGATCCAAACAGCAGCGCCCAGCCCCACCAAAATTTAACAGAACTAATTGGCGCCCACCGTACATCAAGGCACCACGTCTAGAAACACTCAGATCAGTCAGGCGGCAGCGACAAACCCTGATGTAGCCGTTGTTGCGGCACTTGCACTACAACGAATGGGCTTACGATTACCCACCGCCCTTCCATCGTCGCATTCTGATCACCAGACCCACCCTCCGCCTCTACACCAAAACCCTAGCATAAACGAGCTACCACCTCAACGCTCACACCAGCATGATCAACCACAACAATCCCAAAATCAAGACCAAGAAGCCTGGCGTGACCCTAGAGGATGACGCTCGAACTAGTTCACATCCTCACAGACCATACCCCCTCAACACGAACCCTCCTGCACCACAACCAACCTTCCTCACACAAAGACAAATAGAAGAAGCAGCCGATCTATTGATTCGTCAAATCTTACAATCTCAACCGAAACAACAGCAAACCCCCGCTCGGCAGGTTGGTGTGATGGCCGATCGGCACTCTGTGGAAGCCCTAGAAAAAATCGTGGAATACCGGATCAATATAACCATGAATTCCCGTTCTGGTTAACCATCAACACAATACAACTCTCTTTTCGTCCCAGAGATCTTGGATAGCCTCTTAGCGGTCGGTACTAAGATACCGACGCCATAAAAATATACTGGAAATACGGATCCTCTCGACTATCTGCAACACTTTCAGTCGATGATGAACCTACATTGCGTTCAGGCGCCATTCGATATAAGGCCTTACGCACGACCTTTCGAAGGAGCGAAGATGGTTCAATACTTACCCCGCGTTGCATAACCGGTTTGAGGATTTTAAGTTGCTATTCCTCAACCAGTTTGCTACAAGTAAACGACCACAAAAGACCGCCTTGGAAGTAATGCAGTTGACCAAAAGAAGGAGCGAGTTCTTTGGAGTTCATCACCCGATTTAACAACGAAGTTGTCGAAGTCCTGACCTCATGCTCGCAAATCTATGTTGGCCGCCTTGATGAGCAATACGAGGGATGAAGAGTTCAAGAAGTCGCTGGCTCTTGATCAGCCCAGGTCTATCCAAGAGATAAGAAATAGGACAGATAAATACATCCAGTTGGAGGAAGTGTTGAAAAACACAAAACATAGAGCGGATGACCACTGGCCGAGTAGTAGAGCTGATGATTCACATAAACGGCAGAAGGATCAGTCTAGATGGAGGAAGCCGATCGATCGAAAGGACCAAAGGCGAGAATTCTTCACTCCGCTCAACAGGCGATATGCGGAAGTACTGGAGGTCATGAGAGCAGAAGGGGAATCCCTCCGAGAACCCAATAAATTAAAACTTCTCTAAAAAAAAGGGATTCTTCTTTATATTGTCGTTTCCACGGAGATGTCGGTCATGACATGAAGGATTGCTAGGACCTAAAGAAAGAGATCGAACTCCTTATCCAAAGGGGAAGGCTGGGTAGATTTTTGAAGTACGGTAAAAATGTCGATCGAGGTAATGAGAGCAGGAGCGGTCGGTCTGACAATTAGCGAAAACCATGGAGACAACACAACATGAATGATGGCAGAAGGCAGACCAAGAATATGGATGACTGACGCGATAAGAGAGGACAGTCCAGGGCTAGAGATGATAGAAATACCAGACAGCAGGATGATCAACCGGTTAGGGTCATAAACATGATTTTTGGTGGTAGCGCTGCAGGGGGTCTACCGTCAGAGGAAGGAAGTCATATGCGAGCGGATCGGCGAGGTCCAAGAACGAAAAAGCCATAAATTAGTGAGGTGATCTCGTTTGACGAGTCTGACCTAGCTGGCGTCAGCTGTCCTCATGATGATGCACTCGTGGTTACTTTGAATATGGACGGTAGTGAGGTGAAGCGCGTAATGATTGACACAGGCAGCTCAGTCGACCTATTATACTACGATGCTTTTAAGCAGATGGAGATTTCGGAGGAACGGCTACTGCAGATAGAGGGGCCAATCAAAGGGGTAACAAGACCATCCACCTATCCATTCGCTCGAGTCCTCTTGAACGTAAAGTTCAAACAAAAGCCATTCCAAGTAGTGAAGAATGTTGAATTCCTAGTTGTGAAGTTTGTAAGAGCCTATAATGCAATAATTGGAAGAGCCACACAAAACGCACTCAGAGCTGTCGTCTCAACCTATTATCAGGTGATGAAGTTCCCAACCCCCCATGGCATTGGTATTATCAGGGGTCAGCAAAGGATCGCTAGGGAATGCTACTTGGCAGAGACAAGAACCCTTGAAGGAGCGGTAGTGTTGGCAAGCTCTTTTGATGTAAGAGCAGATGAAGTGTAACACCCCACACCCGTAAGACCCGAACCCGATATCGTTGGTGATATCCGAGTCCGTGTCCCACGAGAGTGGCGTACTACATCAGTCGATTTAAAATTCAGTATACATTTTTTTTTCTCTTTGGAGCCCTTAACTCCACGTTCACACGGCAAAACACGATAAGTAATGAAAATCCGTGTTCAATAAAACCAGATTTGATTATTACAATTATCCGATAATAATTATAATCGATCGATGCGATAAAATATACAATGCCTTGTTATACGGTGATTGCGGAATACAATTTACTAAAACACTAATGCGAACCTAACCGATCCCGACCTCTAACCTTTACTCGTCTACGGAGACATACTCCGTGTCAGCGGAGTATTCTTGAGACCTGAAAATAGATTCAAATTTTGGGTGAGTTTTGCGAACTCGGTGAAAACCATCATCGATGGTTCACTCAAATCATGCATTACGCCCGTGGCGTCTGATGCGATCGAAATCATCAATTACCAATAAATGGCCAATAACAATGTCCGAGAACGAAAACCATTCACGATAATTCATACCATTATGAAAGCGGTATATGTCACGAGCGGTCATTTGTGCAAATGCAATGCATGTGTGACTCTTTCCATTTCATTATGTTATTGTGATGATGCGCGTAAACTGTCGATGCAGGCACATTGCGTTGAGCGGTGGCTCTCGAAACATTGGGCTTGAAGCCACGATACATTGAGCACGAGGCTCGAATACGTTGGACACGAGGTCACGTGCGTTGGTGAAAGCTCTCACATCGTTAGGCGTGATATGCCCCGATCCGGTCATTTGCTCCGGCCACAATCGCTTTTATCGATCATGTCCTTATGTATGAATGCATATGTTCCAATTTCCATTTACGATTATTGCTATCACTTACATTCAATGCCATTTCCTATTTCTTGGACCTTGGTCCGTATTTCAATCATATATTCTTCCAATTTATCATACCATATCGCATTTAAAAGTCACATTCAATGTATCAAGCGGATAAGTAACACTTCAAATATCAATTTCCCCATTCCTCGAACCTTTGGTCCGAGATCTCCCATTCACAAACGATTTACACACAAATAGCACCGTTATCTCATTCCCCATATTTGAGACACCTATGGTTGAAATCAATCAAAGTCAAATACACATAAACCCTCCATTATCTCCACATGGCATAATAGCAAAATCTTAAACACATAAAGGTTGAGGAACCAACTAGGTTACTCACCTATTACTTCGAGCTAATCTTGGGAAAGCCTCTCGTGACGTCGGTCAATCGGCGCCCAATTGAGCCTCTATATGAATCGGAAAAATACGAGTCACTAAATATGAAATTTGTGCTCATGTTGATGAAATATGCATGTTCATGAATTCCGGTCCTAATTCAATATTTTCCCATAATAAAATTCTATGAAAATTAGAAATCCATAGGCGCCGACGGTGCGCAATTAGGACCTCTATAGGTCCTCAATTAAATAAAGCAGTGTTTACAAGTTAAAATCGATAGGGCTACGTCAAATTCCGATCTAAAATTCCGTTTTCTCGAGAAAATGAAATTAAATATTCAATGAATCCGATGCCTCTGGAATCAGGTCAATCGGACGTCGACGGAAAGAAATTGACAAAAGAACCATTGTACCATTTAATATCAAAAAAATAATCAAAAAATAAAATAAATAAATATATATATATCACGGAAGCACGCCTCATGGGCGAGGCGCCGATCCTCATGAGGCGATTTCACCTTTCTTCGTCATGAGGCGATCCGTCGCCCTCATGACGAGACTCAATATCTCGCCCTCATGAGGCGAGAAGTCGCCCTCATGAGGCGAGAAGTCGCCTCGAGGTGAGTTCCTCTGCTTGCCCTTTTTTTTTTTTTCCAAATTTCAATTCCTAATTTCCAACTACTCTAACTTTTAGCACACAAATCAGAAAAATACCCACTATACCTCATTGGAAAGCTTATGAAAAGCTCTACAACTCTCAAGAAGACCATAAAATCAATTCCAACCCTAAGGGTGTCAAATAAGCCATCAAACCTTCTGCCTTCACAATTTCCCTCAACACAGGGCAGTACATTTGCAATTTCATAACTCACTGATTCCTTAGTAATAAATTACCACAAAATATGGTCAACAAGTTCACAATGTCCTCTACAACTTTCATGAACAATCCAAAATCAAATTCTATTTCTAAACCAGTCCATTAATTCATTCAATGTCACTGTCCCTGAAATCCTTCAATATGGGCAGTAACCTTACCAAAAGCATAACTTCCAGTATATAAGTCAATAAAATCAGAACTTTATATCCTTGTAAAGATAACATCATAAACTTCATTTTCATGAAGCACTCAACACCAATTCGCTCTCTAACAATTTCAAAATTGTTATGGAAGTTTCTGTTATCATCAGCCATTCATAACCTAATGTAGGATCAGTTTTGAAAATCATATCTCCCAATTCTGACTTCTAAAATTACATACCAAATATCAATTTCAAGATAATCGCTTCCTCTACAACTTTTCAGAAGCTCACTCACACCAATTCAGTCCACATAAAATGTTAAAATTGCCTCCAATCAGTAAACTCACAAAATCACACTTAAGCTAGGTTTCATCCAAAATTCTCAAAACCAGTCATTAGTAATCAATTCATATCTCCCAATACATAATTCTAAAAATAGCAAGATCAGTCGCAATGGAAAGATAATTCAATATGCTACAACTTCCATGAAGATCATTTTCCCTAATTCCATCTCAATTAATTCATAAAAATCAACAAAACTCAGATGTCATGGTTGCGGTTACTGTTCACAGGCAATGGAACAGTAACTTTCCATGCAAAATTTCACCCTTCTATCATTGAAATTAAACAACACCTATTTCACACTAAATTGAAGCCAACATCCCAAAGTTTCAGTGGCCACTAACCTTACCGCATTTGCATTTCTACAAAATAAGTTATGAATAAAACAGTAACATCAATTATAATTCCAACTTTCCAGATTTAAGGTTAACCTTAGTTCAACCACTTCCAATGCCTTTTTCACATCATTAAACCTCCAAAGAAACACAAATCAATTCTTATACCATTCATACATGTACTAGGGCTAATACACAAAAATTGGCAGCACTTAACTCTCACTTAATTTGCAAGATTAGTCATCATCTACCAACCAAATTCAAAGCTAAACCAAGTTACAACCATAACCATTCATTAACCTAACACACCATACATTTATACCCATCAATTTACACTATAATTCTCATCAAGGTAAAGCATCAATACGCTTAATAATAACACCACAATTCCCATTAGATGCTTCTAACTACCATGGCATTAAATTCCTAAATCAAATCATAAAGAAAGCTTAACAACAAAACTTACCTCTTAGCTTTTCCAACCTTGAATTCCTTTCACTTCTTTACTTCCTACCTTCACTAATCACTTCTTCTACCACCATACATATATATTTCATCATCATGGGAAGACTATAGCTTAGTGACAAAGAGAACTCTTGAGTGTTGGAGGAAGATGAAAAAGAAGAAGCAAAAAAATCGATGGTGGAGGAAGAGATAAATATCTTGATTGGAAACAACAATTCCAGAATTTAAAGCTTGTTTCCTTCTTTCCTATACCATAACCGTGGGTGAGAGTGATGATAAGAATGTATTAATGAGAGGCTAGGTGGCTTTATGCCATTAGTCCAACAATGTAAAAGAAAAGTCAACATATTTATATTTTAATCAATTTAAACCTAGTCCAAAATTAATCCAATCAATTCCAATGACCCTAATTCCAATCCCAAAATAATATACCCAATAATACGAGTGTCATTGGGTAGCAATTTTCGCTCTGAGAATCGTAAGGGTTCATTAATTGGCGATTTATCCCATCCGAGAATTTCCAATTATTTTTCGAGAATTAATGAAATTTCCTAAAATTATAAAAGCAGTAATGATGCACTCCAAATAATTTTTCAATCACTTAAAATCACCTTTTCTACCCCAAAACAAGTTTAGGCGATTCTGGCGATTTTGCTTGGTCCGAACTTTCTCCGGAAAATTCGGAAAAATTCCTAAAATCCCTTAAAATCAAAAGCGCTTAACGGACTCGAATAATTTTTCAAATCCCATAACCACGTTAATCACAATAAAATCGTTAGGCCCAATTACCGGAATGTCATGAATGCATTTACCGTAATTCCATATACACGATTGATCTGTATCAATCCTATTATCATGAACAGCTTTAATTATTCCTTATCAATCTCATCCTATGCCAACTTTACTATTTTACCCTTCGAGGAGGGGTGGGATGTTCAATTCTCCCTCCTTATAAAATTTCGTCCTCGAAATTCCCGATCAACAGTTCACTATGACCATAATCATATGAGTCTATATATCCTATACACTTTTCCACTTAATAATTCATCGATCGGTGATCACTATAACCACTCTCGATCGTGGTTCGATTATTGATTGGGCTAACTCAGACAATAAATAGATTTGACCGCACTATTAGTTGGCGATCTCATGTTCTTAGCTATCTCACTTGCCATTTCTAGAATAGGCACTACCTTTGGTTCCGATAGTGACTCAGTTCAGTATTTTTAAATCTATTTGCTGATCACATTTTATCCCTCTAATACCTTTTTCCCCAAGTGCCATAAAGTCCAATGCGTATTCCCTTAAGTACATCTCCATGTCTGTGATACCTCTCGTTATCACGTCAGGGACGATTGACATTCCAATACAGTAACATTTAATTCCACTTCACTATAATCAGTAACAATGTACCTTATGCAGTCATTTATCATATGTCATTCACTTTATGTTCAAATTCGATTCTCGTAAGACACCTCACTATTCTATAGTGTTCACACACTTCATCCGGATATCGATTTACTCTATCTCATTTGTCCGATCCAATTTCCACTTTAGCTAACCATGCGGTCTTCCTAAGTCACTTTCCTTTTCTCACAATTCCATTATGGTCTTTAACTCTCGATGGGCACTATGCAAAGGTAACAAGATATATTCTCCGGTGAATCAAAACTATAACAAGAACATAATCAAACCTTTTCTTATTAGACATTCAACCTATAAACACTTGAGTCAAGAATCACTTCATTCTATACCTACAATTACTCAATTTCACTTTTCAAATATGCTGACTAGAATGTCTAACTTTGACAGTTCACATTCTTGTTCTAATACCTTTTTATCGGGTACACTTACTTCTCCTTCGACTTTTGTTCACTATAGTTTTCCAATTCTATTTGTATATTCAAACTCTTCATAAGATTTCTCCCCATTTACTTTCTGCACTCTTAACCTTTCTTAACACTATTTTTTTTTTTTACAACTTCAATTTTCCAGAAACACTTCACAATTTCCCCTGATATGCTTGACATTCATTGAAAACCCCAATATCTGTAATTGATCTGTTCATTGCAGCATTATCGTATTTATACCCGTCTCTTTCCTCAAATTAACACAGTGTATGCTTATAGGAATCTCGGTCTCAAGGCTTTCAATAATGAGAATGACACTAATACCCTTTTATCACGATCGATTCAATTTATTTCATACTTGTTCAACATATTGTCGTAGTTCAATACTCACTGCCCACTTTTCCCAGTGTATGTATATCATCAGTATCAGATTCCTCAATTAATCTTATCGTTCTTTTCACTTTTCACCGCTCAACACTTCTCAACACTTCTCAACACATTCATCTCTAATCACAGATTACTACCATTGTTTACCTCGCATAATTCCTATTAGGTCTTATTGACGCTTCAGTATATCTTTTACCCTTTTCATTGAGTCTCCACCGAGTGTATCTACAATTTCTTTATGAAGGTGTCACTACATCACCTCATTGTCAGTTTCCCTTTTTGACCCTCTTGTCTCTATTCAATTACTCTTTTCATTTTTCTTCTCATTTGTTTTCATATCATTCCTATCAACATATGTTAATACCTTGTCATCCATATTTAAACCTCCAAAATTCGGGACTCTTTTATTCTTCGTTTCAAATCTAAATTCCTCAGCAGCTTTACATCATGGCGGAGATCGATTCACTTCACATTGCAATAGAATCACCTCAATTAAAATCTCACTCATATTGGATACTTTACATTTACTGTACATACAAAGATGCGAGATAACCTCAACAATATGAGCTATGTCCCAATTTCACTTGTCCTACTTCTATCCATTTGACCGTTCGTCTTGATACCATCTTTATACGGTTCATTTAAAGTCTCATCAACCAATTATTATCCTTAATTGCTTTTTCAATCCTTCTTTACTATACGTACAATCTCAATCAAGACACTCTTATGTCATCATTTAACTGATCAGAACATTCCTTTCGCGAAGGTTCCTTGTGCCAGTCACTTAAATACTTTTTTTTTCACACTTATTCTGTAATCTATACCATAATCACTTTTCAGTTCCTCTCATACAGGCACACTCAGTCCACCTTTGTCCTACTTTAACCTTTTAAGAACTTCACACTTATAATCACTCTAAACATTTACCGCCTGCTTCCTCTATGATTTCCATGGAGTCGTAACATACATTTCATTTTCATTAGTCACAATCAACATTCTTGTCAATAGATATCCCTAACGAAGAATCGATTTAAATACAATAACTCTTTTCATACACCACTATTGTGGTTGATTCATTCTCACCATATCATTTAACTGTATGACTCGTTCACATATCCGTTACGTGCAGCTTGACCTTGTAAGGTCATATCAACTTGGCTTTATCGACTTATGATCCTTTTTTTTTTTTTTCGCTACTTATCTTCTATTTTCCTCAAAGCAGTCTATGATCGGTGTTCACGGTCCCCAATACCCGACAAAATCGTTGATACCACTCCATTTTATCCCTATCTATAGGCTATCCATTTACCATTTTGTGTCCATGTACACCTAATTTAGAATTTCCGATACATCATCGTTAGAATTTATCATCATCTTTTTCCTTTATGATTTTATCATACAATTACAATTTCCAACCTCAAGCACCATAATCACCTAACAATTTCAGTCTCAAACTGATGCGGTCTAGATCATAACCATTTCCGAATTCATTTGATCTATCCAGTACACTTTTACCTCACTCTAATAGGCATTGAACATCTTACTTTTTCGATTCTTTCAGGTTCTCAATAAACCGTTCAAGACTCTATTGAGCTTCTTTCCGTTTCACTATTATCATCGCCTATAATATTTACTAATCTCAATTGAATCTGTGAATCAAGATATGCCCGATTGGACCATCTACATTTTACTCAATTCCAATATTTCCTTTTCATAACATATACAATGATCGAGGCGTAATTACCTAACCATTAGGGCTTTTAATCTCACTTAGATCTACTATAACCAATATGCTTCCCATATCTCTAATGGACCTCTCCAAGTTCTCAACATCGCATTTTACTGTCACCATAACATTGTCAATTTAATTGGAAATTCTTAATCGATCTAAGCCAACACAAATATTCGGCTATCACTTATAAGGGTTTCTAACCAATACAATTTCAATCTTCTTATCCATTTTCCTTTATCCTTTCCTAATTAATTATCCCTTTTAGGATTTTCACTCTAATCAAATATCACTCTTCTCTCACTTAATCACTTGACACTTACGCACCTTAGGATTTATCCTCGAGTGACTCGACTAGGGATCGATTACCACGATGCTGCAACGACGCGACTCAAATGCATGAAACCTATGTTCCAAATCGTGCCCGGATACATTACGTACTCACTGGCTCGATACCACCTAAATGTAACACCCACACCAGAAGACCAACCCGATATCGTTGGTGATATCCGAGTCCGTGTCCCACGAGAGTGGCGACTACATCGATCGATTTAAAATTCAGTATACATTTTTTCTCTTTGGAGCCCTTAACTCCACGTTCACACGGCAAACACGATAAGTAATGAAAATCCGTGTTCAATAAAACCGATTTGATTATTACAATTATCCAAGAATAATT
The DNA here is from genome assembly GCA_029891385.1 of Erythroxylum novogranatense. Lineage (NCBI taxonomy): Eukaryota > Viridiplantae > Streptophyta > Magnoliopsida > Malpighiales > Erythroxylaceae > Erythroxylum > Erythroxylum novogranatense. The sequence continues at coordinate 5,300,695 of CM057230.1, forward strand.
ATAATCGATCAATGCGATAAAATATACAATGCCTTGTTATACGGTGATTGCGGAATACAATTTACTAAAACACTAATGCGAACCTAGGCGATCCCGACCTCTAACCTTTACTCGTCTACATGAGACATACTCCGTGTCACCGGAGTATTCTTGAGACCTGAAAATAGATGCAAATTTTGGGTGAGTTTTGCGAACTCGGTGAGAAACCATCATCGATGGTTCACTCAAATCACGCATTCGCCCGTGGCGTCTGACCCGATAAATCATCAATTACCAATAAATGGCCAATAACAATGTCCAGTAACAGAAAACCATTCACAGTAATTCATACCATTATGAAAGCAGTATATGTCACAGAACAGTCATTTGTGCAAATGCAATGCATGTGTGACTCTTTCCATTTTCATTATGTTATTGTGACCGTGCGCCAGAAACTGTCCCAGTAACGGGCACATTGCGTTGAGCCAGTGGCTCTGAAACATTGGGCTTGAAGCCCTGATACATTGAGCCTGAGGCTCTGAATACGTTGGACCTGAGGTCCTGTGCGTTGGTGAAAGCTCACATACGTTAGGCGTGATATGCCCCGATCCGGTCGCCCTCGGCCACAACCGCCTTTATCGATCATGTCCTTATGTATGAATGCATATGTTCCAATTTCCATTTACGATTATTGCTATCACTTACATTCAATGCCATTTCCTATTTCTTGGACCTTGATCCGTATTTCAATCATATATTCTTCCAATTTATCATACCATATCGCATTTAAAAGTCACATTCAATGTATCAAACGGATAAGTAACACTTCAGTATCAATTTCCCCATTCCTCGAACCTTTGGTCCGAGATCTCCCATTCACAAACAGTTACACACAAATAGCGCCGTTATCTCATTCCCCATATTTGAGACACCTATGGTCCAAATCAATCAAAGTCAAATACCATAAACCCTCCATTATCTCCACATGGCATAATAGCAAAATCTTAAACACATAAAGGTTGAGGAACCAACTAGGTTACTCACCTATTACTTCCGAGCTAATGCTGGGAAAGCCTCTGTGACGTCGGTCAATCGGCGCCCAATTGGGCCTCTATATGAATCGAAAAATACGAGTCACTAAATATGAAATTTGTGCTCATGTTGATGAAATATGCATGTTCATGAATTCCGGTCCTAATTCAATATTTTCCCATAATAAAATTCTATGAAAATTAGAAATCCATAGGCGCCGACGGCATGCAATTCGGACCTCTATAGGTCCTCGATTAAATAAAGCAGTGTTTACAAGTTAAAATCGATAGGGGCTACGTCAAATTCCGTCTAAAATTCCCGTTTTCTCAGAAAATGAAATTAAATATTCAATGAATCCGATGCCTCTGGAATCAGGTCAATCGGACGTCGACGGGAAAAAATTGACAAAGAACCATTGTACCATTTAATATCAAAAAAATAATCAAAAAATAAAATAAATATATATATATATATACGAACTGCCTCATGAGGCGACGCCCGCCCTCAGGCGATTTCACTTTCTTCGTCATGAGGCGATCCGTCGCCCTCGCGACGAGACCAAATATCTCGTCCTCGAGGCGAGAAGTCGCCTCATGAGGCGGCGAGTTCCCCCTTGCCCTTTCTTTTTTTTTTTTCCAAATTTCAATTCCTAATTTCCAACTACTCTAACTTTTAGCACACAAATCAGAAAAATACCCACTATACCTCATTGGAAAGCTTATGAAAAGCTCTACAACTCTCAAGAAGACCATAAAATCAATTCCAACCCTAAGGGTGTCAAATAAGCCATCAAACCTTCTGCCTTCACAATTTCCCTCAACACAGGGCAGTACATTTGCAATTTCATAACTCACTGATTCCTTAGTAATAAATTACCACAAAATATGGTCAACAAGTTCACAATGTCCTCTACAACTTTCATGAACAATCCAAAATCAAATTCTATTTCTAAACCAGTCCATTAATTCATTCAATGTCACTGTCCCTGAAATCCTTCAATATGGGCAGTAACCTTACCAAAAGCATAACTTCCAGTATATAAGTCAATAAAATCAGAACTTTATATCCTTGTAAAGATAACATCATAAACTTCATTTTCATGAAGCACTCAACACCCAATTCGCTCTCTAACAATTTCAAAATTGTTATGGAAGTTTCTGTTATCATCAGCCATTCATAACCTAATGTAGGATCAGTTTTGAAAATCATATCTCCCAATTCTGACTTCTAAAATTACATACCAAATATCAATTTCAAGATAATCGCTTCCTCTACAACTTTTCAGAAGCTCACTCACACCAATTCAGTCCACATAAAATGTTAAAATTGCCTCCAATCAGTAAACTCACAAAATCACACTTAAGCTAGGTTTCATCCAAAATTCTCAAAACCAGTCATTAGTAATCAATTCATATCTCCCAATACATAATTCTAAAAATAGCAAGATCAGTCGCAATGGAAAGATAATTCAATATGCTACAACTTCCATGAAGATCATTTTCCCTAATTCCATCTCAATTAATTCATAAAAATCAACAAAACTCAGATGTCATGGTTGCGGTTACTGTTCACAGGCAATGGAACAGTAACTTTCCATGCAAAATTTCACCCTTCTATCATTGAAATTCAACAACACCTATTTCACACTAAATTGAAGCCAACATCCCAAAGTTTCAGTGGCCACTAACCTTACCGCATTTGCATTTCTACAAAATAAGTTATGAATAAAACAGTAACATCAATTATAATTCCAACTTTCCAGATTTAAGGTTAACCTTAGTTCAACCACTTCAATGCCTTTTCACATCATTAAACCTCCAAAGAAACACAAATCAATTCTTATACCATTCATACATGTACTAGGGCTAATACACAAAATTGGCAGCACTTAACTCTCACTTAATTTGCAAGATTAGTCATCATCTACCAACCAAATTCAAAGCTAAACCAAGTTACAACCATAACCATTCATTAACCTAACACACCATACATTTATACCCATCAATTTACACTATAATTCTCATCAAGGTAAAGCATCAATAAACGCTTAATAATAACACCACAATTCCCATTAGATGCTTCTAACTACCATGGCATTAAATTCCTAAATCAAATCATAAAGAAAGCTTAACAACAAAACTTACCTCTTAGCTTTTCCAACCTTGAATTCCTTTCACTTCTTTACTTCCTACCTTCACTAATCACTTCTTCTACCACCATACATATATATTTCATCATCATGGGAAGACTATAGCTTAGTGACAAAGAGAACTCTTGAGTGTTGGAGGAAGATGAAAAAAGAAGAAGCAAAAAAATCGATGGTGGAGGAAGAGATAAATATCTTGATGGAAACAACAATTCCAGCATTTAAAGCTTGTTTCCTTCTTTCCTATACCATAACCGTGGGTGAGAGTGATGATAAGAATGTATTAATGAGAGGCTAGGTGGCTTTATGCCATTAGTCCAACAATGTAAAAGAAAAGTCAACATATTTATATTTTAATCAATTTAAACCTAGTCCAAAATTAATCCAATCAATTCCAATGACCCTAATTCCAATCCCAAAATAATATACCCAATAATACTGTGTCATTGGGTAGCAATTTCGCTATCGAGAATCGAAGGTTCATAATTGGCATTTATCCGTCCAGAATTTCCAATTATTTTTTCGAGAATTAATGAAATTTCCTAAAATTATAAAACAGTAATAAATTGCACTTTCTACCCCAAAACAAGTTTAGGCGATTCATGGCGATTTTGCGGTCAGGAACTTTCTCCGGAAAATTCCAGAAAATTCCTAAAATCCCTTAAATCAAAAACGCTTAACAAGACTCGAATAATTTTCAAATCCCATAACCACGTTAATCACAATAAAATCTCGTTAGGCCCAATTCACGGAATGTCATGAATGCATTTACCGTAATTCCATGTACACGATTGATACTGTGTATCAATCCTATTATGCATGAACAGTTTTAATTATTCCTTATCAATCTCATCCTATGCCAACTTTACTATTTTACCCTTCGAGGAGGGGGTGGGATGTTACATGAAGAAACTGAGAGGATGAACCCCATAGAAGAAACTCAGCGGGTCGTACTAAATGAAGAAGACCGATCAAAATTCATAAATTTGGGTGCCGAACGCGAACAAGGGTTGACCGCAGCAATCACAAGTTTCTTGGTAGAGAACCGATCTATCTTTGCTTGGATACCAAGCGACATGCCTAGAATCTCTCGAACAGTAACATCCCATTCCCTGGGTATTCAGAAAAATTATAGGTCGGTCAGACAGAAGAAGAGATGGCACAGCAAGGATCGAAAGGGGGTGATCGAGAAAGAAATAGAGAAGCTAATTGACGTCGGGTTCATTCGGGAAGTCAAGTACCCCAAATGGCTAGCCAACGTGGTATTAGTGAAGAAGAACGGAAAGTGGAGAATGTGCATTGATTTCACCGACCTGAACAAAGCATGCCCAAAGGATAGTTTTCCCCTGCCCAAGATCGATCAGTTGGTAGACTCCACGGCATGACATGAGCTCCTCAGCTTCTTGGATGCCTTCTCTGGCTATCATCAAATAAAAATGAGCCTCGAAGATGAAGAAAAAATGGCTTTTATAACTGAACAGGGCACATATTGCTACCAGGTGATGCCGTTCGGTTTGAAAAATGCAGGGGCTACTTACCAGCGGCTCGTCATGGAAGTTTTTAAGAGATAGATCGGTAAAACAGTCGAGGCTTATGTGGACGACATGGTGATCAAAAGCAAGACAACTACTGAACATGTGGAGAACCTTAGAGAAGTCTTCCTGACCCTTAATAAATTCCAAGTGAAGTTAAACCCCGAAAAGTGTGTCTTTGGTGTAGCATCTGGAAAGTTCTTGATATTTATGATTACTCAGCGGGGGATCGAAGCTAATCCAGAAAAGATCGAAGCTATTGTCTAAATGCCCTCACCGCGATGCTTGAAGGATGTACAGATACTGACCGGCCAGATAGTTTCTTTAAGCAGATTCGTCTCTAAGATAGGAGACAAGTGCCTCCCTTTCTTCAAAATTTTGAGGAAGGTAGATGTGACCCAGTTCCAATGGCTGGATAAGTGCGAAAAAGCATTCCAGCACTTGAAGCAATATCTGACCAGTCCACCCATCTTACAGAGCCCAGTTGAGGGGGAGAATCTGATTCTTTATTTGGCAGTCACAGAGGAGGCGATCAACGCAGTTCTTGTTCGATCGGACGGTAGTGAACAATTCCCGATCTACTATGTCAGTAAAGTGTTGAACGGACCAGAAACGCGGTATGCACCCATCGAAAAGTTGGCTCTTTCCTTGATAACTGCGGCACAGAAACTAAGGCCCTACTTCCAGAGTCATACCATCGAGCTATGGACCGACCAATCCCTCAGGCAGTGCCTCCAAAAGCCCGAAATCTCTAGGCGGTTAATAAAATGAGCAGTAGAGCTGGTGGAGTTTGATATACACTATAAACCACAGACGACGATCAAGGCCCAAGTGTTGGCGGACTTCGTTGCAGAAATGAGTCAACCTGACTCGCAGGGTGAGCAACACCCTGCCTGGAGCCTATTTGTTGATGGGTCGTCCAACACTGAGGAATGCGACGCAGGAGTGGTATTGATCAGCCCACACCGGGAAGAAAAGGTGGAGTATGCCCTTCGGTTAGAATTTAATGCATTTAACAACGAGGCAGAATACGAAGCTCTAATAGCCGGCCTCCAGTTGACAAGAGAAATGGGGGTAAAGCATCTGAAGGTATACAACGATAGCCAAATAGTGGTTGGTCAAGTTACTGGGCAGTATGAGGCCAATGGGAATAACATGATCAAGTATCTGGAATTGGTAAAACAGGAGTTGAGTAATTTTGAGCAATGCTTGGTCAATAGGATAGAATGGACGCAAAATGCTCAGGCAGATGCACTTTCCAAGATAACTTCCGACCAAAATGCCAGGAACAACATCTTGGTCGAGCGGCTCGACCAGCTTAGCATCCAGAAGGCTACTGAAGTCCTCCAAGCAGATGATGAACGGTCAAGTTGGATGGAGCCGATCAGGCAATACCTTCTTAAGGGAACACAGCCGGCTAAAGCTTTGGAGGCCAGGAAACTAAGGGTAAAGGCGACCGAATATGTGATTATCAATGACATTCTGTACAAGCGTTCTTATGACTAGCCGCTACTACGTTGTTTGAATGAAGAGGAGGCAGAACGAGCAATGGCTGAAGTTCATGAAGGAATGTGTGGAAATCATTTAGGAGGCAAAATGTTGGCTCATGGATTGATCAGACAGGGATATTACTAGCCGACGATGAAGAAGGATTGTCAAGGGAAAGTTAACCGATGCGAGGCCTGCCAGAAGAATAGCAATTTATCTCACCAGCCGACCGAGCAGCTGAAAATTGTGAGCCATCCCATTCCCTTTGCTCAATGGGGAATGGACATACTAGGTCCTTTTTCTCTTGGTCCAGGACAGAAGAAGTTTTTGATCGTGACAGTCGAATACTTCACTAAATGGGTAGAAACAGAAGCGGTCGCCACCTTCACTGAGCAGAAAATTGAAAACTTTGTACGCAAAAATATACTGAGCCGTTTTGGGATGCCTATGGTTTTGGTCACAGACAATGGTCGGCAGTTTAATAACGACAAGTTCAAAGATTTCTGTGAACGACTGAAGATAAGGCTCCAGTTGACTTCAGTTGCCCATCCTCAAAGTAATGGTCTAGCGGAGAATACTAACAAGAAGATAATGAGTGCTCTCAAGAAGCGCTTAGATGGACGCAAGACTTGGATGGATGAAGTAGTTGAAGTATTGTGGGCATACAAAACAACCCCAAACGGGGCCACGGGTGAGACACCGTTTAGAATGACCTTCGGGGCAGAGGCTTTAGTCCTAGTAGAAGTAGTACTGCATAACCAACGAGTTTCAAGTTATGAAGAAGAAAGGAATGATGAAGTCCGCAAGGCAGAACTGGTACTTCTCAGTGAAGATAGAGATAGGGCAGCCGCTCGTTCAGAAGCCGTCAGACAAAAAGCAACGAAGTTTTATAATAAAAGAGGTCGAGCGACATAAAGGTCGGTGGGTATGTTCTGCGAAAGGTCGAGGCGACTGGAAAGCATCCTGGGAAGTTTGGTCAGACATAGGAAGGACCCTATCAAGTGGTCAAACAAGCCGGACACGGCTCTTACATCCTGCGCGGTACGAACGGGAAGATTCTACCGAGGCTCTGGAATTCTCAAAACCTGAAGACGTCCTACTAATAGATAAGCTTTATTTTAGTTCACTTATTTCTTTGATTATTAGTGTTTATGCTCTTGTACACGCAACTTGTGGGTACCTTTTTTCTGGCCCTACCAGTCAGGTTTTTTAACAGCCTACGCCCTTGTCATCGTCAATAAGGGGGTTTCAAATTTCTTGGCAAGAAAAATCTCACTAAATTGGGTAAGAGGAGAAAATTATACCAACTGATCATTGTCATCGCTCGGCCTCTACATCTCTCGGCCAGGTTGTCAAGACAGGATCTTGGAACCAGGCGATGCCAAGAGCCAAAATCTTAGATCGCTCGGCCTCTACATCGCTCGACCAGGTTGCCAAGACAGGGTCTTAGAACCAGGCGATGCCAAGAGCCAAAATCTTGGATCGCTCGGCCTCTACATCGCTCGGCTAGGTTACCAAGACAGGATCTTAGAACCAGGCGATGCCAAGAGCCAAAATCTTGGATCGCTCGACCTCTACATCGCTTGGCCAGGTTTTCAAGACAGGATCTTAGAACCAGGCGACGCCAAGAGAAAAAATATTGGATCTCTCGGCCTCACCATCGCTCGACCAAGTTCTCTTGTCTCGATCGATCATGACTCTCTCAAACCCTACAACTGATCGACGCACATCGAGTGCACTCGTTCACTACCTGCTATTTGAAAAGATTGTCCAATCTTAACACTGCAGATAAAGAAGGTAATGAAAAATAAAAGAATTCTATTTCCTTGAATTTATGTTCTGGTCACAAGCCCGACCAGATGAGCCTTGAAAAGGAGAAAATCATTTTGATCCTTCGGTGGGAGAGGAAGGGCCAGCAGCCGAATCGATAGGAGAAGACTACGGAGAGACATCCTCTTCCTCATCTGAACTCAGGTCCAGCATCTCATCCAACAAGACCTCTTTTTCCTTTTCAACTATCTCTCTCATCTCCTCAAGTGAAAGGTCGAGCTCAGAGGGAAGCATCGGCTCGGCATAATCCTCGAAGGAAGGACCATCTGACCCGTCAGGGAGGCAAACGCTGTGGCAGCTCCTCAAGATGGAAAGAGCCAAGTCCCAAGCAAACTCCAGGCACTCCTCGTGTAAATACCGCTCTTTCCATCGCTTGATCGCTTCAATCCTTTGCTCCTTGACGGAGTCTTGCAGCTTTAGCAGTTTCTTCTCGACCTTCATTTTTTCTGTCACCGCCTCATGACAGTCACAGAAGGCTTTTGAATGGAGCTCCTCCTCCACTTTCGCCTTCGAAGTGGCATCGAGCACCTTTTTCCTTAGGCCCTCATTACGGAGTTGCAACACCTAGCATTCACTTTCCAGCTCACCCTTGGAAGCAATCACTCTACTCCTTTCCTCCTCCCCCGAAGCGAGTTAAGCTCTCAAAACCCCCTTCTTTTCGTCTAAAACACTCTTCTCGTCCTCCAGTAAAGAGAGTTGAGCTCGTAAGACGTCCTTCTCCTCCTTCGCCTCTGAAAGTTCAGCTCTTAAAGCAATAACTTGCTCAAGAAGGCCGTGAACCTCTCGGTCCATTGTTTGGTTTACTTCATCGAGCTGATCAAGACGCTGATGCATCGCAGAGGCGAACGCTAGATCCTTGGCATAACCATGGACGAGACTAGCCATCAGCTCCTTGTTGTTCAACGTGTCCAAAAATTTCTCGTCCTAAGGAGGAACAGCCTTTTGGCCAATATGCAAAGCGACTTTGATGTCCCTAATCGATGCGGTCTTATCAAAGCTGATCGTGGACACCCATTTTTCACCACTGGAGGCTCGCTCTTTTCCCTTACCTTTACCTAATCGGGGCATTTGCTCTTCCCCCTTTCCTCTGTCTAGATGACAAGACGATCGATCAGCACTCCGAGCGGTCTTTTTTCTTTTGAGAGGTGGCTCCATCTCCTCCTCCGAATCCGCTCGATCCTCATTCACCGGTTGGGCCGGCAACGACGCAGACACGCCAGGTTGGTCCTCAGTGGACGGAAGGGCCAACAATGCTGTAAACTGGTCCAACACCGTCGGTTAAGTGCTATCTTCGCTGACCTCTACATCTTTCCTTTGCTTCTTCACCTTCGAAGAAGATCTAGGCCCTTTGTGTAACACCCCTCTCCCGCGTGACCCGAACCCGACATCGATGGTGATATCGGAGTCCGTGCCCCGTGAGGGTGGCGTGCTACATCACTCAGACGAAACTCAGTATAAATTTTTTTAAAGCATTCATACACGCGAAAATCAGTAGACAATTTGAGCCCACGTTAATTTGTAAACATTTTCAGTCATTACAAACATTCAATAATAATTTAACGTAGCCATTTAATGTACACAAATCCACAACCAAAATGGGCCCACTGTAAATACAAAGCATTATTTTACAGAGATTGCGGGATATAATTTTATGAGACACTAATGTAGACGCGAATCGATCCTCGACCCTATCTTTCCTAAAGATGCATAGCATACTTAGTGTTTAACTGAGTACTCTTCAAGGCCTGAAAAATAATTGCAAATTTTGGGTGAGTTTTGCGAACTCAGTGAGGAACCATCATCAATGGTTCGCCCAATTCATGCATCACTCAAGTAAAAATACAGAGCATATACAATAACACGTTCAGAAGAAGCAAATCACAATTGTATAATGCACTCTTGCCTTTTTCCCATTCTTGCATTCAATCAAAATGTGTATGCAATGCATATGTGACACTTTCCCATTTTATTATAGTGTTGTGACCGAAGCGCTTAAACAAGAAAAAAGATGGCGAGAGCGATCTAGGGAGTAGGAGAGCCCTACGGGTATGCCTATCTCCCTTCGAGCTCGAGGCTCTTTTTCAGTATCAGTGGCGACTCTGGTCACAACTATTATTATCCGTTCATGTATTTGTGTATGAAATGCAATATGCCCAATATATCACATTCACTATATAAGCGATCACATCACAAGAGAGGCAACGCAATGAAGCACGAAGAAAGATCATCACAGAGAGGCAACGAATGAAGCCAAGATAATAGTAAGCAATTTCACAATCAGCACATAAAGGGCACTTCTATGTCAAATTTCCCAATTCATCGAACCATCCGTGTCCAGAGCCCAGTCATAAACAAAAACAATCACTAATCCCACCATTATTCCCCACATTGGATATATAATAATTGAAAGAACCATCTAGGTTACTCACTTATTACTTCCGAGCTGATACTTGGAAGTCCCAGCAACGTTGGTAGGTTGACGTTCCAAACGAGCCTCTATAACAGTGCAATTGCATACACATTACTGAATGTACAGGCAGAACTATTTAAAGATGCGCATGTATCAATGAAAATGTGTACAATGCATGTTCGTGACATTCTCGGTATCATTCCATAAATCACACTGTAAAAATGTTCCCCTATATCCAAAGAAACCATAGACTCTAAAATCGCTCAATTCGGACGTCAAAAGGTCCAAAAATCGCTACCCGATCCCCTCACTTTAACCTAACCAATTTCTGTCAATTTTTCCTTTAAAATTCCCACTTTCACATAGAAATGAAATTAAATGATTCACGAATCCGATGCCTCGAGAATCAAGTCAATCGGAGGTCAGATGGACAAGTTACATGTCCTAGTCGACTAGGCGGAGGATCCTAAGTCGACTTACCCTCCTATGCATGTGTAAGTCGACTTACCTGAGACTACAAGTCGACATACACTACTGTGGATGTGTTAGTCGACTTACACTACTACAATGACAGATTTGCACAACTTTCTCCGACATACCAACTTTCATAGGTCATAACTCCTTACTCCAAACTTCAAATTGGACAAAATTAATGTCTATGTCATAGAGAAAAGAGAGCTCTACAATTTTCATGAAGGACACAAAAACTAATTTCACCTTTAAGGGTGTCAAAAATACACTCAAATTTACTGCCTTCATAATGCCATCAAAACAGTGCAACATTTTGTAAAATCCATAACTTCTCATTCCCTTTGTTAAAAATTACAAGATGTATGCCAAATGAAATATAAGAATGTGTTCTACAACTTTCATGAACAACATGAAATCAAATTCAATTGCTAAATAGGTCAAACAATTCAATGAATGATTTTGCCCACTAAACCACCTGAACTGAACAACAATTTTCTAAAAAGCATAACTCCTTGTACAAATGTCAAACAATTGCATACTTTATACCCATGAAAAGATCAAACAGAATACTACACTTATCATGAAGGGCTTAATAGCCAATTCCATCTCTAACAAACTAAAAACTGTCATGAAAATGGCTACTCTGATCACTAGTCAATTACCTAACTTAAGTCCAATCTTTGAAAATTCATAACTCCCATTTATGGTATCCAAAAATAGTACATTATATTGGATTTTCAAGATAATTGCTTCCTCTACAACTTTACAGAAGATCACTTGAGTCAATTCAAATCACAGAACTCTCTAAATTTGCTTCTAATCACAATACTCACAAACCCACACTTATGGCTAGGTTTCACCAAAATGCACATAACCAGCCAATAGTAAACAATTCATAACTCCCAACATACATATCAAAAAATTTCAAAATCAGTGGAAAAGCTAACAAGATAGGCTTCAACTTTCATTAAGATCATTTTCACCAACTTCTCCTAAATCAATCTAGAAAAATCATCAAAGTTTCAGGTCATCTAATTCAGATACTATTCACACAGCCAGTATAGTTCACTTTCAAGGCAAAAATTCAACCTCTTCAGTTACAATTAGACAACACTTATTTCACAAGAATTTGAAGCTAAACATCTAAAGTTTAATTTAGCACAAACCTCACCTCATTTGCTTAACCACACAATTAGTTATAGTAAAAACATTAAACCATGTACAAATGACAATTTCCAGCTTTGCTACTCAATTCAATTCCTTTCATTCCCATGTCAATTCTACTTCAATTAGCACTCAATTTACCCACTTATTCAACCTGAATTTCATCAAACACTTCAGTTCAACATAAACCCTCAAAATTGTAGCATCCGTACTCAATCAATTTCCTTTGAATATTAGTCATCTAACATTGCTAGAATCACTTCAACATACACAATTTACACACTAATCATATTCAATCTCATTAACTCTTACCCAAGCATAAGCTTATACCCAATCAATCAAACCATAGGTTTCATGAAATTAGTGCATCATATATCATAATTAATGCACCAAAATTCCCAATTAATGCATCTAACCTCTACTACTTCAAAAACATAATTAAAATCTTACCAAATCAAGCTTTTCAACTCTTAACTTCTTCACCTAACATCAACTTCTCCACTTCACTCCACACGTACAATCACCATCATAATAAGGAAGTAGGAGGTTTAAACTTGTAAGGAAAACACCCAAGGTTGAAGGAAAGTAGCAATTTAAGCCAAAGTTAAAGTAGAGACCAAAGAAGAAGATGAAGTTTCGGTTGGAGAAGGAAATAACCAAGAAAAATGTATCTTTTCATTACTTCACTAAGGAACCACCGAGAATACTAGCAACCATTAAATGAAAGTGATATGTGTCAATTTGACACTAGTCCAAGGTAAAGAAGAAAAGGACAAAACTAATTAATGGTCTTTGATAAAAATAATCCAAATAAAAAAATCAAATTGTCAAACCATTTTTAAGGGTCCCAATTTCGGTTCCGACATAATACACCCAATAGTCCAGTACCATTGGACAGAAATTTTCGATACCGAAAATCAACCGGTTAGCCACTTGGTGGTTTTTTCGGTCCGAAAATTTTCCCAAAACTTCCAGAAAATTTCCTAAAATTCCTTTAAAATATAAAACACACAAAGACTTACTCCAAATAATTTTTCAAATACAATTACCATATAATTCACAACCATATTTCATTTAAGCACAAATACTGAGAAATATCATGAACGCATGTACAGTTAATTTTCGTGTGCACCAATTCCACTATTCACAAATACCAGCATGCAAGAATATGGCAACACAATACTAAACACTCTCGGCCCTTTCCAAATTACTATTTTACCCTTTCTATTGGGGGTGAGATGTTACAACTCCCCCCTCCTAATAAAAATTTCATCCTCGAAATTCTCAGTCAATGGTTCACTATGGTAGAAAATGATCATTTGTCATAACCCCCTACATTTCCCATGCACCTCATCACTCAATTACTCATTTTCTGAAAGATCACAGTAGACAGACTCAGTTAGTCTTTCAGTCACTTATTTGGCTATCTCACTATCTTAACTATCTCACTTGACTATTTCAGAGTAGACACTAACTTTATTTCGTATGCTAAGGATCAGATCATTCTTTCCGCACCTATTCACTTATCACGTGTTATAAATCCAATACCTCTTTCACCAGTAACATACAAACCAATTCATATAGCTTCATTGCTACCTTTTTCTAGTGATACTTATAAAATCCTTCTTCTCTAACTCATTTATCCTTCATATCTCATTGACTCTTATTTTAGAATTATCTCTCCTTTGCCAATTCCCTATTCTGTAGTGTTCACGCACTCAATTCGTATATTCATTTTACTATCTTTCATCTATCCGATTTGGTTCCACCTCATCTAACCCATTCATCTTTCATAAGTCACTTCAGTTTGATTCAATACTCATTTTCCTCACTACCGGTGATCATGTTTCTAGGGTCTCTCTATTGCAATGTAATGGTGAAGGACTCTTTTTGTCGTCCAATGCCTCATAGAGAATTCTAATGGTGTCACCATGTATCTGTAGTCACTTATATGACCAATCACTCTCATGTTCCTAAGACCTCGAAAATATGAGTTGTACATTCATCTCTGATAGTTAGGACTACTGGCAACTCAAATGTGTAGTCGCTCCGTTCTACATTCTTTATCAACAATTGTTCTTTCAGTGTACTCTTACTAGACCATAGAGCTTCGATTGTTCCTTATGTTTCTACTAACAATGCTTAATCCTCATTTATAATATCATTTAATCGCAAATTGGGTCTCTTTTCAATTAAAGTCCCCGATAAAATTGACAAGTTCTAACTCCTCGATTTAGGCTTTGTCAGTTCCTTGATACATAACTGATTTCAATTCAATAACCAATCATATGTTCTCCACTCATTAATACTTTCGATTTAATACGGTTCTTGACTATTTTAGTCAAGGCAATGTCCTCTGTATGTTAATCACACGGTCACATTTCCGTATTCACTCTTTAGAATCCGAATTCATTGTCTTCAGAATCCGAATTCATTGTCAGTTTCACAGGGAGAGCCAAAATTTATGAATCGCCAATTTGGGGTCTTGATCAACTTTTCATATGAGACTAAGCTTAAATTCAATTTTTCTTTTAAAAGTACTTCAATTTGCCCAAACTTCAACTTCTTATGCTCTTTAATGCATTATACTTGTGACCTCAATATCACAATTTGTTTTATACCATTATTGGATTTTCTGTACAATGCACCGATGTACAACACTAGCCTTATGGGAAGTACTCATTTGCTTAGTCAACATTTTTCTATACCTCTATTCATTGTCTCAATCGAAGATTCAGTTCTGTTAACCTCTATAATGAATTCCCCTGCACCTATAATATCGCCAACGAACGAAGTAATCACTATCAGTAATAAGTTCTACACCATGCATTCAGAAATCGTAGCATGGGACTCTAGTAAATCTCGATGCATATGACATCACTTTTTATACTTCTAGTCCCGCTATAAAACATCATTGTATGGAATTCTGCAATCCCAAATAACAAATGATATTACTCTAATCGATGTCTCCACATTTTCGAACCAAGTACTAGTATAACACATTTCAAGTCACTCCCGAGACACAAGTTGTATTGAGGGACATAAATGGGACCTCATCACTGATGCGACTTACCTATGATATCACAATTAGTCAAAATCTCCTCTTACGTTTTCTAAAGCACATTCGAATACGATTACATGATCATAATCACTAATTGCTATCATGTAACTGAAATCACTTAAATCTAAAAAAAAGGGTCCTTGTGCCCATAATTCATCTCTTTAATTAGCACATGAACCTAACTCCCTCTCAAATTCACAAATCCACTTATATAGTGGGATACGTTATATCAACAAACTGTATACACTCTCAATAGCCCCTTCTGACTCATATGCATGAATCTTTGCGTCGAATGCAACTCCAATATTCACTAACTCACTATTTGGTCATTTAGGTTTGTTCCTTCATTAGTCATTTTTCATTTTCCCTCCATATTTTTCATGATTCCAGTTCCTATACTTTCTTATTAATCAGTTGTAGTGCTTCGCAAAAATTAGCTTCCACATTGCATAGGATCTCAATAAGATTTCCTAGGTTTTCGCTAAGATCAAGCATACCATGACGAAGAAGGTCAAAACACCCTCGCCATGAGGTATTAGGTAATGTATATACCTTCCAAAATCCTTACATCTCACCTAATTGCATTCACGTCAAGTTTCCAAGTAAGAACATTCACTAATGCTATATACATTCCAATTGTTTCTAGATAACATTTCTATCCATGTTCCTGTCCATGAATGGGGTTTTCCGTATGATCATCACAAAATCATATTTTGTGTAGGCCATCATCATGCCCTATACTTTCTTTCTCATGGAACACATATCTTACCAGTGATTCTATTTCAATTTCCCAGCATGTACCTCTGTGGAAACAACATCATTTCATAGTAATTGAACTAGCATTATAAGCGCAGTCACTTCTCTTTTGTTGATTCAGTATTTCTTCCTTAATCGTGTGTATAATTAAAAAATCCAAACTTAAAAGTATTTCTATGTTCTTTTCACATTCCGAGGTAGAACATTTGAGTACAATATTAATATCATTATGCTCTAAGGTACACACCAACACAAAATAGTGAATTTTTATCCACCTTGTCGAACCATATACTTTTTCTCGTTACCAAATTATCCACACTTTATCGTCTAGAATCAGTTCAGACACATAGAGACTTGGGCATCCTAAAATTTTGGTCTCAACAACACAAGCATACAACATTCATTTCGTAGCCGAATCGAACCTTTCATGGTTATAAAGAGAAATTTAGTTCCTGTAACCGAGCTTGTACATTTTAGTCTCGTTCTTTCCACATATATTCTTCTTATCTTCAAATTGGATTGATCCGTACATTTCTGACATGTCTCGGTATGCCTAATGTTTCCAAATTCTCAACCAATCATTAAGATAGAAATTCTAAACCATGTACCCAATTTAACCCTCGAGACTTTCATTGTGTCTCTATGCATATAAAATCACAATTCAAAATCGTAAATACCTAGTTAGTGTTAAGTCAGAATGACTTTACATATAAATGATTTTGATATATAACAAATATAGTGAGATCAAAAACAAGAAAAACAAAACAATCATGCATTTAATTCGGAGATGGCGAAGAAGACGATCTGAGCGAAGTCCGAAGATGTACGAAGTTTGAATAAATGATAAAGACTGAGGCGAAGTTGCAAGACATCACCGACATCTGAGGCGAAGTTGATACAAGTCAAACATGTATTTAAGTTTGTCAAAGTAAAAAGTTAACACAGACGCAGATAACACAAGACAATAAACAGACAAAGACACAAATGTAGATACAGACGCAGAAAGAAAAGCAGACGCAGACGCAAAACGAAGCAGACGCAGACGCAAAGCGAAGCAGACGCAGACGCAGACGCAGACGTAGAAAAGAAACAGACACAAGAGTTAGTTCGAGTTAGTTACAGAACTCAACTGATTAACCATTTCTTTAAAGATTAAAGATTAAAGATTCAAGATTCAAGAATCAAGAAGCAATTACAGACAAAGGCTATAAATACAAGTCGAAGTCGAAGACTGCAGAGTTAGCTGTTTTGAGAAAAAAATTACACAAAGTGAAAAAACAATTAAGTGCGAATTAGTTGAACGCTATCTTACTATAACAAAGTGTTCAAATACTTTTCTGAAAAGAAAGAGTTGTACAGATAGCCTGCAGAGGCTAAGTGTGAAAGAATACTGGTGTAGAGACCTGAAGAGGCTTGTGAAAGAATACTTGTAAAGTTTGAAGAGATAGTGAAATCTCAGAAGAAACTCTGAGGACTAGACGTAGCCCACGGTTTGGGGTGAACCAGGATAAATCTGCGTGTCTACTACTCTCACTCTCTATCTCACTTTTAGTTTCAAAGTTGATCTTTATTTACTATTCATATACTTAGCATTGAAAAGTTTTGATCAATCAGATTAATAAGAATTACAGAAAGAATTTTATTTCTAACAAGTAATTTGAAAAGATATTCAAAAGGGAATACAATTCAACCCCTTCTCGTGCATTCTATTATCATTTTATAAGTGTTGTATTAACTTGTGATTCACTTCAATTGGTATCGAGCTTGGTATCCAAGAATCACTTTGGCGAAGTGTGGATTAAAGATAATGGCGAGTCACATGTATACATCATTTGAAGGAGCCTCATCACTAGACCTCCAAAGATTCAATGGAGAAGACTACCATTCTTTGGAAAGATAGAATGCGGTTATTCATCGAATCTACACATGTAGACCTTTGGGACGTAATAGAGAACGGACCCTATATACCTGTAGATGAAGAAGGTAGTTCTATTCCACGAAGCAGATGAACGGCTGATCAGAAAGCAAGAATACAACTGAATTCAAAGGCAAAATTCTTCTTAACATGTGCCCTAAGCAGAAGTGAATATGATAAAGTGCATGGTTGCGACACTGCAAAAGAGATGTGGGACACATTGTCCATTGCTCATGAAGGCACTAGTCAAGTTAAAGAATACAAGATAAGTATTCTTGTACATCAATATGAACTTTTCAGGATGGAAGATGAAGAATCTATTGATCAAATGTTTGGAAGATTTCAAACAATTGTCAACGGATTAAAAGCTCTTGGAAGGACTTACAATAACCAAGATCATGTTGAAAGATCCAAGAAGCCTTCTAAGAGATGGAGACCTAAAGTAGCTACGGTCTGAAGAAGAAAAGACTTGAGCGTCTTTCAAGCTAGATGAGTTGGGATCCTGAAGATTCATGAAGTAGAACTCAATCTGTCAAGACAAGCCCAAGCGAGACAAGTCAATAGACGAAGGCGGACGGAAGAATCATAAGACTCGAGAGAAGGAGGAAGTCATCGAAGGCATTGAAGATTGAAGAATCAAAGGATGATAAATCCACCAATCAATCGAGTCAAGTGATGAAGATGACGAATTATCTTTCATTTCCGTAAAGATAAGACGTATGTGGAAAAAGAAGCCCGTATAATCGACATTCGGAAAGAATGGAAAAGATGAAGCCAAGCCGTAAAAGTCTTCTATCATTTGCTACGAGTGCAATCGGCCGACACTACAAGTCGTAATGCCCTACTCTCAAGAAAAACCTAAGAAGAGTAAAGAAGGCAAGAAAAGCATGATGGCAACATGGGAGGATCTAGATTCATCTCGAATCGACATCTGTGCTCGAGTCATCGAACATGCAAATATTTGCCTAATGGTGAAGAAGATAGTGATGAGGAGGTAAAATCCGATTATGATAACTTGACGATGCAAATTCAGAATTGTTAGAAGATTCTCATGCTATTCGAAGCAAGACAAGTTGTTGAAGAAAAGTATGCAGAGAATATTAAACATCTTGAGAAAATAGAGAGAAAATATTTGCTTAAAAAAGGAGTTAGAAGTTAAAAGAAAACTTATAGACAGATCAGATGAGATTAATCAGCTTAAGCTAAGGATCAAGAATCTATCAGCTGATCTAGCTACTTTCACTGAGAGTACAAAGAAAATGAATGATATGCTAGGAAAATGTAGACATCCTAGTGATAAGACCGGTTTAGGGTTTATCGAAACAATACTCGGCCTCGTAATAAATTTGTCTCTCAAAAGGAAGAAATAGGACAACACATTTTAATCAACGTCCGAGTAATATGCATTATAGATTACATCATGTGCATACTACTAACCATAAAGGACCCAAAAAATTTAGGTACCAAGAAATAAAATAGTTTCTCCCACAGATATCCTTCCTGGAAGATACGGCAAGCACCATTGGTATTTAGGCGGTGGATGCTCGCAACACATGATGGGAAGAAGGTCTATGTTCCTAGACCTTCAAGATAAGAAAGGAGGATCAATAACTTTTGGAGACAACCAACAGGCAAAATCATTGGAATCGGAAATTAGGTAAAGATTCCTTTGCATGCATAAATAATGTCTTCGCTTGTTGATGGTCTAAAGCATAACTTGATTAGTGTGAGTCGGTTGTGTGATTCGGTTTCACAGTTACATTCAATCAAAATCTTTGTGAAGTCGTAAACAAAGATGGGTCTATACTTTTCTCGCCAAGAGAAGAAACAACCTTTACAAAATCAATTTAGAAGATTTTCAAAATCAAAATATTTCATGTTTTCTATCTTACAAGAAGAAAGACTAATCGGCATAAAAAGCTAGGTCATGTCTCTTTGAAACATATTTCAAAATTGGTAAAAGATGATTTAGTAAGAGGTTTGCCAAAATAAGTTTTGATAAAGAACATTTCGTGAAAATTGTTTAAAGGAAAACAAGTTAAAACCTCTTTTCTTCTAAAAGTTTTGTAACGCCTTCAAGACCTTTAGAACTATTACATATGGATTTATTTGGTCCTACAAGGACATTAAGTCTTGGCAGAAAGAAATATGGATTTGTCATTGTTGATGACTTTACTCAATTTTGTTGGATATTATTTTTATCACACAAAGATGAGTCCTTTAAGTGCTTTAGAACTCTATCCAGAAAGTTACAGAACGAAAAAGGAATGTCCATTGCTAGTATCAGGAGTGATCATGGTGGAGAGTTTGAAAATGAGAAGTTTAGAGTTTTCTGTGAAGAGAATGGAATTTCCCACAACTTCTCGGCCCCTAGAACTCCACAACAGAATGGAGTTGTTGAAAGAAAGAATAGGACGGTTCAAGAGATGGCAAGGACTATGCTATATGAGACAAATCTTCCTAAGTATTTCTGAGCAGAAGCGGTGAACACAGCATGCTATATTCAGAACAGGATCTTGTTGCGACCTATGTTGAATAAAACTCCTTACGAGTTATGGAATGGAAGAAGACCAAGCATATCCTACTTTCATCAATTTGGGTGCAAATGTTCCATTCTGAATACGAAAGAGCTGTTGGATAAATTCGACTCGAAGACCTATCCAGGAATCTTTCTAGGCTACTCATCATCGTCTAAGGCTTTTCGAGTTTACAACTTGATTTCAAAAACTGTTGAAGAGACAATTCATGTCAAGTTTGATGATAGTTCTCAATCCCATAAGGAAGATGACATGGAGATTGAAGGTCCTTCAAAGAACCTAGATGATGCCTCGAAACTCCCTCGTCGGACACTCATGAGGATAAGATTGAAGATATTCCGTAAACTATAGAACCAAGGCGAGATTGGAATTATAAAAGTTATCATCCGAAGAGTTAATTATCGGTGAGACCTCGAAGGAGTTAGGACAAGGTCCAGATTCGCACGAGAAGCTAATGTAGCTTTTATCTCGAAGTAGAACCTAAGAAGGTCGAGGAAGCTCTTCAAGAGCGAAGCTTGGGTGTTAGCCATGCAAGAAGAGTCTGAACCAATTCATAAGGAGTAACGATGGTCTTTAGTTCCAAAACCTCCTAAGAGATCCATTATTGGAACCAGATGGGTTTTCAAGAATAAGCTAGACGAATCGGGAAGAGTGAGTCGTAAAGGCGGATTAGTAGACAAGGCTACAATCGGCAAGAATGAATAGACTACAACGAAACATATGCTCCGAAGGCGAGACTTGAAGCTATAAGGATTTTGTTGGCATATGCAATCTGTCACGATATAAAGTTGTTTCGGATGGATGTTAAGAGTGCATTTCAATGGCTTTATAGGCGAAGAAGTCTATGTGAAACAACCTCCGGCTTTGAAGATGTTAAAATCCAGATTATGTCTATAGACTTCACAAAGCCTTATATCGGCTCAAGCAAGCTCCCGAGCTTGGTATGATCGTCTGAGTACTTTCTTAATAGAAAATGGTTTCAGCAGAGGTCAAGTTGATAAGACGCTCTTGAGGAAAAGTTCTCGTAATGATTTTATCTTAGTCTGATTTACGTTGATGATATCATATTTGGTGCTACTTCAAAAGGGTTATGCTTGAAGTTTGAGAGTCTAATGAAAAGAGAATTTGAAATGAGTATGATGGGTGAATTAAAATTCTTTCTTGGGTTGCAAGTTAAGCAGACCAAAGAGAAGATCTTCATTCATCAACAGAAGTATGTGAAAGAGTTGTTGAATAAGTTTGACATGAATAATGTGAAGCCAATGGCAACTCCGATGCATCCTTCAAACCTTTTGTCGAAAGACGAACTTGGTAAGAAGGTTGATCAAACCCTATATAGAGGGATGATCGGTTCTTTATTGTATCTTACAACAAGTAGACCGGATATTCATTCGGTGTATGCTTGTGTGCAAGATTTCAAGCCGATCTGAGAGTCTCATTTTTCTTTGTTAAAAGAATTTTGAGATATCTCGTAGGTACTACCGATCTTTGCTTAATGTTTGAGAAAGGTAAAGATTTCAAAGTTAATCGGATCTTGTGATGCGGATTATGCCGAGATAGAATCGAAAGAAAGAGCACAAGTGGAGGATGTCACTTTCTTGGAAATCTAGTCTCTGGTCAAGCAAGAGACAAAGCTTAATTGCTCTATCAACCATCAAGCGTAATATATATCCGCATGCAAGTTGTCGCTCACTATTTGTGGATCAAGTATCACTTGAAGACTATTCGATTAAGGAGGAGGAGATTCCAATTTATTGCGACAACACCAAAGTCAATAAATCATCAAAGAATCCAATTCAAAGATTCGAGTAAAGCATATAGAAGTCGGACATCATTTCACGAGAGACTACGTTCAGAGAAAGGTGGTGCTTCTAAAGTTCGTTAAACAGAGCTTGATGGGCGGACATCTTCACTAAACCACCGAGTGAAGAACGTTTTGTAAGATAAGACGCAATCTCAATATGGTGATGCTAAATGGCGTTAGGCTAAAATAACGTGAGAAACTAACGGCGTTATACACGATGAGTTACTGTTAGTAACTTCTCTCACGAGGAAAATTTTTGGAGGGAAATATCTGATAAACTCGAGGTTCTTAATGATTCGAGAACCCATCAGTCTATAACCCTATAAGTAGACTGAGATGTGTTTATAGCAGTCTTTTCATCATCTCCTGACGGTTCATTTCTACTTTACCAATTCTCTCAAAATCTTCTCACTCAAAAGTTTCTCAGAAGATAATCTTTCACTCTATACAATAGAAGCAGCCATGGTTTATGGAAGACTTGTGGATTTTGAGTCATTGAGGAGAGACGGCATGGATGTAGAACCAGAGATCACAAGAGCTGGTTGGAAGAACTTTTTTTAGATTCGAGAATCTGTCTATACGGACGAGGTTTATGAGTTCTGGAAGAACGCTCGTCTGATAGAAGACACTATTGTATCCTCTGTGGATAGAATATCAGTTATTGTCACAAAGGATTTGATAAGGAAGGTAACTGGTTGCCCATCGGTTGGAGAGAAACTGTCTACCAAGGTCGGATGGATGTCCTCAGTTGGAATGAAAGAAGAAGATGTCAAGAGGCAGCTCTATGGCACAAATGATTCCAGAGAGAGGAAGACATCAAATCTGATTTCGAAGGCCAGAGTTCTTCATGCAATCCTGTTCAACTGCATTCTTCCCAGAGTTGGTTCGAGGCATTTGGTGACCACTCTAGACGAACAATGTTTATTCTTTCTTCTCAATCGAAATCCTATAGATCTACCCTTCTTAATCTTTCACTATATGGTTAAGGGGTTAAAGGAAACTTCCAGTTATCCTTATGGTATGATTTTGACAAGGATTTTTATAGAATCCATTATTAAATGCACTGCGACATCGATCGCATAAACTGTTCTGTGAAGAGCAAAATTAATGCACACACGATTCGCGAATGGGTCTTAGCACAAGAGACAAAGATCACGCCGTTCTTCAAAGAAACCAAGGCGAGGGGAGCGTGTATTGCAGAAGACTCCTGTCTCAAGTTCTCAATCGCTCAGAAGTATCAAATCGCCTCTTCAATTAAGGAGAGTGTTAGGGAGACCTCTTATGAAAATGGCGAGTCCTCTTATCGAAGAAAATGAATCTCAGAGGGCAAAGCAAACTGCACCAAAGAGACAAGGAGAAAGTCTCTTGAGCGAAGTTGTGAAGAAAGCCAAGCGATCTCCAAGAATCAGGACTCTGAGGCAACAGAAAGAAAAGATTGCCAGAGAACAAAGGCGAGAAGAAACTTCTAAATCTTGTGCAGCCAAAGCCACAAGATCCTTAGTCTCAATTCTGGAAGAGGATACGGCCAGAAGATCTAAAGAGACTGAGAGGAAGAGAAAAGCAACAACTGTTAAAGGAAAATTTCCTGTGAAGAAATCAGCAAAACTAATCAAGCGAGAGAAAAGACTAAGAAGGTTAGTCAAAAGAAGAGCATCTCAAGCGCCGAGGATGTTAGTCTACAAAAGAGGCCGACATCGTTCAAGTTGAAAAGTAAATCGAGCATTTTACGATTCAGATACTCTGTGGTCCAACAAGAAGAACCGATGAATGAAAGCACGGTTCATGAGACACTGGCATTATAAAGGAGGAACCAAGCAGAAGAATGATCGGCTCAGAAACTTCTAAAGGAACACAACAAGAAGCAACTACTGATGCAGATTTGGGCGATGATGAACCAAGATCAAGGTATATAACTACCGAAGTTCTTAAGGAAATATAGGTTGGAAATCAAATTGGTAGAAGTTATTACCAATCGAGCAATGCTATTATAATCGGTGTTGAACCAATGAAGAAAATAGTAGCTACTGTGCAACCTATGTTGATTAATGGTATCACGTGGCGATTACTAAATGAAAAGAGAAGTCTTTTACGATACCTTGAGGCTTCTCGATCATTTGCCATATCCTCAAGACGTCCCCTCGCCCATGTACTATGTTCCCAATCACAGAGAACACAGAGATAAAGGTTGTTCCAGACATTCAGCCAAGGCGTACAAAAGATTTTATAAAGGGAAAGTCAAAATTATATCTTGAAGATAATGTTGATGATGATCTGTTCGCAGATCAGATTGCAGAAGAAGTGCGGAAAATTGATGAAGCATGCATTCCTGCAGATCGCGGCTTATCGTTCAATCCTAAGATTGATCCTTGAAAACCGGTCAAAATCAATTTATACCAAGAATTGCAACACAGGCTGCAACCTCGGGTCGACTCTCAAGGAACCAGTGTAGAATTGATCTTAAGACTAGCCTAGTCTAATGATGCATGCAATTAAAGCAATTAAAGGGGGTTTTGGCTTCATCTTTCAAACTAAAGAAAGCAAAGCTTAATCAAATATTTTTTTGGGATTTTAGAATAAACCAGACAATTGAAAATAATCGAGATTGAAAACAATTAACTAAAATTCTCCTGAAAATGCGGCTCGGGTCATCATCGTTCAAAATAAATGTCGGGGTTTGAAATCCACTAAGTTTCGAAAGCTCAACCTTAACAACTCGTTAAGTCCAAGATTTAATTAATCAACTCGATTAACTAAATCTTGTTTAAACCATTAGTGTATGCTATGAAATGATTAATGCAATAAATCAATCGAATAAAAACATGACTAGCTCAATCAAACACAACTAGGCAGATTAGGTTAATCAATGTAAAATCCAACTGATATACATGAGACTTCATGTATTCAGGCACAATATTCAACACAAACCAATCCTTAACATAGATCAAAGTTTAACATCCTACTAAACTATAGCAAGATTCATTCGGTCATACAATGCAATCTCCAACTCTGAGTTGTTACAAAATTATGATGAAATCTAAAACTAAGATCGACCCCCCGTATTGAGCTCTGGAACTCGAGATCGTTGCTACATCTTGGAGATCCGACGCCTTAGCCACGCATGATGCCGGGTGAGTCCATCATCGCTGGAATATCACCTCGGTCCATGACTCCAACGACGAGCGGTTGAGAGTGAGTGCGATTTAACGATGGAAGAGATGAAGATGGTGATGGTGGGCGCCGAAATGCGGAGGTGGCGCCTAATCTGCAAAACAGAGGAAACAAAACCTATCAGAAAAATAGAGAAGACGAAAGATGGAGAGCTACCTCGGGAATGCGCCATCCTCGTTTAACCTAAAATGGAAGGTTTTATAGAGTACAAGCGGGTCGGCTTCGAACAAGGCAAAAATTTGCCATTTAAGGTAGGGTATCAAGCAATCGTCGCGACTAATGAATAAAGTTAAATCACGACGCATAAAAATGGTCACTCGTCGCGACGAACTAATTTATACCAAATAAATTTGTCGCGACGAATGGGAGTGTTGGTTCGTCCCGACGAATGGATGGTTTCTCACGGCATATTGACTTTCTCTTGTTGACTCCATTGTTCCTACAAAAATACAACTTATTTGCAGTATCAATTGCCCCAATAAAAGTTATGCAGAAATTAATATCAAATGACAACAAAATATTGACAATGTGCAAATTATAAAAGCTCGATATGAGGAACCAATTTAAGCACAAAAATCATGAATTAGGAGTCAACAAGTGCATAATCACTTAAGAAATTAGGGCCAATTTATAGTATAAATTTGGCTCAATCAAATTCCCCCACACTTAAACCTTTATACTCCTGGACAAAACTTACAAGAGTCAAAAAGGTACAAGAGTAAAAGAAAATTCCGCCCATGCTCAAATAATAATGTAATTGACGAATCCACTTCATCGAATTTAAACGCATGACAAATTGAAAGAGTGCTAATAAAACAAACACTGAAAGAATTTAAGCACATGAGATTGAACAACAGAGAATCACTCGGGATATGGTGTTTACGCTCAACTCACTTGTGTTTAAGGATATTTGCTCTCAATCTGCTTAATGCATCTCTTACCATAGGCTTGTATCAATTCTATTTCTCCACTACAAGGACTATCATTTTGAAAATCAAGAGGTCTTTCAGGGTTGTAATGAGCGGAGGGCTAGATGAATGGATGAAGTGAACGAAGAAAAAGATGAGCATGCGCACTAAATGAGGAATTGATGTCAACAGCCAAACTAAAACTAAACACTGAAATAAATTGAATACACACTTTTCTTTTCTTTTTTTCATTTTGGCTATCTCATTTTGAGATGCTAATCCCTTTTTGGGATACAACACATTATTATCCCTTTTTGGGATACACAAGACTAACACTTTTCCATTTTCCAACTTTTAAAAAAAAAAAATTAATAACAAAACACAGACTACCGACATCATCTTAATATGTATGCAAATGCTCATAGAATAAAGGCTCAAGGGGCTAGCAAAGGGAAAAGTGTTTAAGGGTTGGTGTTTGGGGAAAGGGCTGAAAGAAGGAACGCCTCTATCATATCAACAAAATTCTACTCCATCAAGCTTTGAGTAAAAATTGACACAAGTTCTAGAGAAGTATGAACTAAGCAGATGCACACACAAAGATATAGAAGAAAAATTTTGGCTCGAATATCTTTCCAACAAGGGTTTTGTCCCGATGATCAATCTTAAGTCTTAAAAACTAAAAATGCTACCTTGTTAGCATGCTCCCACTCACTTTGTTTTGAAAACTTCAAAAGTAAAATTTTTGCCAAAACCAATTATCATTCAAAGAATGGAAAGTATTTTCTAAAAAAAACTCAAGTATCGCTTTGAAACTCATAAATGCTTTGAAAAAAGAAGACACAAAGGAATAAGTGCAGAAAATGTTTGGTTGAGTTCCAAATTTATCGATAAAAACAATGGCCCATAAAATTATGCACAAATTCTAATAGGCATGCAATGCAAAATATAAGAAGGAACTAGCTCCCCACACTTAAACATGGCATTGTCCTGATGGCGTAAGTAGCAAGGCACACAAAAAAAGCATGAAACAAGAATTGACAAAAGAGAAATGGGGATATATCATTAAGCTCAAAACGTAAGTGGACAAAAGGAAGGATCCAAGAACTAGCTAAAATTACAGCAAGGAAAAGAAAAAGAAATTCAGCAAACACAAAATACAAACGAAAGGAGGACATTGATTAGCGGGAGGGTCGTCGAATGGCGGATTCGGAGGGCGGCAGAAAAGCTAGGAGCAGGAGACACAGCCGGGGCCGGTGGCGGGAGAGGCAAGCCGAGGTGAGCCACAATCAAAGTGAGCAGCGAATGAGTGGCGGCGGCCTGAGCCTGAGTAGCGGTGAGTTGCGCTTCAAGCCGGTGGACGTCCTCGCGCAGCAGAGTAATCTCAGAGGGGGCAGGGGTAACTGGAGTAGGGATACGAGGCGAAGATGGAACATGAGGAAGGACTGGAGGGCTAGGAGGAGGAGAGGGTGAAGAAGGAGTTGCGGGAGCAGGCTGGGCAGGAGGAGGGGGTGGAAGGTCGCGAGGGCGACCGAGATGGACGTAAACAAAAGGAGGGGCAGGCAAAAAAGGGAGATCGGCAGGATGCTTCGGGACTCGATAGGCCCGGAATAGGTCAGAAATGAGGTGGGGAAAAAGAAGTTTGTGTTTAATGTTGGTGGCTATGATGCACTGGCGGAGGGCGATGGATATGGCGGAGGCTAGATCAGCAGGTATGCCGGTCATTAAGAGTAGATATAAAGGGCACGCCTTGGGAATGTTGGTGAGGTGGAGGTGGGGGATATTGTGACATATGAAATGTAACCAGTGCGAGCTTGAGGAAGGAGGGTAGTACGACGGATATACTGTTGAGAACCCGGGGTTGATACCACCGAGTCCACGAGGGGCGAGAGTACCAATGACATCATCCATGGGTAGTCACGGATGAGATCAGAGTAGGTACAGTGGGGGACAACAGGAAGGTGGTAATGCTCCCGGATTATGGTAGAAGTGAAAGCATCGGGAATAGAGACACCCCGGAAATTAATTCCGTAGGTGTGGGAGTAGCGGGCATGGGAATAGTATTGGCGGACGAAGGAGAGGTTTCCAACGGTTCTTGGTTGAGCGAGGCCGGTCAACTCGAGTTAAAAAAGCTGACCCACAAAAGGGTTGGTTGCTGTGATAAGGGGAAATGGTTTCTCCTTGAGTATTTCTTGGCTGGCAACTCGAGTTGCCAGCTGATAATACTCAGGATCCACCGGATGAGAGGAAGAAGGGGGAGGATGCGAAGAAGGGGAAGGGGTGCAATCGGTAGAATCGGAAGATGAAGAGGAAAGCTACTGCTCGGGTCTAGAGGCCTGCTTCATTCGAGGCATGATCCTGCACACACAACGTTAGAAACAATTAATTTACTGAGAAATCTACACAGAATCAGCCTCCTCATCGCGGCTAATGTTCATTAAATCAAGAGTCAAGGTCCTTCCATTCGCCGTGCGAACATGAGAGTTTGCTGCGACGAGGAAGTCCTCTTCCATTATTGCGACCTACAGGATGTTATTTGCAGTGAATCGGGCACACACGCTTGCCTTGCGAGGTATGAACTCGTCGCGACGAACGGCGATTTTTTAACAGACGTGATTTAACGGCGCTCATTGTTCGTCCTAAATCTAACAAATAACAACGAGAATGGACAAAATGAAAGAATAAGAACACTTACCTAAGGTCGAAACGAAGATGGGAGAAGATTTGAGAAAGTTGGGAGCTTCAAACGCAAGGGCACGATTGGGAGCGGCGGCGAAGGCTCTGACGAAGGAAGAAGCGAGGAAAAAGAGAGAAAAGAGAAGGAGAAGAAGAAATAAGGCGGAGGCGTATTTAAAAGACGCGAAGGGAAAAAGGCGAAAAGGGCTCCGGACAACGAGAGAAGTTCAACGGTCAAGAGGGCAAAAGCGGGCTTATTCATCGCGACGAGGCAATCGTTAGCCGCGGCGAACAAAGCAGAAAAACCCTAGATACGTCATGACGAACAGCGATGTTCGTTGCGGTGAACTACCCAAAACGAACAAAATTTCTAAGGATCCTACACAAATTGCACAAACATTCAATTTATCAATCCACATATCACTCAATCTCATTAATCTATTTCATGCTTCATCGAACAAGGAACATGCGGAGCTAACAAGAGGGAATCAATTTATTGAAGCGAAATGAAAATCCTACTTAACTACTGACTATTCCTCTTTGGATGGGTTGCTCCCCACACTTAATCAACACATTCATGCAACACAACATTTCAAGTCAAATCAAATAATGTGCACAAATTTATTGAAAATGCAGAAAAGAAACACCAGGTGCTCACGGTGGATCTTGTAGCTCGGGATGGACGTGCGGTTGATATCCAAGCTCCATGTCAACGACTTGGGTCTGGGCGCTCCATGTCCATTCCGTGATCTGAATAAGCACCTGCACTATCATCAAAATAGAAAGCGCCTCAAAGAGATCATTAGTGGTGGGGTTAGAGTTTACGCAAATTGAACAAGCATTATCAATCACAACATCAAGCATATTCACCCCAAGCAAGGAGTAATCCTCGTTAGGGTGCTTCATAGCTTCATACATGTTGAAGCTAACGTGTTGATCACCAACCTCCATGGTGATCTTCCTTCCTTCATCTTGATCATTGTACTTGCCGTTCGAAGGAAGGGTCGCCCGAGGATTAGAGAAGTGTCTGCACCACTTGAAGAGACATATCCAAAGACGTAAAAATCGGTAGGAACACTAATCCTTTCACTTGGACCGAATGTCCTCGATGATACCCACAGGATGTCGAAAGGATCTGTCGACCAACCGTAACACTACCAAGTAGGTTTTACTCTTAACTCGTGGCTTCATAAATGATTTCGGCATCACATTGATTGCCGCCCTAAATCCAACAACGCTCTTCCAATTGTCACCTTTCCTATGACACAAGGAATGGTGAAGCGATCCTGGTCTTGACACTTTACCGAATTTGGGGCTTAAACAAAGTCGACACGTTTGAGCTCACTGGACTCTCTCATTCGCCTAAACTTATGCTTGTTTGTGCACAAGTCCTTCAAATATTTAGCGAGGGCGGAATCCTCTTCACTGTGTCCAAATAGGGCACATTCACTTCCACCTTTCCAAACAGGTCAATAATTTCTTTTTCATGTTTGAGCTCGTTGACCTTCTTACTCATCAAGTAAGAATTTGGAAAAGGAGATCCTTTAAGTTCACTTCCCTACTTGGTTACTTCACTTCTACTAGATTTTTCCTTTGCAAGCACTTTCTTTGGGATCGCTTGATGGTTGCTCTGTTTCCTCGATGGTTGATTTCTTCTTTCTCTTGACAATTCTTCTTGCGATCACTCTCGATCGCATACCTTCTTTCTCTTACTTGAGGTGTCTCTTCAACCTCAATTTCTTGGCGCATTCTTCTTCTTCAGGATGCTAAATTGCACTTTCTTTCCACTCCTTAATTCAATTGCGTTCGGGCTTTTGGATTTATGACCGTGTTGGAGGAATTGATCCGCTACTCCTCGCTTGATTTTCACTCAAGTTGTTGGATAAGCGAGGACGTATGAGTTCAGGTTTTCGCCTTGGTCTCCCATTGATCCATTCGCTTTTCCAAAGCGAAAACGCGCGACATTCTTCGAGGAGTCTCTTTGGATTAAGTTTGCGATGGCGTTGAGGCGATTAGTCGTAGAAGCTCTTTCTTCCTTCATCAACGTCATCATATCATGCAAAAGCTGGTTGGTGTCCTCCTTCGGTGGTTATGGTTGCACCGTCAATGCTTGCTGATCTGAGAACTGGTTTGTGGATGGTCCAGCTCCACCTCCTTGTTGAAAGCGGTTGGGTGCTCTTCCTCATTATTCCTCCAATGAAATTGGATGGGATCTCCATCCCTCATTGCACGTCCGGAGTCACGGTCCCACTTTAGGATTTTGTCTACCGGGTAGACAATGAAACTTCTTCATACCTTAAGGCGGACACTAGAAATGTGCATCACCGACCCACAAGATTCGCAATCGGTGCGGTCGATTGATGAAGATGAAGGCGATGCACATTCAAATTCTTCATTTCGGTAGTAATCGAGGACAACTGTGAAGTTATACTATGCTCTAGGAATCCACCTTTGATTCCGGGCTTTCCATCCTTTTATGCGAACCGACATGGCTCTACTTCATGAACATTCACGGAATCACGAACACTATATTGTTGATGGTTGAGGCCATCCTCTTGATCAAGGCCCACGCTTCAGTGCGGTGAGGTCGATCAGCGATCCTCCAAGCAACATCTAACATTCCTTTTCTGATTCTTCACCCCATCATAGAAATATTGAACAAGTCGTTCATCGTGAATTTGATGATGGGGCACCAGACAACAGATCTGAAATCTGTTCCAAAATCATCTGAGGACTCGTCGTAGTCTTCTTGGCGAATAGATTTCTTTCCTCATTGACGACGTCCTCGAGACTGGAAAATACTTTTCCAGAAAGCTTTCTCAAGTTGGCCCAACTATGGTAGGCATTCGCGACATGCCTTGGGAGGCTCATGTACCACTCCGGGCCTTTCCTTCTAGGGATAAGTGAAACACCTTCCACAACACATGATCTGGGGAGCTCTTATGGGTTTCATGCTTTGACAAATCATTATCGGTAGCTTGTAAATGCATGTAGGGATCTTCTCCCGCCAAACCGTGAAATTTGGGAGAGAATTGATCAATAGCCCTTAACCCGAAATTCACGTCGAAGTTGAGGCGGCCGCTTGATGATGGGGTCATAATTGGCGTCCGAGGTCGTAGCTTCTCCGATCGTTCTCGCTTTGTTGTTCCTATGTTCTCATCGACTCTTTCCTGATCACCATTTAATCCATGATCTCCGTTCCTAGGTTGGTGACCGGGAAATTCTTGACGCTCAGCCATTTCTCCTACTTGATGTTCTAGTGTGCTAAGGGTTGCTTGCTCTCTTCTGTCCTTCCTACGCTTCCTTAAGTATCGCTCGATTTCAGGTTGAAAATGAACTAACCTAAGTCTACGGGGCATGCACAAAAGAAGTTCTCCTAAATTAGCTCACTAAAACGACAGCGGATAAAACGAGGCTGAAATTCACACGGTTCGTCGCGGCTCGTAGGAACTCGCTGCGGCGAATAGAGCAAAATTTGAAAAGTCGTCGCGACGAAAGATGAACTCGTTGCGACGAATGATGAACTTGTCGCAGCCAAGAATCAGAGCAAAGCACAATCACTCGAAATTAAGAACAATAAACCGAAACAATCGAACTAAACACTTAAAGCAAAACAGAATCGAAATCACAAAACACAAGCAAATAAACCAACACTTAAGAGATGCAAACAATGAAAATTAACATGTAAACTAAAACAAATAAGATGCGAAACAAAATGACTTGGCTAACCTAGAAAACCAATTAATTTGGATCCCGACAGCAGCGCCAATTTGATCATGACTTATCGTTCAATCCTAAGATTGATCCTTGAAACCGGTCAAAATCAATTTATACCAAGAATTGCAACACGTGGTGCAACCTCGAATTCGACTCTCAAGGAACCGGTCAGAATTGATCTTAAGACTAGCCTAGTCTAATGATGCATGCAATTAAAGCAATTAAAGGGGGTTTTGGCTTGATCTTTTAAACTAAAGAAAGCAAAGCTGAATCAAATATTTTTTTGGGATTTTAGAATAAACCAGACAATTGAAAATAATTGAGATTGAAAATAATTAACTAAAATTCTCCTGAAAATGCGGCTCGGGTCATCATCGTTCAAAATAAATGTCGGGGTTTGAAATCCACTAAGTTTCGAAAGCTCAAACTTAACAACTCGTTAAGTCCAAGATTTAATTAATCAACTCGATTAACTAAATCTTGTTTAAACCATTAGTGTATGCTATGAAATGATTAATGCAATAAATCAATCGAATAAAAACATGACTAGCTCAATCAAACACAACTAAATGATTAGGTTAATCAATGTAAAATCCAAGCGATATCATGAGACTTCATGTATTCAGCACAATATTCAACACAAACCAATCCTTAACATAGATCAAAGTTTAACATCCTACTAAACTATAGCAAGATTCATTCGGTCATACAATGCAATCTCCAACTCGGAGTTGTTACAAAATTATGACAGAAATCTAAAACTAAGATCGATTACCCCATGTTGAGCTCTGGAACTCAGACCGTTGCTACATCTTCAGAAGATCCGACGCCTTAGTCACACATGATGCCGGGTGAGTCCATCACTGCTGGAATATCACCTCGGTCCATGACTCCAACGGCGAACAGTTGAGAGTGAGTGCGACGAACGATGGAAGAGATGAAGATGGTGATGGTGGACGTCGTCTGGAGGTGGCGCCGAATCTGCAAAACAGAGGAAACAAAACCTATCAGAAAAATACAGAAGACGAAAGATGGAGAGCTACCTCGGGAATGCAGCCGTCCTCGTTTTAACCTAAAATGGAAGGTTTTATAGGAGCTGTAAGCGGGCCGGGTCGGAACAGTGCAAAAATTTGCCATTTAAGGGCCGGGTATCCGACAATCGTCGCGACTAATGAATAAAGTTCGTCACGACGCATAAAAATGGTCACTCGTCGCGACGAACTAATTTATACCAAATAAATTTGTCGCGACGAATGAGAGTGTTGGTTCGTCCTGACGAATGGATGGTTTCTCACGGCATATTGACTTTCTCTTGTTGACTCCATTGTTCCTACAAAAATACAACACATTTGCAGTATCAATTGCCCCAATAAAAGTTATGCAGAAATTAATATCAAATGACAACAAAATATTGACAATGTGCAAATTATAAAAGCTCGATATGAGGAACTAATTTAAGCACAAAAATCATGAATTAGGAGTCAACAAGTGCATAATCACTTAAGAAATTAGGGCCAATTTATAGTATAAATTTGGATCAATCACCTGCACAAGATCCAGATCAAGCGAGCTGCAGCAATACAAATCGTGCGGAAGACTGTCCAGTAGGGGGAAGTATAAGAACAGGAACATTTATTGAGTTCCTTGTTCGCATATTCTTCGTATTAGGCCTCTGCCTAGTACATCGTCTATAGAAGCACAAGCTTTATCCTGCAAGAAGGCGATTCTTGATCTTGCCGGTTCCTTTTGATCTAAATCTTCTGAAAGTCGCAACATTCATTCGTCCACTACTTTTGAGATTAATGAAGACTACACTCCATCTTCTCGATGCCTATACTACTTCAATTCCTTTCGCTCCTCCATCGGTGAAGCGAGATCAAGCCTCTTCGTCGGATGAAGTCGATGAATTACAAGGTGAACTCAATGACATGAAGGAGACGGTAAATGATCTAAAGAAGATGATAGCAGAACTGATGAAGAACCAGAATCGATAATCATTTTTGATTATAACAAATAGGGAGAGAGTAGGAAAAGAAGAAAATAATCAGAAGATGAGAGGATGTTCAGATGAAGAAGGTGTAACCACAACAGACGAAGACAGGAAGAAGATAAGTTTGTTTTTTTTGTCTTATTTTGCAACATCTTTGTTTTTTTTTGTTTTCTTTTCTTGTATGTAATTTGTTATATTCAAAAAGGGGGAGATTGTTAAGTCAGAATGACTTTACATATAAATGATTTTGATGTATAATAAATATAGTGAGATCAAAAATAAGAAAAACAAAAGCGATCCTGATTTAATTCGGAGGCAGGCGAAGAAGGCGATCTGAGCGAAGTCCGAAGGCGAAGAAGTTTGAATAAGCAGACAAAGACACGAGGCGAAGTTGCAAGACATCGATCGATCATGGCGAAGTTGATCAAGTCAAACATGAGCGAAGTTTGTCAAAGTAAAAAGTCAACCTGAGACGCAGATGACACAAGACAATAAGCAGACAAAGACACAAATGTAGATCTGACGCCAAAGAAAAGCGTGACGCAGACGCAAAGCTTAAGCGAGACGCAGACGCAGAGCTAAAGCAGAGCCTTGACGCTTGAGAAAAGAAAGCAGAGCCTTGAGAGTCGAGTTCGAGTTGAATTCTGAGAACTCAACTGATTAACTTTCTTTAAAGATTAAAGATTCAAGATTCAAGATTCAAGAATCGAAGCGATTCTGAGCGAAGGCTATAAATACAAGTCGAAGTCGAAGGCTGCAGAGTTAATTATTTTGAGAAAAAAATTACACAAAGTGAAAAAGCAATTAAGTGCGAATTAGTGAGCGCTATCTCATTTGTAACAAAGTGTTCAAATACTTTTACGAAAAGAAAGAGTTATCTGAGATAACTGCGCAGAGGCTAAGTGTGAAAGAATCTTGGTGTAGAGACACGAAGAGGCTCGTGAAAGAATACTTGTAAAGTTTGAAGAGATAGTGAAATCTCGGAAGAAACTCGAGGGTCGGGCGTAGCCACGGTTTGGGGTGAACAGGATAAATCGCTTGTCTACTACTCTCACTCTCTATCTCACTTTTAGTTTCAAAGTTGATCTTTATTTACTATTCATATACTTAGCATTGAAAAGTTTTGATCAATCAGATTAATAAAATTACGTAAAGAATTTTATTTCTAACAAGTAATTTGAAAAGATATTCAAAAAGGGAATACAATTCAACCCCCCTTCTCGTGCATTCTATTATCATTTTATAAGTTTTGTACTAACTTGTGATTCACTTCAGTTAGCCTGAACTTTTAATCTCATATAGGCATATTTAGCATCACATCATACTTTTATCACTTTAACCAATATTCCTCTCATGTGGAACTTTGACCTCTTCCGGTTATAAAAATTTTCGTTTTCATTCAACTCGCTTTATACACTTTATGTCTCAGTATTTAGTTTGATATCACTTCTTTCCTGGAGCAGCCCATACCCATGTATTTACATTCATATCATCTTCAAGGGTTTACAATCACATTATAACATGAATATCATTGTCCATTGTTCCTTCCCCATTCCTAATGGCTCATACACCTTCATTGGCTCATATCGTTATCTGCCATAACAAATCATGTACAATTTCTCATTTCTACACATTCACAACCTTCCGTTTGGCACATTACGCTATGCGATCACTTTTCGCCCTATTTGTATCAACTTAAACACTTTATACATGCTCATGCGACCCAACTAGGGATCAGTTACTACTGTCTGCTTTGATATGACTATAATGCATGTAACTTAACACAAATTTCAGAATGCCCATGTACAATCTTACTTCTGGGCTCTGATACCACCTAATTGTAACACCCCTCTCCCGCGTGACCCGAACCTGACATCGATGGTGATATCCGAGTCCGTGTCCCGCGAGGGTGGCGTGCTACATCACTCAAACGAAACTCATTATAAATTTTTTTAAGGCATTCATACGCGCGAAAATCAGTAGACAATTTGAGCCCACGTTAATTTGTAAACATTTTCAGTTATTACAA
Source organism: Erythroxylum novogranatense (assembly GCA_029891385.1). NCBI lineage: Eukaryota > Viridiplantae > Streptophyta > Magnoliopsida > Malpighiales > Erythroxylaceae > Erythroxylum > Erythroxylum novogranatense. The sequence goes on from CM057230.1 coordinate 5,337,305, forward strand.
ACATTCAATAATAATTTAACGTAGGCATTTAATGTACACAAATCCACAACCAAAATGGGCCCACTGTAAATACAAAGCATTATTTTACAGAGATTGTGAAATACAATTTTATGAGACAATAATGCAGACGCGAACTAATCCCGACCCCTATCTTTCCCTGGCATGCAATAGGCATACTCCCGTGTTTAACGGAGTACTCTTCAAGGCCTGAAAAATAATTACAAATTTTGGGTGAGTTTTGCGAACTCAGTGAGGAACCATCATCGATGGTTCGCCATATTCATGCATCACTCAAGTAAATTACAGAGCATATACAATAACACGTTCAGAAGAAGCAAATCACAATTGTATAATGCACTCTTGCCTTTTCTCATTTACTGCATTCAATCAAAATGTGTATGCAATGCATATGTGGCACTTTCCCATTTTATTATAGTGTTGTGACCGAGCGCTTAAACAGTAAACAGTAGGCAGTAGACGCGTCTAGGGAGTAGGAGAGCCCTTTGGGTATGTACTATCTCCTTTCGAGCTCGAGTCTCTTTTTCAGTATCAGTGGCGACTCTGGTCACAACTATTATTATCCGTTCATGTATTTGTGTATGAAATACAATATGCCCAATATATCACAGTCACTATATAAGCGATCACATCACATAGAGAGGCAATGAATGAAACACGATGTGATGCATCACAAGAGAGGCAATGATGAAACCTGATAATAGTAAGTAATTTGACAATCAGCACATAAAGGGCACTTTTATGTCAAATCTCACAATTCATCAGACCATCCGTGTCCAGAGCCTAGTCATAAACAAACACAATCACTAATCCCACCATTATTCCCCACATTAGACATATAATAATTGAAAGAACCATCTAGGTTACTCACCTATTACTTCCGAGCTAATACTTGGAAGTCCCAGCAATGTCGATAGGTTGACGTTCCAAACGAGCCTCTATAACAGTGCAATTGCATACACATTACCGAATGTATAGGCAGAACTATTTAAAGATGCACATGTATCAATGAAAATGTGTACAATGCATGTTCGTGACATTCCCGATATCATTCCATAAATCACACTGTAAAAATGTTCCCCTATGTCCAAAGAAACCATAGATACTAAAATCGCTTAATTCGGACGTCAAAAGGTCCAAAAATCGTTACCCGATCCCCTCACTTTAACCTAATTTCCGTCAATTTTGCCTTTAAAATTTCCACTTTTACATAGAAATGAAATTAAATGATTCACGAATCCGATGCCTCGAGAATCAGGTTAATCGGAGGTCGGATGGACAAGTTACATGTCCTAGTCGACTAGGCGGAGGATCCTAAGTCGACTTACCCTCCTATGCATGTGTAAGTCGACTTACCTGAGACTACAAGTCGACTTACACTACTGTGCATGTGTTAGTCGACTTATCCAAGTCGACTTACACTACTACAATGACAGATCTGCACAACTTTCTCTGACATACCAACTTCCATAGGTCATAACTCCTTACTCCAAACTTCAAATTGGACAAAATTAGTATATAGGTCATAGAGAAAAGAGAGCGCTACAATTTTCATGAAGGACACAAAAACTAATTTCACTTCTAAGGGTGTCAAAAATATACTCAAATTTACTGCCTTCACAATGCCTCTCAAAACAGTGCAACATTTTGTAAAATTCATAACTTCACATTCCCTTTGCTAAAAATTACAAGATTTATGCCAAATGAAAGATCAGAATGTGATCTATAACTTTCATTAACAACATGAAATCAGATTCAATTGCTAAGTAGGTCAAACAATTCAATGAATGATTCTGCCCACTAAACCACCTGAACTGAACAGAAATTTTCTAAAAAGCATAACTCCTTGTAAAAATGTCAAAAAATTGTATACTTTATACCCATGAAAAGATCAAACAGAATACTACACTTCTCATGAAGGGCTTAACAGCCAATTCCATTTCTAACAAACTCAAAACTGTCATGCAATTGGCTGCCCTAATCACTAGTAAATGACCTAACTTAAGTCCAATCTTTGAAAATTCATAACTCCCATTTCTGATATCCAAAAATAGTATAGTATATCTCATTTTCAAGATAATTTCTTTATATACAACTTTCCAGAAGATTACTTGAGACAATTCAAATCACATAACTCTCTAAATTTGCTTCCAATCACAATACTCACAAACCCACACTTATGGCTAGGTTTCACCAAAATGCACATAACCGGTCAATAGTCAACAATTCATAACTCTCAACATACATATCAAAAAATTTCAAAATCAGTGGAAATGGAAATTTAACACAATAGGCTTCAACTTTCATTAAGACCATTTTCACCAATTCCTCCTAAATCAATCTAGAAAAATCATCAAAATTTCAGGTCATCTAGTTCGGATACTGTTCACACAGCCAGTATAGTTCACTTTCAAGGCAGAAATTCAACCTCTTCAGTTATAATTAGACAACACTTATTTCACAATAAATTGAAGCCAAACATCTAAAGTTTAATTTAGCACAAACCTCACCTCATTTGCTTAACCACACAATTAGTTATAGTAAAAACATTAAACCATATACAAATGACAATTTCCAGCTTTGCTACTCAATTCAATTCCTTTCATTCCCATGTCAATTCTACTTCAATTAGCACTCAATTTACCCACTTATTCAACCTGACTTTCATCAAACACTTCAGTTTAACATAAACCCTCAAAATTGCAGCATCCATACTCAATCAATTTCCTTTGAATATTAGTCATCTAACATTGCTAGAATCACTTCAACATACACAATTTACACACTAATCATATTCAATCTCATTAACTCTTACCCAAGCATAAGCTTATACCCAATCAATCAAACCATAGGTTTCATGAAATTAGTGCATCATAGATCATAATTAATGCACCAAAATTCCCAATTAATGCATCTAACCTCTACTACTTCAAAAGCATAATTAAAATCTTACCAAATCAAGCTTTTCAACTCTTAACTTCTTCACCTAACATCAACTTCTCCACTTCACTCCACATGTACAATCACCATCATAATAAGGAAGTAGGAGGTTTAAACTTGTAAGGAAAACACCCAAGGTTGAAGGAAAGTAGCAATTTAAGCCAAAGTTGAAGGAGAGACCAAAGAAGAAGATGAAGTTTCAGTTGGAGAAGGAAATAACCAAGCAAAATGTATCTTTTCATTCATTCACTAAGGAACCACCGAGAATACTAGCAACCATTAAATGAAAGTGATATGTGTCAATTTGACACTAGTCCAAGGTAAAGAAGAAAAGGACAAAACTAATTAATGGTCTTTGATAAAAATAATCCAAATAAAAAAATCAAATTGTCAAACCATTTTTAAGGGTCCCAATTTCGGTTCCCACATAATACACCAAATAGTCCAGTACCATTGGACAAAAATTTTCGATACCGAAAATCAACCGGTTAGCCACTTGGCGGTTTCTCCGGTCAGGAAATTTTTCCGAAAAATTCCTGAAAAATTCATAAAATTATTTTTAAATATAAAACACACAAAGAATTACTCGAAATAATTTTTCAAATACAATTATCATGTAACTCACAACCACATTTCATTTAAGCACAAATACCGGGAAATATCATGAACGTATGTACAGTTAGTTTTCATGTGCACCAATTCCACTATTCACAAATACCGGCATGCAAGAATATGGCAACACAATACTAAACACTCTCGGCCCTTTTCAAATTACTATTTTACCTTTCCTATTGGGGGTGGGATGTTACACTTTGGGTTGCCTTTTCGATTTAGGAAGACGGGAGGACCCGACAAACTGCTTGATCTTTACCATTGCTGCACAATTATAGAAGCATGAAAGAAATCGAAACTAGTACTTGTGAATACAGCAGATAGTTAAACTACGAAGAGTTAACCACGAGGCGATTTCCTCTTAGCCTCTAATTGAGGAGGGGATCGATTAAAAGGCATCGGTGATGCCCTCCACGATACCCCGTAGCAGAGGCGGTCAAAGAATACCGACAAAGGCGCCTTGATCCTATCGATCACTTCCCATTCCTCCCTAGAAAGGTGTAGATCGGCTGTTGTGCCCGGGTCCCGAATCTCATCCCGAGGTGGCCTCTCGGGGACGTCGGGTAAGGGCGCGCGGAGGAAGAAATCGAAAACATGCAAAATACAGAGAAACAGCAGCATGGAGGAGGAGGCCTCGCCATGGCAGCAGTTGCTTGTGGCGGCGCCTCATGACAAGGTTCACATGACCAAACTTGGCCTCGCCGCGGTGAACTCGGGGGTGCACGCCTCGGCGAAGGGCCAGCTTCATGCCGCGGTGAACACCTATGGGCTACGCCGCGACAAAAGATTAGCTCGTCGCGGCGAGCTCCCCAATTTTTGGACTCGTTCCTTAACATCTATGCAAAACTCAAATCACAACACATACATTCTCATTCACACAATTAACACAATTCATGCTTAATAACATCAATTAGAAAAATTGGGGGCCCAACATCGGCAATATCATTCCATTGCTTGGCCAGGGGATACCTCCACAGCCAGGATTCAAAGGTGGATCCTAGGGGCCTTACAAAGAAGTATTTCGTCTTTCACGCTTTGATTGATCCTGCTGTTCTAGCAGGACGATATCTCGCATCCCTATACTAGAGATGAGGGATCCCGGCCCGGACGGTTAAGCTCTGGTTCATTCTTAAAAAATGACGCAGGACACCAACTGATGGTGGACACCCGAAATGATGGCACAGTAAAGTGAGACCGTTGATGAACCTCCAACCATTTGGGGGAATCTGACTCGGCCTTAATTGATAGACGCGCCATACCTCATCGATGATCGGGGCGTATGGAAGCTTCATACCACCGACCGAGAAAAAGCTCTCTATCACAGTAAAATAGTCGTCCCCACTTCTACGAATCCTTTCGCTCTTGCCAGCCAGCCTAGGTCCCCAAGACGAAGGGATATTATTCTTAATAATCGACCGGTTCAGCTCCCTTTCGGTCATCGTAGAAGGGTTGCTCGGTGGCGTTTCAACAATTTGCCCATCCTTCCAGGCACTCGCTCCGATTTCCTCATCCTCCCTTGACTTCGACGTTTCATTTTCGCCGGCTTCCGACACCTCCATCGTTTTCGCCACTATCTCCAGCGACTCAACAACTTGTAAAGCTCTCTCGGCGGCCAGTTCCTGTTGGAGCTCCCTCAGAACCGTACTTACTTCCCCGCTAAGACTCGGGGATGCCTGTGGCGAAGGCTGACGAGGAGGCGATGAAGAAGGAGAGGGGGAGCTAGTTTCATTCCTAAGTCTAAGTTCGTCTCTAGGGCTAGTCGACGACATGGTTACTGAAAATCAAACTTACAGAACAAAGAAAGGAAGAATGACGTACCTAGTTTAGAGACTGGAGTTGGGGATTTGGATGACGGTGAAAAAGGAAATTTCGATGACTGCGAACAAAGAGATGAAGAAGAGAGGAAGCAAAGATTGAAGAATCGAACATGCAGAAAATGAAGAAGTGTGTCAATTCCGAGCATTTATAACAAGATACTGAGCGGGCGTACTGATGGAACTTAGACACGCGGCAAAATCTGAGCCTTGCAAATTAGGGTTATCAGTTACCCATAGCGGTAGCGGCAGATTGAAAGGGCGTATGTGACAATTTGTACATGATTACAAAAGCGTTTAGTTTTAAATTTTGAAAACCTGTCAGAGGACACGTGCCGTTAGTAATGATTAAACCAAATGCCTTCATGCGCTAGGCGTCGACGTTCAACCGACCGATCCTGGCACAAGTTGTCATGCACTAAGCATTGATGTCCGACCGATCGGGCCTATCATAAGCTGTCCTACAGACAAGTTGCATGATCCTTATGTACTCCTTCGACCCTTCTCCTTAGTCAGACTCGAGGAGTAGGAGGGCTTATGGTTAGGTCGGTCGTCTGAAGCCCTGACCCAGGACTCGAGAAGCACGTGGGCGATCGGCCCATCCGCGAGGATTGACCTAATTCCTATAGGTATTAGCCATATAAATTCATTACCTCATCATGAAAAATGTACGATTTTCAAGAACCCTATTTTCTTTATTCGGCCACCAAAACTCTCGAGAGGTGACTTGGCGTCGGAGAGCCTAGGAAATCAACCCCGGGCGAGCCTTTATTGTTTTACAGGTATCTTTGAACCAGAATCAGTCAATCTCATGGATCAAGCGGCGACCTTGACCCCAAAAATTGACAGAACCAACTACTTATTCCATAACCGCTGTACACAAACAAGGAAGCAGAGTACCTATAGCAAATTAGCAATCGACGATAGTTGAATTTAAAGGAAAGAATCACATGTGAGAGTATGGTGAAAGAACACCTAGGATTGTTGGAAGCATATGCAATAATACGATGTGGTTCTGCCGAATTTTGGCTGAACTGTACGTTGTCGTTCTGCTCCATGAGTCTGTTGTTTTCTGTGATGAGTCCGACTTGAAGATACCTGCAAAACAAGGAAGGCACGTCGGGAGTTGTGTCCCGATTAGCCCCTCCGACGCTCAAGTAAGTCTTTTTATGAAGGTGAGGTTAATCAATGCAGAGAAAACAACTAGGTTATGATTTCGTACCTCAATTATGGGAGAATTATACCTTATATATGGTTTTGCAGTTAGGTTTAGGTCTTTACGTGTTTGCATGGGAGACTTCCTTCAACGGATGGGCCAAGGAGGGCATGGGCCTAGGCATAAAACTGATCTTCTGAAGAGTGGACCGATTGGCCCACGAGTCGTTTCGACTGGATCCGGGCCCGACACGGCCGACCCGACCATAAGCCCCCTACTCCTAGAGCCTGAGCGTAGAGAAGGGTCGGAGGAGTATGTAGAGGTTTCATAGCTCGTACATAGAACGACTTGTGATTAGGCGTCGGTTGAGCATTGAGATATAGCTAAATGCGTGGGTTGACTAAATGGAGTAGTCGATCGGTCGGGCATTGTTGTTGTAGCCCGGTCATGGGACAGCCTGGATAGTTTCGATCGGTCGGGTGCCGACTAGTTGAGGGTGACCGCTTCGTCTTTGGGGTCGATCGGTTTGAGTGCTATTGGTCAACCTCGGCACTTATTCTTGACGGCTCGCCCTAAGCGGTCGGGTGGTCATCATTAAGCGAGTCGTGGAAGTCTTGAAGTATTTATTATTTGACGGCGCGTCTTTATCGTGACTTTTCAAAATCTGAAGCGTATCATCTTTATGCTATTATTGCTTGTTGTCCGTCGATCCTTTTAAGCTATTCGCGCCTTCCGGATTTCGATTAACCCTAATTTATCTCCGCTCAGATCGTGTCGTGTGTCCAGGAGTAGCTCGGATTTTCTCCACACGTCGAGTTTTGGCTGGATCGCAATTCGAACGTTTTCTCTAAAATGTTCGAAATTGACGGATGGTTTGCTTTTCTTCACGCTCATTTCATTCTTCTTTGTCCTCTTGCTTTCCTCTGCTCTTTCTTATTCTCAGTTCCCAGAAGTTGTCTTCGACGTTGCTCAAATTTCTGATCTCTTACCACTAAATAGGTACGTCCCTCTCCCTCATTTTCCTCTTCTAAATTTCCTCTTAGAGAGCATGTAGTCTCTAGGTTCTCGGGTGGGGTTTCTCGAGGATTGTGTTGAAGAGAGGTCGTCGGAAGTTATGGCTGAGGTGACGGCAATGTCAAGGTTGGGGGATGTTGAAGAGATTATGACAAGGGAGCAGAGAGATGGGCTAGTAGTAAAGGAATTACCCAAAGGCAAATCGAAGATGTCTGCGGTGGAGTTGAGTGGGTAGATTGGTAGGAACGGTATCCCTCGGTCCTGGGAGCCTAGGCTGGACTCGAGGGATGAAAGGATCGACAGCAACACAAGTGGGTGGATTGCTGTCTCTGAGTATTTCTTCTCGGTCGGGGGCTTGAGACTACCGTACGTGCTGATCGTGGATGAAGTGTGCGCTGACTATCAATTAAGGCCGAGTCAGATTCCTCCGAATGGGTGGAGGTTCATTAATGGACTTGTGTTGCTGTGCCACCAATTCGGCTATCCGCCCTCGGTTAATATCTTGCGCCACTTCTTAATAATGAGCGAGTCAGAGCTCGGGGTGGGATCCTTCCACGATGTATAAGGATGTCGGTATCGCCCGGTAGGGATGTCAGCAAAATTACGGTTGTGAGCGAAATATTTCTTTGTGAAGCCTCGGGTTCTTCCTCGAGTCGGTAGTGGAGGTATCCCCTAGAAGCGATGGAATGACTCGTCAAGTCTATTCCTTTCTAGGGAGGCGGGAGGTGGTCGGTAGTATAAAGGAGCTTGGCGATATAACCGCTCGGCTTATTTGGGATAAGCGGGGGCCTCGGCCAACTCTCTTGATTGACCCCCATGCAAGTTGGCGGGCTAGGAGAGAAGCGCCCACTTTGGTTGACCCTCATGGTTGATTTATTTCCACTTACTTGTAGGTTTTGGTTCGATTTCTAACACCTTTCTTTGTTTGTCTGATCATGGTCAAGGTTAATGCTTTCCGGCCCTCCAAGTCCGCCAATGGTAAGCACCAGTCAGGGGCCTTTGGGAGTCAGAGGTCAGGGAGATAGAGGGGAGGCCAGTTCGATTGTTGTTCGACCAATTGCTTTAGGGCGCGGTGTGTTCCTCCATCGTCTACGAGCCGTCGTGCTTTTCTTGTGGTCGTCACTTTGGTGAGTACTGGTTGTGATCGAGGAGGAGGAGGAGGAGGTTGAGCGACCTCTAAAAGAGGAGAAGGGGTTCGGTGGTCGCCGAGCCTCCTCAAATGTCAGCCAGACCTTCTTGCCCCTTGGACCGAAGCAAGGGGAAAGAGAAAGTGGAAGATCGTGCTGCCCCGTCTGCCCAGGGTAAAGGGAAAAAGCCGGCGGGAAGTGCTGACAAGTGGGAGCCGGCGATTAACCTCGAGAAGACTGCCTTGATCGTCGATGCCGAAGTGGCTCTTCATCTTGCTAAGAAGGTTATTCCTCCTTCAGACGAGGAGCGCTTTGACGCGTTAAGTCTTGAGGAGCTGATGAGCCGCGTCATCCGCAATTCCATGAGGGATGTGGCTCTCACTTTGTTCACGCATCAGCGAATCGAGCTGTTGAATCGGGAGGTCAATTCCCTCCTAGAAGCGGTGAGCGGTTTGGCTGAGCTCTCGAGAGGTCGAGAGGAAGGAGACTTCTCCGGGCTCAACTCTCTTCCTTGGAGGAGGACAAGAAACTACGGGAGGAGGGCGCGGCGTCGAGAGCCCGGCTCGCTTGGGAGAGGAGGAGAGGAGCTCCTTGAAGGCTCGGCTCACCGGGAGGAGGTCGAAAGGGTAAGGGCAATGGCGGTAGGAACAATTTGTCCAGGAGTATAGGCGTTCGAGGGCTGCTTGAGTCGGAGAAGAGTGCTTAGGAGAAATCTCTCGGGATCATGCCCAAACCGAGGATCGTTGAGGAGGTGCGAGCCTCCGTGAAGGAACAAAGGTCGAGGCGATCATGCGGTGGCGAGGCGGTTCTTCTGGGAGGAGTGCTTGGAGTTCTCTGTGACTGGCCTCGTGATCTTGAAGAATTGCTATAACGCCTGCGTTCTGAGGGTCGACGGTCCTTCGTTTGAGAGGTTTGCCCGGCCGTTGCTTCCTACCGCCTTGGCCTTTCTCTGGAGGAAATGCGGAGAGAGCCATGGAGGGCCGGGGGCGATCCGATTGAGGCTGGACCTTAGCTCGCTTGAGGAGGGCGAGCTTCCTCGTGAGGTACTCCTCGGCCGCTCCTTGGATCTGCTCCGCTTGACTTTTCCGCCCGCTCGAGGTTCCCACAGGCATCCGCCCACTTCCCTTCAGTAGACTTTTGAGGCTCACTGGTCGAGCTTGTGACCAGGGCAAATTTATATTAATGAAACTTTCCTTTTGCCGTTTTTCGATATCTTTTTCGTATTTATGCTCTTTACTTTCGATGTATGTTGAGTTTTGATGAAGTTGCTCATAGTCGATCGGCTTCGAGGTCGTCTTATAGTAGAGTCCGAACCGAGGTCCCAAGGATCTCATCTTGGCGACCGATCGACCCTTGATCGATTTGTGTCGATCTTGGCGAGGTCCCAAGAGCCTTGTCTTGGCGACCTGACCGACCGTAGTCGGTCAATGGAGATGCCGAGCGATGGCGAGCAAGGTACCAAGGATCTTGTCTTGGTGACCCGACCGACCGTAGTCGATTATGGAATCCGGCGATAGCGGCGAGGTCCCGAGGATCTTATCTTGGCGATCCGACCGGCCGTAGTCAATCTATGAAGATCTTAAGTGATGGCGGCGAGGTCCCGAGGATCTTGTCTTGGCGACCGACCATTGTAGTCGATCTATGGAATCTCGGCGATGGCGGCGAGGTCCCGAGGATCTTGTCTTGGCGACCGTGACCAAGCGTAGTCGATCTATGGAATTCGAGCAAGGTCCCGAGGATCTTGTCTTGCGACCGACCAAGCCGTAGTCGATCTATGGAATTCGAGTAAAGTCCCAAGGATCTTGTTTTGGCGACCCGACCGGCCGTAGTCGGTCTATGGAATTCGGCGAGATCCGAGGATCTTGTCTTGGCGACCCGACCGATCGTAGTCGGTCTATGGAATTCGGCGAGGTCCCAAGGATCTTGTCTTGACGACCCGACCCATTGTAGTCAATCTATGGAATGCGGCGATGGCGAATGAGGTCCCGAGGATCTTGTCTTGGCGACCCGACCGGCCGTAGTCGATCTATGGAATCTTGGGCAATGGTTGATTGGATTTTTACTCTTTGTCACATCTGATGGAGCTTTTATTGCGAAATCTGAAAACCCTTTATTGATGATAATGAGGGTGTGGTAGTTAAAAACCTATCTGGCGGGGACAAAAAAGGTTCCCATGTATACAAAAGCGGTAATAAGTAAAGATTAACAAGTAGAACTTTTCTATTGGTAAGCGCCTTCAAATTTCGAGAGTTTTAAGGTCTTGGTAGAACCTTCCCTTCGCATCGCGTGGGGCGTAAGAACCATGCCCGACTTGCTTAATCACCCACAGGGTCCTTCCCGCGTCTGTCAGAAGCTTTTCGGGATGCTTCGGCCGCCTCGGCCTTTCGCGAGACGTGCCGCCTATCTTTACCTTTCGGCTTTACCATACATTGTAGAATTTGGTCGTTTTTGCTGATCGCTTCCGATCTAGCGGTACTCTTTCCTATCCTCCTAAGGAGAGCGAGTTCCGCTCTGCGAGCTTCATCATTCGCTCTTATTCATGGCCGACACCCTTTGATTATCTGATGCCATTTACTGGAACCGGGCTTACGCTTGAAGGTCATTATGAGCGGTGTTTCCGCTTGTGGCTCAGTTCGGTATGGTTCTGTATGCCCATGACACTTCATCTAGTTCTTCCTTTGGTCTTTCGGCCATCTGGCGCTTCTTGAGAGCATTCATTATCTTTTTATTGGTGTTTTCATGAGATCGTTGCTTTGGGGATGGGCTCAAAGTCATTTGTAACTTGATCTTTAGTCGGTCGCGAAATCTACGAACTTGTCGTTGTCGAGCTGCGACCGTTATCCGTAACTAACACCATAGGCATCCGAAGCGGGTAAGTATATTCTTCGTCACAAAGTTTTCTACTATACCTTTCGAAAATTGTGGCGGCCAGCTTAAACTACGCCCGTTTGGTGAAGTATTCCCAAGACCTTATCAAAAACTTCTTACGCTCGGGATCGAGAGGAAGGGCCCGATATATCCATTCCCCATTGAAGCGAGCGGGATAGGATGGCTCTGATTTTCATCCTCTCGGTGAGGCTAGTGAAGCAGTTGTTGTTTCTCTGGCGGGCCTCGCATCGGTCGACTTTCTCTGGCGGTCTCTTCTCGTTATTAATTAGTAGTACCCTTATGCGATCAATCGAGTCAACATTACGCCTCTACATGATTTTGCACATCTCTTCATGGACCGTGTAACACCCAAATACCCCAGGAGGATATGTGGATGCCACCAATCTGATCTGATCAAATCAAAGCGTTTCACGCATGCATTTTAAAAACTAAACACACATATAATACATCTCGGACTTTCGAAACAAATCCAAAAGAATATATACGAGCCCGAACAAACTAAACAAAATACATTTTAGCATGACCTGGCTTCGGACTCTTTTGGCCCTGCGGTTGACTTGTCGATCCTTAATCTCTTTGCTCTCTGTACTGCGAGGCAAATCCACCGTCTTAAGCTTATAGCTTAGTGAGTAATCATTATCTAATTTAACCAATTTCTTTTCTGATAACAATATAGCATGCATTCGGAGATTAATACTCGGGCAAAATGCGCCGTAATAGATGTTATCATTAACGAGACAAAACAAATCAAAAGTTCATAAAATAGAAGTGGGTAGCAGGACTTATCGGAAGGCAAAGTCTCGACCTTTGAAGTGTTCATATCGAAGACAACGAAGTGTCACGAAGACGAAGTCTCGACACGAAGTGTCCATATCGAAGACACGAAGTGTCACGGAAGGCGAAGTCTCGACAGAAGTGTCACGAAGCTTCTGAGACCCTTAGGCGTACTGTTACCTGACTCGGACTAACGGTTGTAAACCAAAACAAAGTCATTACGATAATTCATGTGCAAAGCAAGTAGCACTTCAATGATATAAACATCAAATGACGCCTCGAACAATCATTGTAGAAATTGAGACACAAACGATATCACAATCATCAATCAATACCGGTCGTATAGAAACCAATTAACGATTACACATCACAATCAAGTTACTTGATAAACAAATCAAAGTGAGACCATCCGGGTCTATTACAAATTCTTGTCTAAATTACTTACCGATATTCTTGACACGGGCCGAATTTATAACTTCTTGTCGAATTACTTACTGAAATTATTGACATTCTTGAAAGTCGATTCTTGACCTTAAATCGCATACTTACTATTTATTGCCTCGAAGTCCCGGCAATATCTGGCAGTGGTCGTTCCTCTATAATAAGGAACACATATACAAATTATTATTGTGCATACTTAATGTATGCTAAATGAATATGATGCATGTTCATGCAAATTTCCGGGATTCTTCAAAAATTCGTATTACTATTCACAAATCGTATTCTTCATTCCTGAAATAAGTGCTGGTCTTGTTCATAAATCGTCGTTCACTATGCACTATTCACTATTCACTATTACTATTTACTATTTACTATTCAAACCTTTGTTCACACAACATTCTTGACCTTGTTCGTCGTCTCTACCTTACAACAATCACGTTCATTACATTTTTTCTTTCTTTCTTTTTCCTCTCGATTCTTCTCGATTTTTTCAACATCATCAACTTAACAACTAACCTCTTACGCTTGATCTAACCTATCGAATCATCAAAAGCGCAAGCATGATAGATCTAAAAATTTCCTTCCTCTTTTCTTATCCTCCGTAAAATCATCTAACGGATCATATATACTATATGTCTCGACCAACCTAGAAAAGATTCGTGATCTAAAGGACTAACCTCGTTATTTCTTTGCGAAAAGCGGATCGATCGACAGAGCGGTGATGAAGAGCATCGATTAGTGAGCAAATGAAGCTGAATTACATAGAGTTATACAGTTACATCTAACCCTTATATAAATCGACCACTTATTCAATTTTACTATTGGCTTCTTGTGGGATGAATAGTGACAAGCACACTTATGATTGCGGAATCAACTAATTCCCGAAGTTCGAGACAACTTCAAAATTTACCAAAATTCCGTCATAAAATATGGCGCCAAATAATTATTCAAAAATACTCCATCGTCACCAATAATTTCTAAAATCATTGAAGTCTCCAAAATTACTAAAATTATCTTAATATTGTCCGAATCAATCCGAAATTTCATTTTACCAATGTGCGGAAATATCATGAATCGTGCCAAAATATCAAAGAGACAGAACATAAATCGGACTAAATTTGTTTAATATGCTAACCCCTAATTTGGGGTGTTACACTTGACCATTACTGCTAAACTTCTTCATTCAAGCATCGAGCGGTGGCGATCGTAAAACCGTTTGTATAGAGTGTCGTTAATAGCAGTGTACTACTCATTGCCTTTATTCTTAGTTTCTTGGCCTCAAATGGCGTCTTAGGTTGTTTTCCTCAAAAGGTATTGTGTGATCGATTCCATCAACTCGATCATTGGTACTACGTCGAGAGCTTCTTTGGCTTTTTGAATGCTAAATTTGGTCTAGTCGTTCGACTAGAACATTATTCATGGCATCGTGATCGGAAGCTATTTTGGAGAGCGCATCCACTTTAGCATTTGAGCTCGTTTATATACATTGATCAGTCTTGTTGAAATTGCTCGACTCTACTTTCTGACTCAATCTTGATCATGTTGTTCCCTTGGCCTCATCTTGCCGGTGACTTGGCCGACCACCAGCTTGCTATCATTTATATATCTTTAGATGCCTTATCTCCATTTCCTTAGCAGGATTGGAGCCGGTTATTGAGCAAGTGATGAACTCTCATGACTTTCATTCCTTCCTTGGGTAAGTTGCATCACCTCGAAAGTATCTTTTGTGGCCATTTCTTGGTGTGATGGTTGAAGAAAAGTAGCTGAAATCCTCAAGCGGTGATATAGCGGAGGTAGACTATTGAGTATCGTCGAGCTCCTCTTAAAGGTCGTCTGAAAACCTTACGTTGGATGGCATCGGCTGCGGTCTGATTCATCATCATTGGAAGTGTTGTAAATAATCAGAAGTCGGTCTTGTCAATGTATTTTTGAGCGTTGGTATTTTGGTTCAGTCTTGGGAGGCTATCAAAATTTCGGAGTGAAGAGTATTTGTATTGTGATGTCGGACGATCTGGACGGAGCTTCATATTGCGTTAATCCGATCGTCGCGATTTTTCTAAGTTTTGATGCGGTGGCGATCGGTCGTCATCTTTGATGCATCGCGTGACTTAGAAGCGGATAAATTTAGATTATCTTTGGTGAGATTACAAAATCTGGCGGATCGATAGATCGATCGACTTCCTCAATCTGTTTCTGGTGAGGGAGGTGTGCCTGAACGAAGAGGATCTGCATCCGTCGGTCTTGGGAGATTTGGTGCATATTGAGTATAAGCGTTATCCTCTAAGCGACACTCTATCTTCATTCAAATCACGAGGTTGTTCTTGATCGTTAGGATCGAGGATTAGTCACGGAAAACATGTAGTGCGGTGGCGAGTTGCGGTGGCTATGAGCCGTCGTTCGTCGTCGAGGCCAATGGCGGTATATCGAGGTTCATCATGCCTTTGATTGATCTGTGTGTTTACGGATGTGGTGCTGGGAAGTTGGTACGCGGTGGTATGCGATTGATTCTTTGGATTTTATTTGGTATGCGTTCTTAGATTCTGCTCGTGAGTCTGTTGTTTTACGTGATGAGTCAAGCGTGAAGATCGCAAGCAAGGAAGACAGCGTCGGGGTTGTGTCGATTAGCCTCCGGCCTTCGAAGTAAATCTTTTTGAAAGTGAGGTTGATCGTCTGGAAAACAATTGGGTTATGATTTCATCGCCGATTATGGGAGAATTATCATATATATGATTTTGCGATTAGGTTTAGGTGCTTTCGTGTTTGCGTGGGAGGCTTAGCCTACGGATGGTAGGAGGCGTGATGCAAGCGTAAAGCGATCTTACAAAAGTGAATAGATCGAACTACGGGTCGTTTATTTGGATCCGAGCCACGGCATGGTGGCCGATCACGATGAATTCAGGATCCTATTCATGTGGTGTGTGCCTTGTCAAAAGTTTCCTTCGAGACTCATTTTATTAACAAGATCCAGCAATTAAAAGGATCTATGTTTAAAACGACCAATCAATTAGCTATAAAACGTAGATGAACACAAGGATCTATCTTTAACATCCCAAGTTATCGAATATCGAGTTACCATAGTACACCTACAAGGAAACAGAGTAACTTCGGGAATCAATAATGGATGTACTTAAAGAAACGAAGACCGAAAGCATCATTATTCGAAAGGGCTGGGATTGTTGGACGCATATGCAAGAATGTGGTCCTGTTCGAAAGGAGCATCTCTCTTGGGTTCATGGATATCAAGCTTCAAACCAGCACCCTCTTTTGTTTTGTCCAGCACAATAATATTCCTGTGCAGTAACATTGCTGAAGTGACCCATAAAGGTTTACCCACACACTGGAAACAGGAATGAGGTGTACCTGCGTAAACTTCGTTGAGACCACTGTTTCCTGCGTGATTTCATAATTCAATCAAACTTTTCTGAACTTACCGGTTACCGGCTAGCTCATTTCCTCGATTTTTGTTGTACTTTGTTGTACAATATTAATTTTCCGCATATTCACCACAGTAAACAATACACAAGGACCTGAAGACGACTTGGACAACGATCTTGAAGTCGACATGCCAACTCCAATAATTAATGCCATCCCCAAATCACGTTCAGTCAGATGTTGCTGTCCTGGGTGATGAGACCGTTTGTTTTGTCCTGAGTTGAGCTGTTTTGACGCAGGAAAACAGTGATAGATATTTTTCTTACAAGTGATAACAATTAATTATATTTTATCAATTTTAAATAATTTATTAATTAAATTATGTAATTTGATTTAGACAAAAATAAAAGAAGAGATTTTTCTGATAGAGCTATGGTAGAACAGCATACACTTGCTCATAAGTACCAAGCAACATTTGTTGATGCTTTGCTAACATTACAGGGGAAATATGATCTATGTGAAGACACAATACTTGGACTCCATTGGGTAAATATAAACAACTTCTCGTTTTTAGTTTTGAATGTTGTAATTAGCTGCTACGTGGACCTGTACTCTGGTTTGTGCTGGATATGATCAGTGCAGGAATGGACAACAGCAGTCTCTGCAGAGTGGCCAATGGCTGAGCTAATCAGGAACCCAAGAGTGCAACATGTTGGTTTATTCCCATGTTGGAAAGAAGAGAGGGAGGGGGGTGGTTCATCAACTATAAATAAACCCCCTCCCCCCTCCATTTAATCCATCCAAAACCAAAACAATTTATTAACTCTTAGTAAGAGTGGTAAATTTTGGTGAGTAAAATTTTGGGGGTGTATTGGGGTAGGGGTTGAGAGTGTGTGAAAACACTAGTGAGTTGAGTGTTGAGTGTAAGCAACATAAGTGTTGTTTTCTCACAATAAAAAGGGTGTGTAATAGCTAGGAGGCGTAAGCGCTTGATTTGGTAGAACTTAGTTATCAAATTTTGTGTTGTTTTATTGGCGTTTTTTCGTTGCGTGGAAATAGTTTAATTTCTAACAATTGGTATCAAGCAGGAAAAGTTAGTATCTTACTGTAGTAAATCGCGATAGTGGATCTTCTACGTAAGAAAACCTTCTTGGTGGTGTTGAAGCTTGGAGTTAGTATCTTTCTGCGATTCCACGAGTGGATCCTCTGCGTCGAAAACTTGCTTTAGGTTGTGTAACTTACATGCAGGAGGCCAGAGTTTTAAGTGGGATAGTTTGTGACCCTCCGTCGCTTTCACGAGATTTTCGTAGAATGGTAACATTTTGTCAGGAGTCATTTGACGATCTTTCGCAGGTATTAAGGATCGGTTCAACTTATTTGGTTGTCGGCCTCGGAAGAAACTAGAAGTCGATGGGAGTAATGGCACAGGATAATATCTCAACAAAATCGATAAGTTCGATGGCGCAGATTTGAATCTTGGAAGATGCATATAGAGGATTATTTGTATCGGAAGAACCGGTTTCTACGCTCTTTGGAAAGAAGCGGAAAACATGTCGGAAGAAGAATGGGTTATTCTTTGCGGGCGGCCCTGGGGCAATCGAATGACCTTATCACGGAATATAGCCTTTAATGTGTTAAAGGCAAAAATCCAAAGCCTTATGGAGGAACTAGCGAATTATTATGAAAAACCTTGACGATAAACAAAGTACATTTGATCGGCGTTTGTTGAACTTGAAGATGGCGGAAGGCACCTCTGTAGATCATCATATCAATGAACTCAATGAAGTCTTGAATTAGTTGAGTCGGTGAATATTGATCTTGATGATGAAATCTGAACTTTAATACTTTTATCATCCCTAGGAGAGTTGAGTCTTCTGATTACGTCGGTGAGTAACTTCGATAGGAACCAACGAGTTGAAGTTGAGGATGTTAGTGGCACGATTATTATGAGAAGCTTCGAAGAAAAGAAGTAGGTGAAACCTCATCCTCCTCGCCGCTGCTGCGAGAATCAAAGGAAGAAGTAAAGGAAGTGAAAAACTAGATCTGAAGTGATAGATCAAAGAGCGGGAGGTCGAGTCACGGAATCCGTTACTTCCCAAACTTCGAAAAATATTGAGTGTTGGAATTGTGGAAAGTTTGAGCCTTCTGAAATCAATGCGAAGCAGTTGAAGCGAGTCAAACAATCGGGAGGCAAATATAGCTTCCACCTCGGTGATGATGATGCCTTGATATGTGCCTTAGAAAACAAGCGAAGGCACGGATATTGAACTCAGGACATCATTTCATGACAACCGAGAAAGATCTTCTTGAGAAGTATGTACGCGGAAATCTCGGCGGTGTGTATCTTGGTAATGATCAACCTTGCAAGATTGTTGATAAAGGTGTTATTAAGCTCGAGTTGAATGGAGTAGTATGGGAATGAAGGATGTTAGACATATCCTGTCGATAAAGAACTTAGTCTTAGTGGGACGATTAGCAAATGAAGGCTACATCATGACTTTCGTAGTGATGAATGGAAGGTATCAAAGGGAGCGATGATTGTAGCGAGGAAAGAAGAATGGTCTCTTTACTAACAATTTGGGCATGTTGTTGATTGCGATTGCCTGAGAGTGGAGTTTCAACTTGTGGCACGGTGAAAAGGAATGAAGTTAATGCATTCTATGGAAAACTAATGAGTCTGGTCGGTAGAACTTGATCGATGTGAAATTGCATTCTTGGAAAGCGAAGAAAGTCGACTTTGAAGCGGTGGTAGAACACGAAGAAGGAGAAACTTGAGCTCGTGCATTACGATGTTTGGGGACCAACAACTCTCCGTCCATTGGAGAAAGCACTACCGTGACATTCATTGATAATCACTCCGTAAGGTGTGGGTTTATTTTACGAGACCTGAAGTCGAAGTATTTGATGCTTTGAAACATGGAAGGCTATGGTTGAAAATGAGGCGGGTCTCGAGATAAAAAAGCTTCATGGCGATGATGGTGGAGAATATGAGGACACGAATTCAAAAGTTCTCTTATGAGCATGGAATAAGAATGGAAGGCATATCGGGAACACCTGATATAATAGTGTAGCGAGTGTATGAATCGAACCTTAGCGAAAGAGCTAGAAGTATCACGGATCAATCGGGTTTACAAAGCAATTTTAGGCGAAGCGGTCAACCTGATGACTTATCTCATCAATAGGGTCCATCGGTTACATTGGAGTACAAGATACGAGAGGAGGTTTGGAGTGGAAAGATGTGAATCTTTCACGCCTAAAGGTATTTGGTTGTCTGACATATATGCATGCTCGATGATCGAAGCGAAATAAACTTGATCGAAATCTAAGAAATGTACATTTATTGGTATGGTGAAGATGAGTTTGGGTATCGCATTTGGGATGGCGAAAACAAAAGATCATTAGATAGAGATGTGGTCTTTAATGAAAAGGCGATGTATAAAGACCGGCGTGCATCGGAGAACACCCTCGAGAGAGAGACCTGTATTTGTTGATATCAATGATATCCCAAATTTTCTGTGAGACAAATGGAAGTAAATCCTCGATCGGAGAAGCTGCTGAAGAAGAAGCTCGAGTTGAATCACCACAGTCCACCTCTCACATTCTGAGTTAAGAAGGTCTTCTCGACCTCGTGTACCAAGCAGGAGATTCTCGGACTATCTATTGTTAGCAGCGAGACGAGCTGAGTCTTATAAAAGCGTATCAAGCGAAGATGCCAACAAATGGGAGCTGCGATGAAAGATGAGATGAGATCTTTAATCTCGAATTAGAGTTGAGAACTAACAAAGTTACCAAATGGAAAGAAGGCTCTCCTGACAAATGGGTATATCGAATTGAAGAGGGTTTGATGGTTCGAGAGATATAAAGCTCGGTTAGTAGTCGAAAGGTTCGGTAGAAGGAAGGAATAGACTATACAAACATTTTCTCTCGGTGGTGAAGCTTAATACCATCGAGCGGTGTTAAGTATTATTGCAAGTCAAGATCTCCATCTTGGTAGCTTGATGTGAAATCGACATTTCTTCATGGAGACTTGGGCGAGGAGATATTTATGCACCGGCCGGAGGGTTTCTGGAAAAGGAAAAGAGCATTTAGTGTGTAAGTTGAAGAAAAGCATGCGATGCGAAGCAAGCCCCAGTGAGTGTTACTGAAAGTTTGATAACTTTATGCATAGGTAAGACTTCGAAGTGCAATCTGAGCCTCGATGTTAGTAGTGGGATATAATATGGATGATATCATTTTGCTACTTTATGTCGATGACATGTTAGTAGTGGGTTCTAATATGGATGATATCGAAATTTGAAGAAACAATTGTCAAAAGAATTTGACATGAAAGATGGGTCGATTAAGAAGATTCTTAGGATCGAGATCACGAGAAATAAGCGAGAGAGAAATTACAGTTATCTCGAAGAATACATTAATCGTGTTTTGCAGCGGTTTAACATGCGAATGCTAAACCGATCGATACTCCACTTGCCGTCATTTTGCCTATCCAAAATCGGTCACCTCGAATGAATGAAAGCGAGACTTGATGGCAAAAATTCCTTATGTCTCTATTATTGGAAGCTTGATGTATGTCATAGTATGCCTGAGGCGGACATAGGCTATGCGATGGGGCGATTAAGCGGTTATGGCAAATCTAGGAAAAGTTCCTTTGAGAGCGATAAAGTGGATTTTAAGATATCTTGAGACATTACCAAGAAATGCCTATACTTTGGCAAATAAGAAATAAAAGTACAAGGTTATGTTATTTCAGTTATGCGGGAGAAGTTGATAGAAAAGGGCACCACGGTTACATTTTTCTATCGATCTGATAGTGTGAGTTGGATATATAAATTGGAAGATTGTTGCCTTATCTACTACTGGTGAGTATATAGCAATATTTGAAGCTAGCAAAGAGATGATTTGGCTTCGTAATTTCTTTGTCGAGTTGGGTTTCATGCGGGAGAAACATCGCTATACAATGACGATCAGTGCAATTCATCGGCGAATCAACATTCCACTCTAGAACCAAGCATATCGATTGTTCGTTATCATTTCATCAGTCCTTGCTAGAATATGGCGTGTTAACACTTGAGAAGATCCTTGGGAAAGAACCTGCGGACATATTAACAAGGTGGTGACAATCGGCTGAAGTTGTCGCATGACCGGTTGGTCTGAAGAATGACAAGATTTAGATGAGCTCTTGCATCGACGGGTGTGAAGGCAGTTGAAATCGGTCTTGAGTGGGAGATTGTTGGTTTATTCCCATATTGGAAAGAAGAGAGGAGGGGTGGTTCATCAACTATAAATAAACCCTCCCCCCTCATTAATCCATCAAAACCAAAACAATTTATTAACTCTTAGTAAGAGTGGTAAATTTTGATGAGTAAAATTTTAGGGTGTATTGGGGTAGGGGTTGAGAGTGTGTGAAAACACTAGTGAGTTGAGTGTTGAGTGTAAACAACTTGTAAGTGTAGTTTTCTCCACAATAAAAGGGTGTGCAGTAGCCGGGCGTAGGTGCAATTTGGCGAACTCAGTTATCAAATTTTGTGTTGTTTTATTGGCGTTTCTTCGTTCGTGGAAATAGTTTAATTTCCTAACACAAAAAGGCTCGAAGTAGCTGGATAGAGTCATTGGTTTGGAAAGGGTCTGTGAGGCGGACTTCTCAAGCCTCCTTACCTCAGAGTGTGATGCCAAAAGTCAGCAGTGCACCCCCCCTCTAATGCTTCCCACTAGTGCCAATGCTAATGTTAATGTTGAATTTTAGAAGAAACTAATTAAAATATAGTAGAATATAAAAGAGATATCTG
This sequence comes from Erythroxylum novogranatense, assembly GCA_029891385.1. Taxonomy (NCBI): domain Eukaryota; kingdom Viridiplantae; phylum Streptophyta; class Magnoliopsida; order Malpighiales; family Erythroxylaceae; genus Erythroxylum; species Erythroxylum novogranatense. The sequence continues at coordinate 5,359,248 of CM057230.1, forward strand.
AGACAATTCATTGATGGGTTATAATCTTACAAATAAGAGATCTTATCTTCACTACTCCCAATTTTATCTTTAAAGACATCGATAGGTGGAGCATATCTCTTGCAGTTTTTTTCCTTAGAGCACTTCTCTCTATTCTTGATATAAGCACTTCTCTCATCACTTCTCTCATCATTTATCCATTGAGCACTTCTATGATACGTCTTGGTGCACTTCTCACTAACTAAAAGAGGTTGTCTTCTTCAATCACTTTTATTGTATTTGCTTGTTCTCCATTATTGTTTGCACCTAAAGCATTGAGATCCAAACAAGAGATCCAAATTGTTTGCACCTAAAGCATCGAGACTTCCATTTATACCAGCAATTTTTCTCTTTATAATCAAACATCTCCCTTTTATACCAGCAATTTTTCTCTTTATAATCAAACTTTTTACAATGGTCACATTAAGGAATGTTTACTTTCTTCTTTAATGACAGAACCTTTGCTAGATAGGCTCTTTTCACCATCTTTCCACTTTCTTGATTTTTCATTGCCCTTTTTTGCTCTTTGCTTGTAAAGTATTTATCACTCATAGGCCCTTCAATATCTTTGAGTACTCTGATACCATATTAGATTTTAAAACTAGAAACTAACAAAATATACTAGAATAGAAAAGAGATAATGCTGAGGCAATTTATTGATGAGTTTCACTTTATATTGACCTTTGAAAGTCTAAATATATAAGTAATAGCTAATATTTGGTAAAGATTAAACAAACAAATAAAAAATTAAAAGTTTAAATCCTAACAGATAATAACTTTATCTTAACAAATAAAATTTTATCTTACAACAAATAACAAATCTTTTCTTTATTACTCTATCTTACTACTTTCAAATTTTATCTTTAAATAAAGACTATATTTTTAACAACTTTGAATCATTTTATGAGAGTTAAAGTTGGTAGCTTTGACATCGTAAGGATCAAGCGATCACGTTGATTTTTGAATTTGTAGCTTGGGATCCGGCCGTCTGAAGGACTCGTTAGAGTTCGGACTTGAGACGAGAGAGGTTCTTGGAGGATGATGTCGACATTAAAGGTCATGACTTCGACTACTTCCATTTGGTGCGGTAGGAGGGTTTGCCACAGTGCCTGACTTGGTATCAACTTGTGACATCCATCTTAGGCCCTTGCTACATCATTTAGTTGGACACTTACGATAGTTTTAAATTTTTTCCATTATTATAATAACTATTAAATATTATTTTAAATTATTTATTGTTATTATTAAATTAATTATAAGTAATTATTAAAATAATTATAGAGTAATTATTAAATTAATATAATTATTATTAAATTCCTTGTTAATAATTTTATTAATCTTTTTGCTATATGTATTATTATTATTATTATTATTATTAGTATTATAATTATAATTATAATATTCTTTATGATAATTAAATTTATTAATTAATTTAATTTCTATTATTATAATGAAATTTGTTAAAATTAATAATGTTCTTCTTATTATTATTAATTTTATTATTCTGATTAATTTTATATTCTTTATAATTTTTAATGATTATTATTATTATTTTCGACTTGAGTGTATATACTTATTATTATAAATCTTATTAATTTTTAATAATATTTATTATCAACATTAATATTATTATTATTAATTTTGTTATTATTATTAAGTGTATATATATTTATTTTATTATTATTATTATTATTATTATTATTATTATTAATTAATTTTATTCTCATTATTATAATAAGTATTAAATATTATTATTAAATTACTTATTGTTATTATTAAATTTATTGTAGAGTAATTATATAATTTATTATAATTATTATTAAATTCCTTATTAATAAATTTATTAATCTTTTGCTATATTTATTATTATTATTATTATTATTATTATTATTATTATTATTATTATTATTATTATTATTACAATTATAATATTCTTTATGATTATTAAAGTTATTAATTAATTTAATTTCTTTTATTATAATGAAATTTTTTATAATTAAGTACTTTTTTCTTATTATTATTAATTTTATTATTCTGATTAATTTTATATTCCTTATAAATTTTAATTATTATTATTATTATTTTTAGACTTGAGTTTATATACTTATTATTATAAATCTTATTAATTATTTAATTATATTTATTATATATTATTTATTATTATTATTATTATTATTATTATTATTATTATTATTATTATTATTATTATTATTATTATTATTATAAAATTCCTTATAATGATTAAATGCATATATCGTTATTTCTATTATTATTATAAATTGCTTATTATTATTAATTATCTTCTTATTATTATTAAATTTAGTATTCTTATTAATATAATCATTTTATAATTTTATTTATTATTATTATTTCTGACTTTAGTTTATATACTTGTTACTATATTTTTATTATATTTATTATTAATATTAGTATTATTCTTATGATTAAATCCTCGCGAGGCGGCGTAGCCCTCAAGAACTGCTCATTAAGAAAGACTCATGAGGCGGCGCCTCGTCCTCATGAGCCCATTCGTGAGGCTCGTGATGGCGATCCTCGGCCTCGTGATCAGCTATTCAATGAGACTTGTGAGGGCGATGCCTCGATTTCAACAGATCTCATGAGGCGACGCCTCGCCTCTTAATCGCCCATTATTAGTTTAATTATTAGTAATATTATTATTATTATTGGTTTAAGCGAATTTAGTGTATATTAGTTTTTTAACAGATGTAATGTTATTATTAAAAATGTTTATTATTATTCATAACATTATTAAATAAATTCTTTATTAAATATTATTATTGAATTAATGCAGTATTTATAAAATAAATGTTATTATTGTTATTAATAAATTCCTTATTAATATTATTATTATCCTTTATTATTATTATAAGCATTATGATTATTATTATTATGTAAATTTACTAATTAAAATTTTTCTATTATCGTAATAAGCTATTAAATATTATTATTAAATTTATTAGCTTGAAATTATTAAATATTATTATTATGAATATTATGAAATTTCTTTTAATATGAAATATTATTATTATTATTCTTATTATTATTATTTTCATCATTATTATTATTATTATCATTAAAAATGTTTGTTGTTATTTATAACATATTGTTAAAATGTTATGATATTATTATTATTATCATTTAAATTTTGCTAAGAACCACACTAAAAATAATAAGAAATTTTATGATATTATTTAATACCATTAAGGAATAAATAATTTAATAATAACAAGAATAAAGTATTATTAACAAATGTCAAATAATTATTAAAAATGTTTATTATTATTCATAACATTATGAATTTCCTTTTATTATAAACTATAATTCATTGTTATTATTATTAGTAAATTCTTTGTTATATATTATTATTAAATTCATTGCACATTATTTATACAATTAATTATTATTATTATTATTAATAAATTAGTTAATGTAGCGACCAACATCATTTTTTTTTATGTTGAACCAATGAGAGTAAGTTACTTGTCAAAATCTTACTCCTTGGTTTTCTTTTCATCTTTCAAATTGAATCATTGATGTAAAACAAGCAAAGAAGGTGTGAAGATCTAATTTAGAAGAAGCTAACAACCACTCATCAGAAAGCGATGAAGCGATGGTTGCGTTGTTTTTTTCTAAAACTTCATCTTCTATTTTTCACTGATTTCACAATTTTTTTTCTTGTTAATAGCATTGATTCAGACTTGTTGTGAGTGTGTGAATGGAAAGTGAGCTAAGTAGTGAGTTGCTTGAGTGGAAAAAGTAGATTTGAAAGTGCAAAACATTTTTGGAACTTCTCATTTGAAGCAATGAAGCGATGGCTGCTATTTTTCTGCAAAACTTCATCTTCTATTTTCACTGATTTCACATTTTGTTGTTGTTATTACCATTGATTGAGTTGTTGTGAGTGTGTGAATGGAAAGTGAGCTAAGTAGTGAGTTTCTTGAGTGGAAAAAGCTATATTGAAGTGCAAAATCCATTTACGGAACTTCTTTGTTTACATACATTCAATGTTTACAAACTCCTTGATTTTTAATCATCAAACACTAAGTTACATACTGCTGCTACCATAACTTTCCATTTTAGAAAATTGATTCAGCCTACAAAATGAAAATGTAACTCGACTTCAAAACCTTCATTCATTGACAACCACATTTTGAATCGAAGTTGTTCTTTGAAGAAGTGCTGATTCGAGAGATTGAAGTTACGGTTATTGGAGCTCTTAAGTTCAATTATTGTCTTTGAAGCTAGGAATAGTTCTTTGGAGCTTGAGATCCATCTTCTAGCATCGGTTGTAAGTACTTGGAAGGATTTGTTGAAGTTAACTCATTCTTTGAACTACAAAAACCAGCTATCCGGTGAAGTGTTCTTTTTCCACGAAATTGAAGCTTGGAACTTGAAGGCGATGTTAACTTCAAACTTTTGAAGTCCTTCCTGTTTGGCTCGACCATCGAAGATCATTTGCAACAATTGTGAAGTTATGGTTAAAAAAAACATGTAGATGCTAGATAAGAAAAGCTAATTCACTATAAAACCACAACCCGATTGAAAAGAATCGATGAAAAGAAGAGAAATATGCAATTATATGGACAAAAAATTGAAGCGAAAGAAAGGAAGATTACCACATTGTGTGTTAGCAAAAGCAAGCTGATCTCTTCGACAACAATTGATTTTCAGGAGACCAAAATGTGGTTCGTATTTACATCATTATAATAATCATTGTCTACAAATACAAAACTTTTCCCCCGGAGGCAACTCCCACATTTGCCAATGGAAATACCAAGTGTTAAATTGTTGCGTCTTCCATATATCCTGACCAAATGTTTGTTGTGCAGGAAAGCAATATGCATGTTAACTAATTCATACAAAACAAAACATGTAATGCAATTATTAGTCATAATTGAATGGAACCTGAACTATGGTGATGTACGGAGTAAATCGGTCATCTGCATTACGGTGGGATAACAAGGCGTATATTTTGGTGACTTGGTCAACATCATTAACTAACATGATAGATGATTAAAAGTTTAATAACACATTACATGTACAAATGTGGCAAACATTAGAAACACCCTATGTTAAGAAAAGCAAACTGCGACAATGTTGCGATCGATGATATTTGTATGACATTGTTGACTTATCCATATGAACACGTATTGGCTGCGATTAGGAAGACATGGAAGATTAATAATTACCTTGTCATGCTCTAAAGATAATAGCCCTAAGACAACATTAGAAATACAACCTCAGTTGTTACATGCACTCTTGATGATTGGACCCCATACTTGTCCATTCCTTACAAAGTGGAACTTGCACCTACATTTGGTAATTGTCGAAGCATTCAACACGTGAGATTATGTGACAAAATTGCATAGTACATGTACACATTAGCAATGACCGTATACCTACCTATTGTTGATGTAGTATGGGAGCTTGGCTGGTAGACATTATTCTATATTGCCATGAATTATCTTCAGATTCCTGCATTAAGTTGGAAAGACCAATTAAATTAAAATCGTGATTCGAAAAAATGATATACATCGATTCAAGCAATATGCTCAAAAGTTTAACCTGAGTATTAGAAAGAAGGGTTACTATCGAAGTGCTAAATTTCTTCGCATTCGTCCTCTTTTTTGTATTTTTCTCTACACCACCCTTTATTCTCTTACTTGATGTAGGCTTTGTCTTCAACTTGACAACTCTTATGTGCTTCATGTGGGCAAAATTCATGTCGACTTCATTGAGCACATTAGCTTGATATTTGGCGTGGCGTTGGCTTAACTCATCATGTTGTCTATTTGGTCTTAGTCATCCACTATTTCTTCACCTTCAATGTCTCATCAACCATATTCAACATGTTGGAAGATGTTTACAAGTTGATAGGAATCTCTCTGAGTTCTTTGCTCTTGTAACCAATAGTGAACTTAAGGTACACAATTCTTTATACCTTTTAGGTGATAGCAACTTAGGGTCCGTATTAGTTTTATGATAGTTGAGTCTGACTAGCATTCCTCGACATTTCGCTTTCCTTGTCCATCTTTTAATATATATTTGCTTGGAATTGTGCAAATATTTTTATATTATACATCTTCAACACATGGCGTATAAGATGCCGACAAACTGAAACTTTCCTGACTACTGATGAACTTCATCATTAGAAGAATCATAAGCGATCGAATGAGTACCTCGCCCGTCAACGATAACCATATACTTCTCGACCTTTCCATCCATTGTGCAAAGATTAAAGCGTAATCATGACACATATTCCATTGATCTTGGAACCATTTAAATATTTACGGCGTGTATATAGTTGCGGCATGCTTTAAAATTTTCTTGGTCTTGACAATGTTGAATTTGCTCACATTGCTCTAAAATCGACTTTTAACTCTTCATAACGACGATCATCGAAGACTACGGAAGTGATTAAGAATTGTAGTAGGTTGTGTTGATAACTTACATACCTTTTTAGCAAACTATTCATGCTCTCAACTGCGTTGTGTTGTCATCATATCGGCCTGAAATATTTTGCCCGTAAATAGCGCCACTTTTCCTTAATATGATACAAGCGTTGCAACCATTCATTGTCTTGAGTTCATATTTTCCGAGCATCCGATTCCATGCGATGACAAATTGTTCTTCTTCTTCATATTCATATATGCATGCGCTCGAGTCCTTGAAAACTCTTTATACTTACGAAGACACCACTCGAATGGATGGCGGCATTTTGGTAAATGTGCCAAATCATAGCCGATGATGAGTGTTTGGCCATGTTGATGCTAATCCGCTGCGATTGCTACATCTTGATCGGTCGGAATAGTTGTAGGTTGTTTGTCACGCATATTTATCTCAAATGTCTCGAACAACCACTCAAATGTAAGTGGTTTCATCGTAGAGAGTCGGCGCCAAAAGCTGTTGTTTGCTTGTGATGATTGACAGAAACAAACAAAGCGAGTGGATGACCACGACCATTCTTCTTGTAAGTAGTATCGAAACAGACTACATCACCAAAGTCTACGTAGTCGTTCCTCATTTGAGCATCAGATCAAAATATGTTCGTGATCAAATCATCTTCGTCGACTTGAATGGCATAGAAGAAATTAGGATCTTCCACGCATCTTATACAAATATTGTAACACCTATATGTATCTCCCTTTGTCTTGTCTCTTGTCGTTTAGACCTCGAATAATTCTTGTAATCATCCCAAATAAAATGACATTATATCTTCCACTACTTCCCTCACCGTAAGATCATGGGATGCTTTCGGTTGAATTCCCACCATTTGCCATTTCAATTTGCATTGCTGCAGTGAAGATATCTTCTATGACTTCATGCAAATGTACCTTGTTTGGCGATGAAAGGTGGTGATTATGCTCTCCACAAATTCAATGACTTGAAATTTTCCGGTTTGCAAACTATTAACTTTCATCCTTGCCTCACTTTTGAATCTTGTTCTTTGGTAGTGGAGCTTTTAAACACTGATCTCTTTTATCAGGCATCCGCTGATCCTTAGCACTACAACAAAATATCCTACAAATCAAGTTACCACTTTTATCTTTGTGAATTTTTCTTCGTCTAATTCCAAATCCGACATCCTTCCTATAAGCTAAATAAAATTGATAAGCTTCCTCTCTTCGACCAAGCGCCTTCCATTCATATTACAATTCCGATCGATGCCAATATCATTTTGACCTTGCTCATCATCACATCCATAATTTAAATGGCGACATGGTCTCGATCTACCTTCCATTTTCACACTATAAAATTAATACGAGGAAAATAAATTTCACATATGATTCATAACTACAACAATAACATTGCTATATAAGCGAGTTCAAATTTTTTTTGTTTCCATCCATGTCTTATGCCTTTAAGCGTAACACACGTGTTAATAAGACATTTGCAGCAAAGTTGTTTCCATAATAAGAATAACGTGTTTACTTACACATTAATTACACCTTAATTGCCACCGAGTGAAATGAATCTATTTTATTATCACTTACGGCCATGTTAGAGCCAAACCTTTAAACACTCCCATATATTATCACTGATGTCTATGTATAACCATAAGCTATAAAGATTGCGACAAAAGTCAGAAACCATTAAAATTGACATATACAAACCACTGCCATATTGCATACATTAAAACCAACTCGACCTTAACGTAATAATTATCACTTACCTCATGTCAAACCCTTATTTATTAATAGAACCACACATCACATTGAATACGAAGCGTTAAAAAAAAGGTACCACTTATAAAACAATCAATTCTACATCTCTGCTACAATTACTGTGATCAGAACACAATAACTACATATCTGTAACAAGCAGCTTAAAAAAAAACAAAGCCAAATGACAACCATATTCCAAGTTTATTGAACATAGAAATGGTTTACAAAAATTTTACACTTGAGAATGAGATGAAATGTCAGGAAAATGTCTGAACAAACGCAGGTTGTTGAAGAAGATGCTCTGGATTTTTAAAATCGAACATTAAACAACGTTTCTAAAAATAATATTAGCATATAACTTAAATGGCGGGAATTGTTTGTACTCATTGCTTTGGAAATGACAAGGCTTTGGAGGCTCATCATTACTGTTAATTAATGTGTACAGAATGGATTAATATTATATATAATTTTATTAATTTTCGTATTAATGGATTAATAAGACTTTCTTATTTCCACAATAATTCAATAATCTTAAAAACAAATTTTATTATGATTATTATTGAAATCATTGATTAAATAAATAGAAAAAAGAATTTAATCATAAAAATTGCTAATGGTTATAATAACGAATTTCACCAAAATAATAAGTCTAAAAAGATAACAATCATAATAAAAATTATAAATAATATTAATCTTGTGCAATGAATTTAATAATAATATTTAACATTAAATTTACTAATAATAATAACAATGAATTACAGTTTATAATAAAGCGTAATTCATAATAATATGAATAATAATAAACAATTTTAATAATAATTTGGCATTTTTAATAATAATGTTATTCTTGTTATTATAACAAATTAATAATAACAATAACAATTATAAAATTTGTCATGCTAATAATAATAATAATAATCTTATTAATAATATTACTTTTAATAAGGATCATAAAATAAATTATAATATAATAATATGCAAAATGTTAATAATATCAAAGGCCTCGCGACCCCGCCACTTTTAAAGGCCACTCCCGACAAATTTAATAAGCAATATAAAATGATATTGCTTATTATTATCTTTCATTTATTATGCTTTACAATTATTATTGTTCTTTAATTATTCTAATTAACTTAATTGTTTAAAGTTTTGATATTTATTAATTTTCTACTTACTCTTATTCTTGTTATTATTAAATTATTTATTCCTTAATGATATTAAATAATATCATAAAATTCCTTATTATTTTAATTTGGTTCTTAGCAAAATTTTATTGATCATAATAATAATAAAATATCATAACATTTAAGAAAATATGTTATAAATAATAACAAACATTATTAATGATAATAATAATAATGATGATGAAAATAAAATAACAGTTATATTAATAATAATAATATTTCATATTAATATGAATTTAATAATAATAATAATTAATAGTAATAAATACTTATAATAAATTTAATAAAAATTTATTAATAGTAATTATAACAATAGAAATATAATTAATTAATAAATTTGAAGAATGATAATAATAATAATAATAATAATAATAATAATAATAATAATAATAATAATAATAATAATAATAATAATAATAATAATAATAATAATAATAATAATAATATAATAACAATAACATTGACAATAATAATATTATTAAGGAATTTAAAGACCATAATAATAATAATAATTAATTTTATAAATCTGTCCAAATAATTTAATAATTATATTTGACAGTAAATTTATGAATAATAATAACAATTAATTACACTTTATAATAAAAGGATTTTCATAATGTTATGAATAATAATAAACATTTTATAATAATATGACATTTGTTAATAATACCCTTATTCTTGTTATTATTATTATTATTGTTGTTATTATTATTATTATTATTATTATTATTATTATTATTATTATTATTATTATTATTATTATTATTATTATTATTATTATTATTATTATTATTATTATTATTATTATTATTATTATTATTATTATTATTATTATTATTATTATTATTATTATTAGTTTTATTATTATTATTATTTTTATTATTATTATTATTATTATTATTATGTTTATTATTAAGTTTTTATTATTATTATTATAAATTTGTATTTTTATTATTCAAATTTATTAATGTTATTATTATTATAATTATTACTATAATATAATTTTATTTATTAATGTTTAAAATTTTATTACAAATAATTCAAATATATAATTATTATCTGTAATTATTGTAATTCAAAGTTGTTTATAATTATACTTATTATTATTATTTTATAAATCAAATTTATTATTAGTCAAATATCTACAGGTCTCTATATAATTACCTAACTTTTAAATTACATTTATATCAAATGAAAACATTGAAAAATAAAACCACCACAGCGTTGTTTAAACCTAAGTCAAAACACAATAGAAATCACTAAACATCTGAAGACATCGACGAGATTACACTCACCGACTCAAGTTCCTTTGCCATTTTCAATTAGTTGTATGCGTTGGGTACTTTCACGTTGGGGATAGCTTCTCTCACTCAGGCGTCGGTAACTTCTTGTGGGTAGCTTCTTGTTTGTGTTGTGGATAAGGACGACAGACTCCCGTTTTTTTTAGTTAATAAGGTAATCTCTGTTCTCAAATTTGGTTTCTTAGTAATAATTGATTGTTTGGAGCATGATTGCGGTTTGGTGAAACTTATTTAGGTAATTTGTGAACTTTGTATGTTTATGATGGTAATATGAAAGAATGCATCTATATTGTTTGATGAAATGCTTGTGAGTTAATGAAAAGCTAGAAGAAATATGAGTTAAAGCTAAAGGTTGGGTGAAAATTGATGTTTAATTTATGAAGTTTAAGAAGATTTCGGTTGGGTTGCCTCCCGAACAAAGTGTACATGTGATTATTCGTGGACTTTCCTAAAGTTGATTAGTTGATAAGGTAGTGTCTTTGTAACTTTCTTTTGCTTGATTCTTAAAAAAGGTTCTCCTATTTTACTTTTTCCCTTCCTTTCATGTTCTGGCATTTTTTTCTTTTGCCTTACTCGTTGACTTCTTGCTTTATGCTGTGATGAAAAACATTAGAAAGTCACGGTCTTTAATGATTCATTATTAAGCAAAAATGTTGTTTTTTCATCAAGATCGAGATTGAGATCAAACCTTATTCTTCTCTAATCTTAAGGATTGATTAAACTTTCCTAGAATTTATGATTGCTCCAGTATAGGAAAGAAAGGCTTGGCTAATATTAGAAATGATTCATTATCAAACTTCCATGCTAAGGATATAACATTTCATAGGAAAATAGGCGTATCAACCTTAGTCAAAATTTATGTTTACTACTATAAGATGTGTAAGTGATATATTTGCTACTTGCATTCTCATTTAATTAAATTTTGAATCCGATAACTCAAGTTTGTTAATGCTAGCCGTTCTTATGATTAATCATGCCACTTACTATTATATATCATTAAAGTTAAGTTTAATGTAATAAAGAGGTCACACAGGTCAACCTAATAATTTGGGTTCTTTATTTCTCATATATGTAACCTACTGTGACAATGCCCCTCGAAGAGCTAGGCAGTCAAAGGAAAACATCGAGCGAGGTGAGAGGGACAATCTTTGCAAACATTGCGGTGTGTATGATGCCCTTTTCCCATTTATTAGAAGCGAAGGAGAGAGTGCGAGGGAACTCCAAAGTAAGAGCATTGAGGTTCCAACGTATTTTAATTTTGAGGTGCTAGATCAAATAAGATTGACAGACATATTTATTGTAGGAAAATCCGATGTGAGCATCACGTACCGCGGTGCGGAAAACAAAAATTTTGTTAGGGACCTTCCAAAGCCAGGATCCATGTATACATACAACAAACTCAAACCATAACGGCCAAAGGAGCCGTCTCTAGCGGTATCCGCGAGATCGAAGAACCTAACAGGGGCAAACCCTTTGACGGGAATAATAGAAAAAATTAAAGCTGCTAGATCTTACCTTTGTTACATGGAAGCTTGAGAAATGATGGAGAAGGAAGGAGGATGAAGCTTGGAGATGATGATTTTGGAGAGCTTGAAGATGGAGAACTCTTTCTCTTCTTTCTTGCCAAAACCACGAAGATGCTCTTTCAAGACCTTAGGTTTTATTCCAAAACCTTACTTATTCCTCATCTACGAGCATCATCATCTCACCTTTTTGTTTTTGTCATTTAGCCATTAAATTCATTAATGACTAAGCATATAAATGGAAGCTTCTTATGCTTCCTCTCCTCCATCCACGTACATATATATATATATATTAATTATTTAATTAATTAATTATATATAAATAAATAAATCTTTGAAGTGGTCGATCCTGCTGAGAATTGATTCTACAAACCTCACAAGGTCAGTATGAGAAAAACCCCAGCGTTTTTCAGCAATATCGATGTCGCGATCTCATCGGGACATATCTCGATCTCATCGGGATCTATTTAATCCGTCTGCTCTCCATTTATTGGAACTCTGTCCAAAACTATTTCTGAGTTCTCAGAGACACTCTTATCGTGTGACCCATTAGGTTCCGGTTATGTTGTACTTAGATCAATACTTAATCTAAGCGAGTCATGGCGGTATCTAGCAAACATCATGACCCCGATTGACCGGAAAGTAATTGGTTTGACGAATAAACATATATTCATCATAGACCATATCACGAACCTTTACATAGGCGATTCTGGTGCAATTAGTCCTTTCACCATGCTATACCCCACTTGGTTACGGTATGGGCAAAGTGTCGACTCTTTACTAGGCCGACTATGTCAAATCTAGTCAGTGATTTCAGTTCTTGTCTGGGACTCATTACTTAATACTTAATATGTCAATGAAGACACTCTTCATGACATATGTACTCTGATCGAGAGATTTCCAAGTAATGACCTGACGAGAGGCCATAGGTATCATCTTACGCTATCACGAAGTGGTGAATCCTCTATTGGCTACTAATTACCTTGAATACCTCAGCTGTGCCAAGCACCAACCTCTGGCGACCTCGTAAGGTAACGAGGAATGGAGTCAAAATGCAGAATCAATATCAAGATATCCTTAAGCACCTCGAGTCAGGATACTTGCACCATTCTATGATGAGATTATCAGCGACATTAGAATAGTACATCCATGTGATGATCTCATAAGGTCATCGATGTACTTACTACCTCTAGTAAGCATCCACATCTCGACCTAAATATCTCATATTCGGTTTACGAGATCCTTTGCTTGATCAAATCAAGGGCTTGAGATGTCTAGTCTTTAGGATTACCGATGTCGATCTCGGTAATCCTATGACTAGGGATAATTTGAATCTTGACATAATTGCACATGATAGGAATCTCGGTGGTATGATCACATCATAATTTCCTTCATGCTATGTCATATATCATGGACTTCATTAATTTACTTATAGATCAATATCAATTCATAAATTATGAATAACAAATTAATGAAATATGCCTTTCTTTATTTATTCATAAAGTATGTACATAACTATGTACAAAATGCTCTAAGGTGATTGCCTTTAGGGCCTACTCTAACAATCTCTCAACGACCTAAAGCCGATCGCCTTGATATCTAATACCATGGCGAGTACATGAAATCAAAACTCTTACGTGACAATGGCTTTGTCAGCGGATCGACAATAATACGCTTTGTGTAGAATTCTCTCTATCGCACATCACCTCGACCAATGATCTCCACGATCGGGTGATATCTGCGAATGCGTGTTTGGATCGTTGATGAGACCTTGGTTCCTTCGCTGCTTATGATAGCCCATTGTTGTCACAATATAGCTGTATGGGCCCATCAACTGCTAGGAACCACACCAAGTTCGATAATGAACTTTTCGATCAAGCTGCTTCCTTTCTTTGCGTCTGAGCGGCAATGTACTCTGCCTCGGTTGTTGAATCAACGATCGTCTCTTATTTGGAACTCTTCCATTGTTGCCCGTCGTTCGATGTGAATATGTAACTTTGATTGGGATTTGGAATCATCCTTATCAGTTAGCTGGCATCTATATACCCGCTCACGTTGAGATCTCCATCTCCATATATCGAAAACATCCTTAGTCCTTGAAGTACTTGAGGATATGCTTGTGACCACCGATGACCCTCACGGGATCCGATTGGTATCATTCGTAACACTTAGAGCATATGATACATCGGGTCTCGTACATAACATTGCGTACATGATAGATCTATCGCGGATGCATCACGGGATCATATTCATGCGCATCCTCTCATCTTGTGTCTTAGTACATAGATTTGAGAGTGTTATCCATGAGTGATGGGAAGGTACCCTCTCTTGGATTGTTCCATGCTAAACCTCTTTAGCATCTTGTCATGTCGTTGATTGTGAAAGACCAAACAACCTTTTGATCTATCTCTATAGATCCTTATCGAGGATATAAGTTGCTTCACCAAGGTCTTTCATGGCAAATTGTTTGGACAACCAAATCTTGACTTATTGTAGCATAGAGACATCATTTCCTAGTAATAATATGTCATCTACATACAGCCTGAGGAATACGATTGCAGTCCATCAACCTTCTTATACACATAGTATTCATCCGGATTTTGTGAAACCAAACTCTTTGATGACCTCGTCAAAGCGGATATTCAACTCTGGATGCTTGCTTGATCCATAGATGGATTTACGAAGCTTGCATACCTTTTCGCCATCATAGGAGATGAAGCCCTCGGGTTGTGTCATATACATCCTCATTTAGATTCCCATTTAGGAAAGCTGTCTTCATCCATTTGTCATATCTCGTAATCATAATGAGTGGCGATGGCTAGGAGTATCTGATGGATTTAAGCATTGCTCTTTGGTTTGAAGGTCTCGTCGTAGTCAACTCCTTGTCTTTGTGAAAACCTTTAGCCCTGACCTTGCTTTATAGGTAATTACATTACCATCCATATCGGTTTTTTGAAAACTCATTTGCACCTATGGGTTTTATTCCTTGGTGCATCGACCAAAGTCCATACTTGGTTTTCATACATGGAATCCATTTGAGCCTTCATGGCTTGAAGCCATTTCTCGGATTACGAACTCTTGAACCTCTTCATAGGTGGTAGGCTCATCATCTTCTATGAGCAATCGTCATTCTGTTCCTCACGAGAAATCCATATCTCTGGGAGCAGGCGTATCTACTTGACTATGAACCGTGTGTTGTAGAAGGTTGAGCTGTTACTTCATTTGAATGAGTCACGAGTTTGATTGAGCGATTGATCTGCGTCTGTTGAGCATCTGAACTTCTTGAAGTTCTATTTTACTCCCATTGTCTTCTTGTAAAGAAACTCTTTCTCTAAAAGACAACGTGCTTGAAACAAACACCTTTTGTTCCTCGTGAGTAGAATTGATATCCCATTGTTTCTTTAGGATATCCTACGAACAAACACTTGTCGATTTTGCATCAAGTTTATCGGCGTGTATCCGCTTCACATAATTGGACAGCCCCAAACTTTCAAATGAGTAAGATAGGGTCTTTTGTTAGTCCACATCTCATATGGAGTAACATCAATTGTCTTTGATAGAACTCATTTAACAAGTAAGCAGTTGTCTCGATTACATACCCCAAAGGATTTTGGTAACTGCGAGCCCATCATTGATCGTACCATGTCTAACAGGTTCGATTTCTCCTTTCTGCCACACCATTATCTTTGTGGTGTGTAAGGAGAGTCCATTGAGATAAAATCCATTATCTACGAGATAATCCAAAAACTCTTGGTCTAAGTATTCCCATACGATCGGATCGCAATGTCTTGATACTTTTCCCAAGTTGGTTTCTACTTCATTTCTGAATTGTTTGAACTTTTCAAATGCTTGATTTGTATCTCATCGAATCTGGTACCCATATCGAGAATAATCATCGATAAAGGTAATGAAGTAAAGAGAACCACTTAGCATGGATGGACATCGGACCACATACATCGAATGTATTAGGTCTAATACTCGATCGCTCGTTCACCCTTTCCTTAAAGGGTAACTTAGTCATCTTGCCTAATAAACAAGACTCGCATGTGTCATATGATTCATAATCAAATGACCTAAACTTCCATTCTTATGAAGCTTAGTTATCGTCTCTCATTTATATGGCCGGCGACAATGCCATAAGTAAGTTGATTTTAAATTATCTAGTTTATGTCTTTTCGTGTCATTGACATTCATAATCGGATGTGACATATCTAATATGTAAATTCCATTGCATAATGTACCGGTACCATAAAGCATTCCATTCAAACTAATAGAACAACCATTGCTACTAAAAGTCAAATGGAAACCATTTCTATTTAAGCAAGAAACATCTGATATGTTCTTTGTTATCTGGTACAAAATAACATTCATCAATTTAATTACAAGCCCGGTGGGGAGTGACAAAAGTAAGTGCCTACGGCTAATGCGTGACTCTTGCTCCATTTCTCTGCAGGTCTAGTTCTCCTTCGTGGTATCTACTATCACGAGGCCTACATATCATTACATATGTGTGAGCCTGGCCGGTATCTAATACCCATATGTTATGATCGAAGCAGTATTAACCTCAATGACAAACATACAGAAGAAGTCGAGGCATCGATGCCTTCTTACCTTCAATTCCTCTAGATAGACTTTCGGTTCCTCTTGGGTGGCGGTCTTACCTGATGGAAGCAAGTTCCTTTAGTGCAGTCTCTTTGGTTTTTTTTGGCTATGCTTCCTTTTGGTTTCTTAGACATTTTCTTCTTTTGTTTCTTTTCTTTGAATCGAAGAAGAAGAGTCCACCACGAAACCTTGCCTTGCTATCCTTCTTGATAGCTTGCTCTCTTTGTCTTGAGAAGATTGATCAACTCATGGATTGTTGTGGATATTTGGTTCATCAGATAATTTAACCTGGCGTGAATAACTATCGAGACAATCAACGAAATTAAATCAATACTTAATTCATAATCCATGACAAACCTAAGGCGACCAACCTCTCAATATACCCATTCATCTTGATGCATCTTGCCTTTGCTGAGATGTACTGAGTCATCTTAGTAGTGAAGAGTAGCCTCGAGGTCTCGAACCTTCAGACCGAGCTTGCTCATCAAACAACTCTCTAAGATGATACACTATGGTATGAGCATCCATAGACTCATCTGCGCCTGCGACTCTGGTGACATCGAGGCAAGCATAATACATGTGGCCATGTCATTGTCTTTAAGATGCTTCGATATGCTTCGATCCTCATCGAAGCATCAACAACAGTGGATCGGGAAGTGGAACATCTAGGACATATCGAGTTCCTCATATCGAGAACAATTCTCGATTTCTCGTAATCGAGAAAATTTGGTCCGATTAATTTGTTCGAGTCCATAAGCTAGCGCAAATTCACACTTGAAGTCATCTTGATCAACCTAAAGAAAGAGAGAAAGAATGTTAGAATTTAATTAAATGCATGATCATAAGGACTTGCATGTCATGCGTATAGCTCC
Source organism: Erythroxylum novogranatense (assembly GCA_029891385.1). Classification (NCBI taxonomy): domain Eukaryota; kingdom Viridiplantae; phylum Streptophyta; class Magnoliopsida; order Malpighiales; family Erythroxylaceae; genus Erythroxylum; species Erythroxylum novogranatense. The sequence goes on from CM057230.1 coordinate 5,376,934, forward strand.
ACTAGTTTCAAAGAATCCATAACCCTCGATGCGAATCCAAGAAACATTATGACAAAATGTCTAGTGGGTCGATATCAGACATTGCTAAAATGACCTTGGGTTTACCAACAAGCCACTTAGATCAATCGGTGGTATCGGTCATACCAATTTCATCATAGATATCCGACATTACTAAAATGACCTTGGGTTTACCAATGACCACATAGATCAATCGGCGGTTATAGGTCGTACCAATTGATTCATAGATGCAACTATCAACTAGTGCTATCAACTCGTGATGTATGCACACATTGGGCTATCAACTCTTGATGCGCGTACATCGATGTACCTACCCAACCGCCTCTGTCACGTTGACCTTGAGTTTACTCAACAAATCAACGCTCTAGTGAAAACCGACCCATTAATCCGAAAATCTTATTTTCATGGTTGAACATATTAAGTATAGAGTGAGCTTGGGTTTATCCAACAACTAACTCTATAAGAACTCTGGTTCTCCCCATATTAATGGAAGGCGTGAGTTTTCATATTAAGTGTGAGGTTTTCAGGTCTCATCTTCTTCTTCTCAAGCTATAGGATTATAGTCACCATGACTATATGGAATGATTTAGGGCAATTCATCAATCACGTTGAATCATACCTAAAATCATCCATCATCCCACTATGCATGTTATAAGTCGACTTGTGTATGTATAAGTGGACTTATGCCTCTGATAAGTTGACTTATGCAAGTGTAAGTCGACTTATGAAACTATCTGCGAACAAGTCGACTTGTAACATTGTGCTGAGTCGACTTATCGTCTGATGCGCGGACAAGTCGACTTGTTCATTGTGTAAATCGACTTATCCGTGTGAAATTGCTATCTAATCGGATAATTTCTCAATCCGTGTAGTTCAAATTCACAACACCAAGTCTAATACACTTTACCTTGATGTACCAATGAAACACTTTCATTGTTGCTTACCATATATAGTCAAACTATACATGAAAAACTTGAAATCAATGAATACTGTTGTTATTCACTTAGATATCAAATAATTTTGCGAATATCAAACTATCACCTAAGTATCTCTAGGTAGTCTACACTTTATCAAGACTACTTGACCTTTGGTCACAAAATTTGTGAATGCCAAAACAATCAAGATAAGGGAATATACTAACGAGGCGCTAATGAGACACATTTGACATCCGAAAATTGTTTGGAAAACAATTTCAAGAAATTCAATTTGGAAAGCATACAACATCAATATAACACATTTTTAATCACATTAAAAATGATCCAAGGCATTGGAACTGAAAACTACACATTTTCTCATTCCAAACAAAACAGCTCCAGCAACTTTCTCAAAACTGCCAAGTTTTATGTTTTGCTTGAAAAACCCATTTAAACAATTTCAATAAATTCTGAAAAACTTACAGAGGTTACAAAACATTCACAAAATTCTCCATGAATTTTTTCAGGATTTATTTCTATCAAAAACTCATTCAACCTCAGCAACTAAGCCAATGTAGAATCTGTGTTTCTCAACACATTTATTCCCAGCATCACACAATAAATTCTCAAATAAATCGTAAATCACCTCGAAAACATTTTTCCTTTCTCATAGACATTAATAAACATATTAGAGACATTTCGGTGAAAGAAAATCCGAAAAAAAATGTTCTACAATTTATTATCGAATTTATAATCATGCCTGTTCAAGGAATGTGCACAAAGACAGCAACCAGAACATTAGGAAATAAATTAGCAAAACCATATCAAATCACATTGATAAATTCCGGGCTTTCACAGACATATGCAACAACATCTTGTGAACATATATGGGCAAGAAAATTTCGAAAACTATATCTCATACTGAATTCGAAATTCAACACATACAACATGCATCATCATCACAAGCATTAGGCAACTCCGACCTAGTCATGGTTTCTTTGTTATATACGACACAAGTGGCTCTGATACCACTGTAGGAAAATCCCGGTGTGAGCATCACATGCCCACAGTGCGGAAAACAAAAATTTTATTCGGGACCTTCAAAGCCAGGATCCATGTGTCTATACAACAAACTCAAACCATAATGGCCAAAGGAGACCGTCTCTAACGGTATCCGCGAGATCGGAGAACCTAACCGGGGCAAACCCTTTGACCCGAGAATAGCTAGAACAAATTAAAGACTGCTAGATCTTACCTTTGTTCTATGGAGAGCTTGAGAAATGATGGAGAAGGAAGGAGGATGAAGCTTGGAGATGATTTTGGAGAGCTTGAAAGATGGAGAACTCTTTCTCTTCTTTCTTGCCAAAACCCACGAAGATGCTCTTTCAAGACCTTAGGTTTTTATTCCAAAACCTTCTACTTATTCCTCATATACGAGCATCATCATCTCACCTTTTTGTTTTTGTCATTTAGCCATTAAATTCATTAATGACTAAGCATATAAATGGAAGCTTTTTATGCTTCCTCTCCTCCATCCACGTACATACATACACATATATATATATTAATTCTTTAATTAATTAATTAATTATATATATATATATATAAATGCTGAAGTGGTCCAGTCACACTGGGGTCAGTCCTACCGGCCTATCGGGTCCCGGTATGGGAAAAACCCCCAGAAATATTTTTTAGCAATATCGATGTCGCGATCTCATCGGGACATATCTCGATCTCATCGGGATCCATTTAATCCGTCTGCTCTCCATTTATTGGAACTCTATCCAAAACTATTTCTGAGTTTAGAGACACTCTTATCGTGTGACCCATTAGGTTCCGGTTATGTTGGCCCTTAGATCAATACTTAATCTAAGCAAGTCATGGCGGTATCTAGTAACACATCATGACCCCGATTGACGGAAAGTAATTGATTTGACGAATAAACATATATTCATCATGGACCATATCACGAACCTTTCCATAGACAATTCTGTGCAATTCGTCCTTTCACCATGCTATACCCCATTTGGTTACAGTATGGGCAAAGTGTCGACTCTTTCTAGATTGACTATGTCAAATCTAGTCAGTGATTCGAGTTCTTGTCACGGGACTCATTACTTAATACTTAATATGTCAATGAAGACACTCTTCATGACATATGTACTCTCGATCGAGATTTCCAAGTAATGACCACGACGAGAGGCCATAGGTATCATCTTACGCTATCACGAAGTGGTGAATCCTCTATTGGCTACTTAATTACCTTGAATACCTCAGCTGTACCCAAGTACCACCCCTGGCGACCTCTGTGTAAGGCAACAAGGAATGGAGTCAAAGCGAGAATCGGTATCAAGATATCCTTGAGCACCTCAAGTCAGGATACTTGCACCATTACTATGATGAGATTATCAACGACATTAGAATAGTACATCCATGTGATGATCTCATAGCGGGTCATCAATGTACTTACTACCTCTAGTAAGCATCACATCTCGACCTAAATATCTCATATTTACGGTTTACGAGATCCTTTGCTTGATCAAATCAAGGAGCTTGAGATGTGCTAGTCTTCCGGATTCTTGATGTCGGTCTCGGTAATCCTATGACTAAGGATAATTTGAATCTTGACATAATTGCACATGATAGGAATCTCGGTAGTATGATCACATCATAATTTCCTTCATGCTATGTCATATATCATGGACTTCATTAATTAACTTATAGATCAATATCAATTCATAAATTATGAATAACAAATTAATGAAATATGCCTTTCTTTATTTATTCATAAAGTATGTACATAACTATGTACAAAATGCTAAAAGGTGATTGCCTTTAGGGCCTTTACTCTAACATTTATGACATTATGTCGGAGAGGTAGATGGCAATATTTTGTGCGAATTAATTACCCGTTTACCGTGACTTGACCTTTGGAGTTTTCACATCTTTGAGGTTTGTATCAAGCCGGCAAGAAGGAATTGTGGTTTAGGTTACGAGGCGGGTGTGTTATATGGATGAGAGGTGTTACGGTTCATATGTGGGTTTGCCCAAAACTATATTGAAGATCGCATGGGGCTTTCAACATAACCGTCTTTGAAATATTTCACGAGACTTGAATGTGTATGATCCACATTGCATCAATGCACAAATTGTTCATGCGAGAATATAAGCTGCTGCATAAATTCATTTGTGGTGTTGTTTTGAGGAAGCGACAAAGTACAAAATGCTTTCGACCAAGGAGCTTTTCCTATTATGGTGCATCGACCATGGACATAAGTCGAATGTGTTTACTTATGTTTCTAGAACTTTGATAAATTAGTGGGGAGGCAGAACGACACAGGAATGGGTTATTTAGCAATTGCATTGGTGAGTGGTTTAGGATTGATCTTAGTGAGCTTAACATCTTTGAAATAACTTTTCGATGTACCATACGACACGGTGCGAGATTATACGAGAAAACTATGCAACTCGAGATCCTTCACCCGTACAATATTGAAGTGTAGGTTGGCGTGACGAGTCAAGTTCTATAGATCACGGTGTTGAATATGGTTCGGAGACGAGAGGCAACAACGCATGACCCAACGTCGATTCGCACAACAACGGGAACACCAACAATAGTCGTGACCTGATTTGGGCACGATACACCAACTCATGCTTGATAACCAAAACTCATGGTTGAAAATCACGGCGATTACATGCGATGAGTTGGTTGAAATTAAGGACGGATCATAGACTTAATCGTGATGGGAAAATCGATTGCTCGAGTCTTTGGGTATTCGAGGATCTGCAATCGATGGCGAAAAATTGGAAAAGGCTTGGCGGTGCAAGGATTGGATGTGCCATCTCGACCTCATCTGGTAATGACCTTTGCCAAATGGATGCGGCGGCGCTCCGTGAGGTCTGTTCTGAATTGTGGAAGTAAGACATTTTTTCATCTTGTAAATGTTGATTCTTATGACTCTCTGTTTGTATTATGACATATGCGTAGAATTTGTAAGATAACTTTCTGACACCTTTATGAATCACTTGGCTATAGAATTGTTGTTATTTCTCATATTTTGTAATTTGAAAAATGCGTTTTTGTAGCATTTTCACTAAATTATTAATGTTACTTTCAGCTACATAATTACTCATGTTACCTTCTTGTACTATTTCAAGATTGTACTACTGTAGGTTTTGACTCATCAGGTGATACAATGGTTTTGTTGTTATTTTGTAGGTTGTATGAGAATGTTGGAACTGATACAATGGTGATCAGTCGTAGCATTTCAGATTTGTAAGGTAAGACAAAGGACAAATTGAAAAACGACATCAATAAAAACTGATGCTCCCTATTTTGTCCAAATTTCTTATTCTGTCCATTAAGTTGATAATGTAGTGTTTAGTTGTAAAACATCAGTTGAATTTCACTAAATTATTTGTTTCTGATATATTGCCCTAAAATAAGTTCTTCCCTCAGTATTGTGCTTGAGTTCTGTTAATTATGTTATTCGATATGGTTTTGTGCAAGATTCTAGGAAATTAATTAGTGATATCGGTATTGTTAGAGCATATCATCACACATATATTTGAAGCACCTTAATTTTAGGTGACTACTTGATTTGAATGTCGAGATTTGTCATTGCTAGAAATGAAATTGCAGCTGAAGAAAAACGCGGTTGAAGTTGCAGTTGTTGGACAATGTCGATTTTTTTAAAGCTAAAGAGAACATGTGGTGCTTTTGTTTGTTCGTTAAATCAGGAAATGTTGTACTAGTCCCGTTTTTGGTTTCAGACCAAGTCATTATCTGTTTCCTTAAAGAACAAAGTGTATCAGATAATGCTAGAGCTTAATATAAAGCTCTTTGTTTTCATTGTCGGGAATGTCATGAAAACATAAAAAAAAAACGCTCAATACAACTTACAAACATTCGAAATAACCTTTCAATAACTACACAAGTATAATTGAATTTTGTAACACCACAGTCTGTAACCCTCATACATGTAAGGTGGCACAACTTCAATAATAATTTGACATTTTTTAATAATACTCTTATTCTTGTTATTATTAAATTATTTATTCCTTAATGGTATTAAATAATATCATAAAATTCCTGATTATTTTTAGTGTGGTTCTTAGCAAAATTTAAATGATAATAATAATAATAATATCATAACATTTTAACAATATGTTATAAATAACAACAAACATTTTAATGAAAATAATAATAATAATGATGAAAATAAAAATAATAGTAATAATACTAATAATATTTCATATTAAAAGGAATTTTATAATATTCAGAATAATAATATTTAATAATGTGATTGCAATAAATTTAATAATAATATTTAACAGTTATTACGATAATAGAAAAAATTAATTAGTAAATTTACATAATAATAATAATCATAGATTATAACAATAAGCTGTGAAAATAATAATATTAATAAGGAATTTATTAATAACAATAATAACATTTATTTTATAAATACTATGCATTAATTCAATAATAATATTTAACGATAAATTCTGAATAATGTTATGAATAATAATAAACATTTTTAATAATAACATTACATTTGTTAATAAAAACTGATATACACTAAATTCTTCCTAAACCAATAATAATAATAATACTAATAATTAAACTAATAATGGGCAGACTGCGAGGGCAAGGCGTCGTTCTCGCGAGACTACTGAAATGGGCAGTCGCCCTCGCGAGTCTTCTGAAATGGCCAGGCTCGCGAGGGCGAGGCGTCGCCCTCGCGAGTCTTTCTGAAAGAATAATACTAATATTAATAATAAATATAATAAAAAATATATATAGTAACAAGTATATAAACTAAAGCCAAAAAATAATAATACTAAATAAAAATAATAATAAAATGATTATATTAATAAGAATACTAAATTTAATAATAATAATAAGAAAATTAAAATAATAAGCAATTCTATAATAATAATAGAAATAACGATATATGCATTTAATCATTATAAGAATTTTATAATAATAATAATAATAATAATAATAATAATAATAATAATAATAATAATAATAATAATAATAATAATAATAATAATAATAATAATAATAATAATAATATTGATAATAAATATAATTAAATAATTAATAAAATTTATAATAATAAGTATATAAACTCAAATGGGAAAATAATAATAATAATACTTAAAATTTATAAGGAATATAAAATAAATCAGAATAATAAAATTAATAATAATAA